>JAHUUD020000008.1:3030000-3630000 GCA_020010945.3 Muscidifurax raptorellus
AATCGGTTTTGGGCTGCAAAAACAATATATTAAATTAGATTCATGTTAGATGATATAAATTTGATTTTCCCATAGACACCTATATATTTTTGACACCAAAACCATACGGTTCAAGGCGAACAATCGAACCAAAACAATTAAGTAAAAACTGTTATGGTAGTCTGCTTCTAATCAATTTAATAATATCCGGGCATTAACAATAACTTGCTCGCACACTGATAAGTAGAAAAATATATATGGAAATCACTTTGCAGACCTTACCATTGGTTACTTTGGGCAAACAGAATGTTAGTTAGTACAGTATGATTATATATGTGTAGAGGGCTAGGTCGCCACGCTTAACAAATACCTTAGAAAAATATATTTATTGTAGTAAAACATATTCTATATGCTTTAATGCAATACATAAGTTTTTTTATGTAATCTAAGTAAATGCTAAAAAGCAACAAATAGTAACAAAATTCCAATTGTTATGTTTTTATATTCTTAAATTCAGAGGTCAGTCCTTAGGCATTGTATATTCTTAAATTCAGAGGTCAGTCCTTAGGTATTTTATATTCTTAAATTCAAAGGTCAGTCCCGGATTTTTAACCGTTGATGTATCACGATTCTCGCGCAAATTAATTATAAGATCCGTTCGTTTATACGTCCCAAGGATCAAATAAAGATCAATTTAAAGATGCGCAAATTTCAGGAAAGGAAGTTCAAGGAGTACTAACACAAGTGATTTTATAAAATGAATGTATATTCAAGATTTAAGCTAAGTCTACGATACAGAAAACGCTCACTTTAAGAGTTAAAAGCGGTCTGCCTCCCCCGCATCTTTCTTCGCAGCTCTCCGCCGTCAAAATTTGGAGGAGAGGTTAACGCCGAGATCTTATTCCCTAAGAGAAGGCAGGGAAAGCCAATCGCATTTGTAGTATTTCCACTCAGTAACAGAATATTAGTTAGAACAGCATGATTATATATGTGTATGGAGTTAGGATGCCACACTTAACACATACCTTAGAAAAATATATTTATTGAGGTAAAAACATATTCTATATACGAGTACTTTAATAGACAATACATAGCCTTTTTTATGTAATCTAAGTAAATGCTAAAAAGCAAAAAATAGTAACAAAACTCCAATTGTTACGTTTTTATATTCGTTAATTCAAAGGTCAATCCTTAAGCAGTGACGTATTTTAAAATATGATGTTTAAAATGATATGTTTACTGCTTAACGCATTGGCCAGTCGATCTCAAACTGGGAATGGACTGCTTAGAAACTACTGAACATTGTAACCAGGGTTACATTTTTTTTAATGAAAACATTGTATGCCTGTCATCATAATCTTTGTCTTCAAATATTTTTAAAAGAATATAGGCCTTTCTTTACTAGTATATTATTTTTTATGTTATCCAGATTAAAGACTTGACTTTATAAATTGTACTCAAATTGTCTAAATTGAAACCTTGAAACATACATATTTCATCTCTATGCAAAACTATGCAATTAATTTGAGATTAACTTTTAGATTGAACGATATTGCGACTGATACGATTGTTTACATTATGTACATTTCTGTATATATATGTACTGTAACGTGGCAGGTCAACTGCACGTTACTAAACGAGCGAGCGACGCCATGCCGGTAAAATAGCGACCGATTCTCGTGACGGAACGAGACAGCTTGTGAGTGGTCATGAGTGGGGAGTATTTCGCACGACGGGCACGCGCGGCTGGCTCGTGGGCCTCGGGTGCCAACCAGCGAGAGGACGATTCCGGCTCTTTCTTTTTCATCTCAGCTCTCGTCGCAGCAGGTTTTCGTCAGGCAGGTCTGGAGCGATGGAGGCAAACTCTCGTCAAGCTATTGTCTCCTTAAATAAGCTGACGAGCGTGGATGCGGCGGCAATTGATCGATGGGCGCGGGCGAATCTACCGGCTACAGAGTTTTAACGGGTTACTTTTGTGCGGCCGCTCGCGCAGTGGATGTAAAAATCGCGGCGACCTTGTACGGCGATCGTGAGCGGGCGGGCAGTGTGTGAGTCGCGGAGCGTCTTGCGAGAATGGTAGTCTCGGCCAGCGGGCCATGTGAGAGACGGAGTGTTAATCGGCAGGGTGTCGAGGTTTAAAGTGTAATATTTTTGGAAGTTAAATATAAAGAGGAAAAGAAATGAAAAATTCAACAACAACCGAGTCAAATATTATTATCCCACGTCCCTATTATAGAGCTAGTCGAGCTCGCTCAAATATCGCGCGTATAGACTCCAACACGTGATGACATCACAGAGTAAGGGGATCGCAGATCCCTGGTATCTCGTAGGCCTGGCGCCTTGGACCACGGCGACCCGCTATCACGGATGAATTGGAGTTTTATCGGCGCGCGATGGAATAGTGGAACCCTTGTTAATCCAAAGGTTTCAGTACATTTATTTTGATACCTATTATATGAAAAGTCTTGATGTTAATTTGCGATACACCCATTATAAAGAAAAATGTATTTTAATCGGACTAAATCTGCGACAGAATAACTTTAAATAACATGCTGCAACATGGCGACGGACTTGTGGTGATCAGGACGACGGTCAGAAAGGTTAGATCATACCGCAGAGCATTTACTACATAGAGAAAGCACGCTTACGCTGACAGTGTAGCCGAGTGACAAAGAAGAAAAAGATAGTTTGGGTACTATCTATCTCTCTCAGACAAGCACGTGATTGGCTGACGCAAATCTCTACGCTATCTAGCAGAACAGCATTTCCTAATTTGTGTTTTTTCACAAGCTCCGCAATTCGAGCCCCTATTGCAGTTTGCAAGAGCGAGAAGGTCATCGGCTCGACAAATCTCTCTCTGCATGGAAAGCACAGCTGACAAGGTTTTCCGAATTTTCGTTGTAAAATACTCTATGTTTCGAAGATCGACTCGAGTTGAGCTCCTCATAACGCTCGCCACATTATTGAAGCAAAATAAGCGCGAGTAATCTGCTGATGTTCCGAATTTTCGTCATAAAATACTATTATTTTTCGAGGCTCGTCTCGAGTGAAGTTGCTAGTGTAGTTTGCCAGAGCAATAAGGCTAGATAAGCGCTAGGGATCTCCAGCCGTTTCCCGCAAAGTACTGCTTTCAAGGATTTCCGAATTTTCGTTCTAAAATAATCTTATGTTTCGAGGCTTGACTTGAGTGGGGCTCCTCGGCAGTTTGCCAGAGTGATAGGCTAGAAAAGCGCGAGAAATCTGCAGACGCAGCTCTATCTACTCAGATCTTGCGGTTTCTAGAAAAGCGTAAGTTTCTCGGTTTTCCGAATTATCCTGATATAAAAGACTTATTCTGTTAGAGTAGAGGCTTTCGTTTGATTAGACACACACACACATACACACAGAGGAGGTACTAGAGGCCTTGCAAAGGGAAATAGGAGAAAGAGATGCGATTGAGATCACTGCCGTAAAATCGCTGAGAAAAGCGTACGGAGACACGCAAATAGCTGTTGTGCAAATTTTCGAATGAAATAGCGACCAAGTTCACAAAGCTAGAGAAAATTAAAATTGGATGGGTCAATTGTAGGATCCGTTTGTCAAACCGCACTAAGGGGCCACTTAGGTGTTATAAATGCCTTGGTTTTGGCCACGTCGCTATCAAGTGTACTGATCCGCAGGATAGAAGCAAATGCTGCTACAAATGCGGTAAGACGGGGCATAAAGCAAATAGCTGCCGTAATGAACCGTGTTGTTTACTGTGCCGAAAAAAAGGCGACAATATACCGACGAACCATGTCACTGGCAGCTACTTGTGCCCAGCCTACCAAGCAGCGGTTAAAAAAATCAGGAAAGGGTAATGAGAATAGTCCAGCTAAATCTCAACCATTGTGAGACTGCGCAAGACCTTCTCTGTCAGTTTATACGAGAACACAAGTTCGATGTCGCTCTCGTCAGTGAGCAGTACAAAGATTTGTATGAACCACCCTGGGAATCTGACGCCTCAGGTAAAGCCGCAATCTGGGCATGCAAAGACTTTACCTTCCAGGGCAAGATGGTAAACAAGGAAAAGGGCTTCGTCAGAGCGAAAATAGGCGGCATACATGTATACAGTTGCTATGTCCCGCCTAGCGCATCAATAAAGCAGTTTCAGCAACTACTAGACCGGCTGGTATAAGACGCTAGGAATAAAAAACCAGCTATAATAGCAGGAGATTTTAACGCATGGGCGATTGAGTAGGGTAGTAGCAGAACCAATAAACGGGGACGAGTGCTACTGGAGGCATTCACGCTAGACTTGGTGTTGCTGAATCAAGGCGGCACCCCCACGTTCAAAAAAGAAGATGCAGAGTCATTCATAGACTTGACATTTGTCAGTAACTGCCTCGTAAGGCAGGTAAACAAATGGATCGTGAGTGATCACTACACAAATAGTAATCACCTAGCTATAATAATGGAGCTAAGCGGACCAAATAGGAAATTCTGTACAAATCTTAGTAGTACAAAAATTGAATGGAAAACCAAAGAGTATGACAAAGAGTTATTCTTGACGATGTTTGACAATATTCAATTGATGGGATCAGCAGACGACAAGACTGCACAAACGACGGGCCAACGATGGCTATCAACAAAGATGGCTACCAGCATATTGGTGGAATGGCAAGATCAAACAAGCGCGCAGCGTTTGCCATCGAGCTAGAAGATTGGAGCAACGGGTAAGGAAGAAATTCTACCGAACCGGTAGAGGAATGGATGCGGTGGAGAACTACAACGAAAAAGGAAAGAAGCTAAGCGTAATCTTAAAAGGTGTATAAGAGAGGGTAAACAAAGATGTCTAAGAGAGCTGCAAGATAGGGTCAATGAAGACCCTTGGGGCTGACCTTATAAAATTGTCATGAAGAAGATCAAGGGAAGTTACATACCCCCACCAAAGTGCCCAGAGGTACTAAGCAGGGTGGTAACAGCACTCTTCCCAAATCAACCGTCATTCCATGTGCTATGCTAGAAGAAATAGATGTAGATAATATACCCTCAATTACGGAGGAGGAGCTACTATCAGCCTACCGGAGGGTTGGAAACAATAAGGCTCCAGGACTTGATGGCATACCCAATATTGCATTGAAACATGCCATCCAGGCTCACCCAGCAGAGTGTATAGACTTGTACAACACTTGTCTCAAAGAAGGAACGTTTCCATTAAACTGGAAAAAGCAAAGGCTTGTGTTGCTACCAAAGGGTAGCAAACCACCTGGAGAAGGGTCGTCATACAGACCGCTCTGTATGCTCGATACGCAGGGCAAAGTATTAGAGCGCATAATCTTCGTTAGGAAGGAAGACAAAACGAGAGTCCAGAGGGGCTTGCGGAACACCAGTATGATTTCCGTAAGTGCCGCTCAACATTAGACGCTATCGGCTTAGTGGTGAATACCGTACGGACAGCCATAAGCGGGAAAAGATGGAAAGGCGAGGTGAAAAAGTACTGCGCGGTGATTACACTTGACGTTAAAAATGCATTTAACTCTGCAAATTGGTGCAAAATTCACGAAGCACTAGTGAGACTAGGAGTCCCTCCATATATAAGAAGAATAATGTCTGACTACCTCAAGGACAGAACTCTCTTATACGAGACCGAGAATGGCACGGTGAATTATAAGGTTACCGGGGGAGTTCCACAGGGTTAGTACTGGGCCCATCGTTGTGGAACATTATGTACGATGGCGTACTCAAGCTAGACTTCCCGGAAGGAGCAATGATCGTAGGATTCGCAGACGACATAGCTTTGGTATTGGTAGCAAAAGAGAAAGAAGAGGTAGCTGAAATTGCTAGTAAAGCTATGATTAAAATACAGAAGGGGCTAAATAATGCGAATCTATAGCTTGCAGGCCATAAAACTGAGGCAATCCTAATATCTAGCAGAAAGAAGACGGAGACAATTACCTTGAGAATAGGCGGCCATGAAATTACTTCTAAACCGACTATTAAATATTTAGGTATAACGTTAGACGCAAAGCTGACCTTTAAACAGCACTTGGAAACAGCAGGAGAGAAAGCCGCAAAAACTACCGCAGTGCTGGCGCGGCTGATGCCGAATGTGGGTGGTCCCACACAGAATGGCAGAATGCTACTGGCAAGCGTTAGTACATCAATCATGTTGTATGGAGCCCCGATATGGGCAGACGCTGTGCTGATGAAGGCATATGGACGAAAGCTTTCCTCAGTGCAAAGGCGAAATGCCCTTAGGGTCGCGTCTGCTTACCGTACGGTATCGGACGAGGCGGTCTGCGTTATTGCAGGTCTCCCGCCAATAGACCTATTAGCAAGGGAGAGAAAATCAATCGACGAAGAAAGAAGACGAGACAGCGGCAAAAACAAGATAGAAATTTGGGATGCCGCTAGGAAAGTAACAATGACGGAGTGGCAAAAGCGACAGGACTCTAGTAGTAAGGGACGGTGGACACACCGCCTCATACCAAGTGTAGAAGACTGGACAAAAAGAAGACATGGGGAAGTAAAGTTCTACCTAACGCAGTTTCTGAGTGGACATGGATGCTACCGGGCGTATCTGCACCGATTTAAATTGGAGGAATGCCCGGATTGCCCGACGTACTTGAATGCAATCGAGGACGCTGAGCATGTATTCAGTGAATGCCCACGCTATGAACAGGAACGAGAAGAACTTTAGTGCTACCTGCAGATCAGAGTAACCAGATGGAGCACAATAAACAATTTTGCTGCAGACATCCTTAAGAAGGTCCGAAAGGACGAAGGAAAAAGAAGAAGAAGACGTGAGATGCTGCAAGAAACAGACGACCGGACGATGCGGTAAGAAGTAGACGGCAGAGGAAAACGTGATGACGACCACATCAACAGACGAGGGCGGTAGCCCAAAGTTCCCCCGCGAAGCAATACTCAAACGGTGTTACCGCGGGGGGGACTTATTGGAGAAAGAGCCAGGTCCAACTCACTTAGGGTCGGTAAGGAGGACGAAGAGGGTCCGGTTGCCGTTGGAATTCAAAAGCTAACGGTAAACGAAGGGTTTAGTGGGTTAGAGTCCCACACAGGTGGTACCAGTCGGTGCCATATCGTCCATAATTGATTTACCTCTCACTCTATAAAGAAAAAAAAACACATACATACATACTAGGGGGAGTTTCCTTCTGCTTGCTTCGCTCACCAACCCCCTCAGTTAAAGTAAAACGTATAAATACAACTCGCTCACTGAATAGTGCTTGATTAATGTTTATCAGAATTAAATAACGTCGTAATTTTATTATTATTAAATATTACTATGCTGTTGATAACGCAAAAACTATAGAGGTTTACTGAAGATTGACCGATATATGCCATAAATTTACGTCATCAACTTCACTGTAGTGAAAATTAAATTTCGCTACACCAAAATCAAGAAAAATAATTTTTTGGAACCTTAAAAGAGAAACGTTATATTTTCTTCCCAATAGGGTATGTACTATAATTGATTCTTTGCTTGTCCACACAATTATTAAATTTAAAATAAATTTTTATATCTATTTTAATTACCTTAAATATACTATACCAGAACCATTTCTTAGCAGTTGAATACGAAGTAATAAAATGGATTGAGTGAGATATGGTCATTGGGAATGATTATTGCAGAACGGTTATTAAGACGAACTCTTTGGCCTAGTAAGGTTATTTCAGTGTTTGAGAAAAGTTTTGAATTTGATTATTCATACTGAAAAACTATTGGAATAACTTTAAGCATCAGTTCTTGATTTTTCTCCTTAAATTTTTTCTTCAAATCTTTAGGATGAAAAAGAAAAGACATACATAAAAAACTTACAGTGAAAGTTTCATTTCAACACTCAATAGTAGAACTCTCACTTGAGGGTAGCTGCCCGTGTGTATCGGGAGGACATTTACTCTCCAACCTCCACACACTTACTTCACTTACTACACTGGCTTCTTTCGTGCTTGCAAGTGTTTTTATATCTGCATGAAAGAGTCTAGTATCATTGCTGATAATACCCCAATTTCGTGCAGCCCTGGAGTGATCGAACTTTCTCCTAATTTTGAGAAATCCACTTCCTCCATCATTAGCCAGCCATTAAACAAAGTCTTTGGAACTATCTTCCACACAGAGTTATTAAAACTATAAGTGCATTATATATAACTCAAGGGTTGGGAAATAGACCAAAAATTAACTAAAATAAATCCTACATCTGTAGTCAGACATGCATATTTTTGTACATTTTCAGCACACTTTCCGCATTATCTTTTACAGAATCATACCATAAAATATCTGTAGCTTCTCTTGGAGCGCTTATGACTGCTTCAAGAGCTTGCTGAATATAGCAAAAGCATATAGTATAACCAATGAACAAAGATATCCTATAGAACAACGGTTCGTATAGCGGAAAGGGGCAGAAAGCAGTAGTTTGGTACAATCCACGAGATGGCGGCAGCCATCAATTTCTCCGTCTTTCTCACTCTCACGGTGCCATTCCAATTTTGAGCTTGCTGTCAAGTCAGCCGAATATCAACCTCCTTGCTATATAAATGTTATAAAATTAAATAATAGCAGTGTATAAATAATAAATAAATATAATATATGACGCACTATAAAAATCGTAATACATAATCAATAATTTACCATTCGTACGCAAGAATAAACTGTTAACGCATTTTAATACGACTAATAAATAAACGGATGTACAATCAATAAATATTTTGTTCAATTTTGTTTGTTCATTATTCTGTAATTATTTATGAAATATGTCAAATATTAAAAAGTATGTTATTTTATAAATATTCATGAAGACTTTTACAGAAGACTTGATGCACTAATAAATATTAAGAAACAGATGGTTGTAAATATTTATAGTGATTAACAGCTCAAGATTTGAACTTTGAAGATATATACAGGTTAAAACGTGATGCAGAGGACATCAGATCACCTAACAATAGTATCTCAAAGAAAAATAACTTAATTTTGTGTGTAAACATTTTTAAGTTAATTTTTATGTTTTTTTATTTTTATGTTTTTAGTCTAAATGCGAATTACGAGAACTTAGAATCATTTATTGAAACTGCGAGAATTTTATATATCCGTATCGGTAATGCGACAACGGGTACGCTATTTGCCCATCATGCGTGCAGGGCTGTGATTGCTGCCCTATATGCCATGGTCCTATTGGGTGCCGAATGTTTTTCCCATGCCCATGATAGGCATAATCACAGCGACCATTGTGTTTATCGTCCGCGGCCTCTCCCACCCGACACCCGTCGTTCTATTGATATGCGTGCCTCCGATTATTAATAGTGTTGTATTTTATGTGGAGTTTTTATTATTTTATTTGTAGATCTTATTCTATGTTTAATTATTTTGTGATTTAATACATGGCTTTTATTTAGAAAACCTTGATGCTTGTTTTATTTAATGACCCGCTCTGTTCCGATAGTTATCCTTGTGTATTTTGTCTTGTTCGCCTTGACGCACCTCCCAATCCGATCATTGTATCGGTTACTTGATAATTTCGTGGCGTCCAGGGGTCGCTAAATGTGTGATCCGTTGTTGTATTTCGCACGGGCCCTTAAAATCGGGCTTAAATTGCCCCATCTTTGGTTCCTTAAGGACATACACCATTTCTCCTTCTCTAAAGTGTGTTACGTTTAGCTTTCTACCTTAGTAATATTTTGATCGATGTTTTGACTGTACTAAATTTATTGCGGCCATTGTTCTGAGTTGCGCGTAGGCTTCTGTCGTGTCAACAAGATAGTCGTCGTATATCTGTAGCTGCTCGCGTGGTGGGAAGCTTGACGGTATTCGCGCGCGTCGACCGAAAACTAATTCGTGCGGTAAGTAACCCAATCCGTCGTGCTCCGTCGAATTATATGCGTGATACGCCAGCGGTACTAGCTCATCTCGGTTACTGTTGTCTTCAATGTACATTTTAATGTATTCGATTCCTTCAGTCTATATCTCTATTCCTCCGTTTGACTGAATATGCTGTTGTTGTATATTTATTGACTCTGAACACTCGTACATGCTCTTCCATTACTCGGTTCATAAAATTTGCTCCCTGGCCGGATTTTAGTATTACCGGTGATCCAAAATAATAGCTCGATTTCTCAGTGAGTGTTCGGGTTACCTCCCTCCCTGTTGCATGTTATACAGGGACTAGTACGCAAAATTTGGTGAAATTATCTCGCATTGTTAAAATGTAGCGGTTCCCTCTTTCGTTTGGGGGCATCGATCTGTTATTAACATTGGTAGCTTGGTTTTTACACGAACTAGTTTCTTTTCTTGACCTCCCACGCAGCCTCGAACAAATTTCCTCACGTCTGCTTGCATGTTCCGCCAGTAATACTCGTCCGCTACTCTGTTATATGTCATACTTGTCCCCTTATGACCGCCGATTGATGATTTATGATATTCCTGGATGAGCTGGTATCTGTCTTCCACCTTCGGTACCGGTAGATTGTTTTAAAATAACACGATGTATAGTGCCTTTAATTTAAATATTTTGTTGCATTTCTCAATTACTTGTTCCCAATCTCCGAGTGTTATGTCTGGTCTCAAGGGTTTATCATGCATCTGTTTTTTTCAAAATTATTCCGAACATAAGCATGTTCCCGTGTCGAGTTACTATTATTTCTCCTACTGCACGCTGTGTTTCTAGCAGTTGTTCTCTGTTTATATATCGTCGTTCTATGAGAGCATTTAGAACCTCCCAAAACCATGTCCTCCGATAGCATGTAGGCGAGATTGCACTTATGAGAAAACGGATGCTCGTTTAGACTTTGTATACCAGTAAATAAGTCGCTATTATCGGGGCCTCATTTCCATCCTGGTGCGTCTTGATCAGGTCGCGCTTCTGCTATTAGATCACGTGGCATTGCCTTTCGTACATGAGGGCTTCGGTGGCTCATCTTTCTCTGACTCTGTGTCTGATTCTTCATCTGTTTCCTCTTCTGTTACGACATACGGGGTAAAATGGTGCCTATGAGGTATAAATGTACGAATGCGTACATTTATACGAGCTAGCTCAACTGTATCTACGGTGCTGCGAGGTTTTGGAGATTGTAGAGATCTGGGTGGCATTTCCATACTTGCATCGGTCTTATATACAATTGCTTGATTGATAGAGGAGTATTCAATTTGCTCTAGGAAATTGGACTTGCTGCTCGCTTTTGTGGAGTTCCCTTATGCGTACTTCCATCTTGGGCGTTTGTGTTGTCGTCATTTCTGGGTTCGTCTGCATTACTACTGTCAGGTAGCGGTCTTGCATAGGTCTCGTTGTTAATTTATGGAGTTATACGGCAAAAATCTTTTTTTGGTCCGTAATCGGGAAGGCGTTCTTCCGACCTATTAAGTGCATCGCCCTCCGGTATCAAAGGGATATGAAAAGCAATGATAGGCTGAGGAGAGTCTATACTCTCGTTTGCGGCTGCCTCTGTGCTAGGTTTTCTCTTGCTAACGTTTCCGTACTCGGGTCTACTGGTACCCTCCTGATTTCTTGATTCCCATATATTTATTTGAATACCCGATTTGTTTTCGCTACTTATTTCTGCCACGTCTACTACGAGGCGAGTCCTGAAATTATTTTTCTGGCCGAAGAATGTTTGTCTCAGGTTAGTTAAGGGCAAACTTGAGCTTAAAGGTTTATGTTCGGAATTTTTGCTCTCTGCTTGTTGTGAGCTCGGTTTTGGAGTCTCCTAGCTAGCTTTGTCTTGTGAGGCATCTTTCGGTGTTCAAGCGTGCCGTAGTATACTAGACGGCTCTATAGATGTTTCGCCCTTAGACGCGTTATATGAGTTCTTCTCCACTTGATCCGAAGTTATCCGTTTGTTTTGCAACACCTCATCCTCCGAATCTGCTCCCAGACTGCTGTCACTATCCTTGCTGACTTCCATGTCGTCTCTGTGCAATCTTGATGCGCTCCGATTAAGAGAATGCTTTCTTACTGGTTTCCTTGAATCGCTTAGTTCCTGGCGTTGCGGAGTGCTCGTTGCTTGCATTCCTATCGCAATATTATCCTCTCTGAGGAGTTTCCCTAAAGGTGTGAACATTGAGTACATTTCTCCTGTTCCGTGTACATTCCTCCAGGGCCGTGACGTATCTGGTTGAAGCGACGCTGTAGATTATATCTGCTGTGTTGGGTATTGGCTAGCTATTTCCCACTGTTACTTCATTAATTTTTCTAAAATCTGTTACCAGTCGCCATCTCTTTGTTCCGTCCGCTGTGGGCTTCTTGGGTATCACGTATGTAGGAGAGCTATACCGCGAATCCATTGGTCTGATTACGTCGTGCTTCAGCACTTGTTTTATTTAGCGCGCTAACTCCTCCCTCTCTTCCTGACTCGGTCTGTATGTCTTGGTGTAGACGGGGATATCCATAGTAGTAGGTATCTTATGAGACACCAGTGTTGTCGCCTCGAGTTTCTCGCCAGGCAACCCAAAAACATGTAGCCTTTTCCGAATTATCTCCTTAATGTGATCAATTGCCTCTCCGTTAGATCCTTTAATTTTTTCGAATCGAGGAGTTAAAAAATTTTCTGAGCTCTGTCCTTGTTTTTGTTTGAGAATATTGTGCATATGTTGACTGTCTCGCTATGTTTCTCTTTCTCTAAATTAATAATCTCTCTAAAACTATGTTTATAAAACCTACAAATGAGAATGAAATAAGCAAAATAATAAAAGATTTGAAATTGAAAAATGGAGGGGTAGACAAGTCTTCCCGCAAAGACACTAAAAACAACGGATACACTAATTCCGAAACAGCTGGTATTTATTTTTAACCAGTGTATAGAAAAATCTATATGACCGGATGTATTAAAAACAGCTGAAGTAATTCCAATATTCAAATCTGGAAAGAAGGATGATGTGGGCAACTATATACCTATATCATTGATATCTAATATTGCCAAAATATTTGAAAAGATTATACATAAGAGACTTATAGATTTTATAAATAAGAACAAAATACTGAGCAAAAGACGATATGGATTTATCAAGAACATAGATACAAAAGATGCATTAAGTGCTATTTCCAAAATAATATATGAAAGTCTAGATCAAAGCATTCCAATTACAGTTACCTTCCTTGACTTAGCTAAAGCATTTGATACTGTTAATCACAAGATATTGTTGGACAAACTCTACTTGTATGGTGTTAGAGGAGAGGGCCATAAACTAATCTCAAGCTACCTGAATAACCGCCAGCAAAAAGTAAGATTAGAAACAAGTGAAAGCGACTATAATGTAATAAGCACTGGGGTCCCTCAAGGGACAATTCTTGGACCCTTACTTTTCATACTATACGTGAATGACTTGCTAAACAGAATGCCGGAAAACTCAATATTATCCTACGCTGATGACACAGCTATCATGGCCAAAGGAAGAAACTGGAGCGAAGTAGAAAAAATCATGAACCAACACTTAGAAAAAGTATATGTATGGCTTAGACTAAATAAGTTAACACTAAACGTACAAAAAACAGTACATATTACTTTTGGGAATTATATAGTGTCCCGGGAGTCATAGATATAAAAATTAATAACGAGCTCCTTAAAAGAGTTACGGAATCAAAATACTTGGGTATTATTTTCGATTCGAACATGAGATGGAGCGAACATATAGAATATCTAATAAAAAAGACCAAATACCTAATATTTGTATTCAGTAAAATAACTCAATTTATGGATATTAACAGTCTAAACATGGTTTACTATGCACTTTTCCATAGTCTAATAAATTATGGAATAATTGGGTGGGGTGGAGCGTACCAAAATAGGCTAAATTTACTACAATCAGTACAGACTAGAATTTTAAAAATAATAAATAAAAATATGTTTCAAGAAATTATTCCACTTGGCATACAGCAATCTTTCATATATAATAGTATAACATACCATTACAACACTTTAAAAGATCATTATATCAACTCTACAAGTAAAACGAGAAAGAAATCATTAGTAATACCAAAATACTCCAAAACTATCAGTACTAAAAGCAGCTATTTAAGGGCAATCAATACTTTCAATTATTTACCAAATGAATTAAAGGTACTGAACATTACAAAAGTCTCGAATATTTCAAAATTAAAAGATTAGGTAAGAAGAAATGGCTGAAATAACACAATTAATATAGATTGTGATAAACTTAAAACATGGTTATTATCAATAAGTTATCTAGAAAATATGTCAAAAGCTTCAAGAAATATGAAAATAGTTTTAAATTTACTACAAACAGGAATAACAGCACTAAATGATTACACTACTTTAACAGTTGGCACACCGATTAAAGATAAAATAATACTAGACATAAGAAATTACATCTGTGAAAATGGCAAATGCAAATCGCATAATAATAGTACACATAGGCGTATAACTAAATATAATTACAACAAAATGATCTCTATGTATATGAAAATAGATCTAAAATTAGAGAATATAACCAATGATATAATCTATATATGGCTTCAAGAAACGGGAATAAAAAATGCGACAGTAATGTATACAAACTATGTGAAAGAATCAACAACTACATACGTAACTGGTGTCAATACAGAAAGATACAAGCCGATTGAGACAATTATCAGCAAAATAGAAAAAATAGCAGAGGCAAATAGCACCAGAGCTAAAAACAATAATGCACCCACAGCGCCTGGACAAAAACTACAGCAAATACACAAATACAGAATGACATACGGAGACATAAATTATCTTGGTGCAAACAAGGCTATTTTTTACTTCGATCAAGGAATAAGAGGAAAGCAGATCTTCACGAATTCAATGTATTCTCTAAAAATGCAACCGAAACTTAAAGATATTGTCGTGATCAATGATATTGTTTTTACATCAAACTGTAAATGTGACTCTTCGCATCAGCATCGAGAAATGTTTCCACACTACAGGATTACATGTGCTATTGGACTTACATGCCCCGTCAGACTCAATAGGATGGAAAGGTACATGTACACAAGAGACAAGAATGCTGCACCAGGCAAATTAACCTCAGCGAAATCTATCTTAGTTAGATACTGGTAGAATAAGTTAAATTAAGCTAAATATAAATAGATTCAGACTAGAATAGGCTTAAGTAAAATACTAGGCTATAAAAATTATTTATTATTTGATTATGTAGTGCTTAAGCAAATGCTTAAGCACAATGGGAAAATGGATGTAACAAAATTATACACTAGCAGAATCAAGAAACAAAATGGTTATTTAATTAACATTAAGTAATTAAGAAATAAATATAATCCAATTATTGTTATAACTGTTACGTTATATTTTATTATACAAAGTTTAGAAAAGTGTTTAATTCTGAATTAGGAGAAAATTGTACTCATAATTCAGATAGTGTGAATGAGAGAATGAAAGGGATGGGTGGTGCAGACGGCTGTAAGGAAGTCCGACAGAGGGCTGTGCTAACCTATTGTGTTTTGAATTGCTGTTAATTAGTTAAGGTAGTTTTAGTAATCCAGATCTGCGAACAGGGAATTTGATTTCCCTCTGCAGGATTGGCAGCTTCGCAGTGAATTATTTTACATAATTGACACATGTGGAGTTTGTTAATATGCAAGAATTTTGTATTATTATAATATATAAGTTTATGTAACTCTGGGAAAATAAATAAATAAATAAAATATCTTCTCCACCTTCATTTATTGCTTCGCATAATGCCAGTGTTACCTCCGGTGAGTTTATCTCTAATTCCTTCTCTGTTATATCGACGTATAATGCGTGTATTTTTCTCTTCTGATTAGCGCCAATAAAATTCCCAAAGTATATTCCTTCTCCTAGAATCTGTAGAGGGGCAAACCCTACTTCCTCCGATTTGTCGGTGGCTCTTGCATAAATTACTTGTCTCGTTCGTGCAGGGATAATAAATCGTTTATATATTGAATGAAAGGTATTATGCTTTGACCCAATTCTATACATCTGTCTGCCGTATCGACCTTTCAGAGAGTTATTCTGCGTCATATTATTTGCTTGCATTGCAGGTACGACGTACGGCACCAGTGCCGGGGCCGCTATTGGGAAGGGGGTATAGACCACTGGAGGCGCGCCAACAAGAGGTGCTGATGCTGGCTTCTCGTGTTTCTCCTTACTGAGTGTCCCACTACTTATCGCATTCTTTAGTGAGAAGCATTCGGTGTAGAGGTAGCCCGGGAGGCTACATTACTCGCACTTTTTCGTGTCAAAATTTTCATTTTGACACGAAAAATCTGCCGTCAGCGTTAGCGGAAGTGGTAGGGTTCACCCCAAAAGGAATTGAAGGTAGGGGCTAGTAATGGCGGCATTTTTGGACGTCGAAAGGGTCTTCAACCACACGACCACAGATTGCGGCAGGCATGAAAGAACATGCAATCCCAAGAACCGTCGCCAGGTGGATCAGCAACATGCTGGACTGCAGGATAATAAGGATGCCCACAGGGCGAGGTCTTGTTACCAACACTCTGGTACTTGGTGGTGGATAGCCTGCTTCGTATCCTCAGCGAGGCAAGCATCAATGCACAGGCATATGCGGACGACATCGTCATACTTGTAAGAGGATACGATTTCGACGTTATATCGGGCGTAATGCAATATGCACTAGGACTGGTTGAAAACTAGTTAGTACGTTGTAGGCATGCAGGAGAGCTTTTGAAGCCACCTGGGGCCTGGATCCTGATAAGGTAAGATGGTTTTACGAAGCCATTATCAAACCGAGACTTATGCATGGATCCTGGTATGGGGACACAAATGCAAGCTAAAAGGGCATAGCAGGGCACTCGACAGGGTATAGAAACTAATCATGGGAGGTATCACAGGGTCCATGCGGACCACACCCACGGCCGCGACAGAATTACTGTTGGCACTTCCCCCACTAGATAGGGTAGTCAGGGCATATGTCTACAGGACTCGATGCAAAATTGCGGGTAGCTCAGCAGACGCGCGCTATAAGGATGAAGGACTATGAGGTAGCATCCTACCCCTAATAAAAGACAGGGGTTGTGATACAGTAGGAGAGACATTAGTCTTCTCTAAACCATACAACGTCATCCTCCCGAATAGAGAGGAATGGAAAGGGGGTACACATCCCTTACTCGAGAGGAGCATAGTGTGATTTACGGACGGCTCCAAAGACGAAAATGGGGTTGGAGCCGGGGCATGGTAAAGAGGAGGAACGAATGAGATCGTTTGCTTATTCGATCAACATGCCACGGTTATCCAAGCGGAGGTAAGGGCTATAATGGAAGCGGCAAAGGAGCTGCTGAGCAGAGAAACGAGCTGCCAAACAATCCCCTTCTGCTCGGATAGCAGAGCCGCTCTGTTAGCCACAAACAGTATTAGTATCAAATCTAAGGAAGTGCTCGGATGCCGACAGGTACTCAGGTTCCTATCGGCGAGAAATAAAGTACAGCTTCGATAGATACCAGGGCACTCTGGAGTTTGAGGAAATGAGAAAGCCGATAGACTAGCAGGAAGAGGAACAAACCGGCTCCGCTGGAATGAGCTGGATAGTAAGTGGCGAAGCGCCACTAGATTTAGACAATCTAAGGGTATTATAGGGGAGGACGCACCAGAGAAATGGCGAACGACCATAAGAAGCCTTGACAGAAACAAGTTCAGGCTGGCGGTGGGATGGCTGGCAGGACACTGGAGAGTTAAGTACCATCTGTGCAAAAAACAGATAGGCTAGCAGTAGAAATATTAGCACCTTAGATCGGTTAATATTAAAGTAAAGAAGGGGATTGGCATAATGGGCGCAAGCCTGAGTTCCTGACTTGCATGTCCCCGAGCTGGGACCGCAACGGTCTACCCCCGCCAAACCAAACTAAACTAAACCAAACTATGCAATATCTATTTTCGTAATTCTGTATAGCCGTACCTATAGCAAATATTAAAGCCATCACAATAGTCAATGCGTTTTGCTGACATCTATTTGCTCAGTATGGTGTCCCGAAAATAATCTTGAGCGACAGAGTGCGAAGTTTCCAAAATAACCTTTTGCCCAAATTTTAGAAATATATCAGTTCAAACTTAATACTACTACTGCATATCAACTGTAGTCTAATGGTTCATTAAACTGGGGCCAACTTCGCTACGCCGGTCCCAAGCCCGGGACTTCAATGGAATGGGAAACCACCCAGGGAAGGAGGAGGAGGGAGTACACAAGTTCACACAGGCATTACACAAAAACCACACATACACAGACACAGTAAAGTCGGGCCCAACCTACGGGTTCGCGGGGGAAGAGGGGCAGACGCCCTGCGACGCTCGAGTGGGCGAAACGAATGGAGGAAGGCTGAACGGGTGAACACCAGTACACTGCTGGTGTCTGCTACCCTGACAAAGCTGCACGCACCAACTGTGAACTGCATCGGAACGATTCCTGCTGAAAAGACGAGAGGGATTCTATAAATGGATCCAGCATCTCTGATGGGGCCATATGGTGGCTGGGCGCGAGACAGCGGGAGTGATCCCCTGGCCTGCGCCGAAGCGACCAGCGGACGACTGCGAAAGTCTAGTGGGTACGGCGAAGGGGGACGAGCCCACACTCGACCTCGGAGCCACCTGCGCGACCAAGTAGAAGGAGGAAGGCTTGACGGGTGGAGTTTGGCATACCTCCTGCCAAGCTCTGCTACCCTGAAAAGCTGTACGCACCAAGGATCTTTAGACCAGGAATTTCATGACGTTGCCACATGGAAGCTCTGACCGCGGTATCAGAACCTGAAAAGCTGTACGCACCAAGGATCTTTAGACCAGGAATTTCATGACGTTGCCACATGGAAGCTCTGACCGCGGTATCAGGGAGGCAACCTCTGAGCCACGAGCGGAGGCCCCAGCCGACAGACGGAAAAGCCGCATGGGCAGAGCAGGCGCTGTCACCTTCACCCGCGTCGCCGACTGTCAGGCGCCCAAGCAACATCACTACACACAAACAAACTATCATTACTCATCCACACCTACAGACAAACATTACACGGTTGTAGGTGGAGCCCGTTCTTAACGTGCCAAAATAAATAAGGTCGGGTTCCCACCTGGCATCGGTGGGGCACCCAGTGTAGTCTCCTAGATAATTCATACTGAGTATCCGCGATGCCCTGAGGCCCGCCACGACGTGCGTAGGGGCTGGCTTCAGCAGTGGAACATTTTCTAGGGATGAGCCACAGTCAACATCCAACTCGCACCACTGGCGGAAATCACCCTTTCATTGGGCAGCTAGCGTCATTTGGCGTAGCGGACTTTTGGGCGGGTTAAAATCCTTCATGGAAACCTGGAAAGATGAGTGCTGCCTCAAAACAGTGCTCACCCGGCTGCTACGTAGGTGCTCCGGGAAGCTGCTTCCGGCCAGCCGGGTCAGTAACCGAATTAAGTAGGTGAATTGCCCGAGGGGGCGGGGTAGTCGAGCGGTGAGGGAAGGGAGTGACGACCCGACCGACACCCACGGGTCCAACGCACCCATGCTGTTCGATGGAAGATTCCGTCAGTGCCCTCGACCCGCGCGTACCCGGTTCGAGGAGGCACTGCAGGGCGTTCGGCTCCGAATGGGGCATTAAATAGTATATGAAAGATCCGTCTATGTTGTCGAGTATGTCAGTTGCATCATTACCGTCAACATCGTCGACTACGTCAAAAGCGTCAGACATGGAAATAGATAAGGAGGAGCAGCTCCATCAGGAGATACGAGATGGATGCGATGCCAAAGTCACCACGAGGATCCTGTTTGACCGCGCAAGCGGATTACGGCACGACCCCGGAGACTTAACCACCCAGCAATCGAAGATATCGCTCATCGAAACAAGGGCGAACAAAAACATCGACGATATCAAGTCCCTGGTAAAGCAGATGTTGGACGTCATCAGGAAGACTCCCAACATCAGCAAGATATCAAGGATGGGCTTCCGAAGCTGCAGTGCAAGCTAGAACAGCTAGAGGAAGACCGAAGGACCACCTTGAAAGCCAGGAGAACTCTAGTGGAAAAAGTCGTAGACACAATGCGTAAACCGCCCTCCACTCCTCAGCAACAGCAGCAGCTACAAACGCGTTCACAGGGGAAATGGCCGAACTCCGTTTCTCCCACTGACACACCCGGAAGAAGGAGCAGAAAAAAGAAAAAAGAAGCGTTGCCGCCTGAAAAAAGAAAGGATGAAGCGAATAGCGAGGAGGGCCGGCAAGAAGTAGCCCGCGGAAAGAAGAAGAAAAAAAATATAACACAGCCAAAAATAGCAGAGGAGAACCCAACACGGGAAGGACCAAAGATGAAGAGAAAGACAATGAATAAAAAACCAAGGTCAGATGCAATTTTGATCAAACCAGTAGTCGGGAAGACTTACGCGGACATACTAGGTGGGATAAAAACGAAGGTCGACCCGACCGCCCATGGTGTGGAAATCAAGAACATTTGCCGCATCAGGACTCGGGACGTTCTTATTGAACTGAAAAAGGAGACCCAGAGGAAAGGAGAGCCTTATAAACGCTCTGAAAGAGGCTATTGGAACAACGGCGAGTCTGCGCACCCTGGTTCCCAAAGTCAAGCTCGAGATCAGAGACATTGATTGTTGCAGCACGACAGAGGACGTCAGGGAAGCTATACAGGCCGCCATTCATACAACGGAGGTAGAGCCAATGGATGTGAGGCTTACAAGGCCCAACCGAGCCGAGCAGCGAATAGCGATCATCACCACCACGGAGGTAATCACCAAAAAGCTGCTCGAAACGGCTCGAATCAAGGTGGGCTGGGTCAGCTGCAGGATCCGGCGACGAAAAGATGCCGAGCGCTGCTATAGGTGCCTGGGATATGGGCACATCATCGCATTCTGCAGAGGCCCGGACCGCAGCAACTGCTCCTACCGGTGCGGAGCAGAGCAGCACAAGGCTACGAACTGCGTGGCCGAAGCCAATTGCTATCTATGCGCCGAGACGGGAGCCACAGGCGACACAGTCAAATACACCGCAGGAGGAGCGAGGTGCAGGGTCTTTCAGGAGGCCCTAAAAGCCGTCGGCAGAAATGGCTAAAGTGCTGCAGGCCAACCTTTGGAGAAGCAGGACGTCCCAGGACCTGCTCGCCCAGATCTGTCTCGAGCACGAGGCGAACATTGTCCTTTGACGTGGCGGGCTGGTTCAGCGACGCTCTTGGCACCGCGGCTATCTGGGTTTGTAACCCACACCGCTTTCGAGCGGAGTGCCACGGATCTGGTAGCGGCTTCGTCTGGGTGAAAAGCAGCAACGTTACGTACGTTAGCTGCTACTTTACCCCGAACGAGGAGCTCGGGTGATTCCAGCACAAGCTGGACGCTCTCGAGGACGCGGCCAGGGACATGAAGGGTGAGCTGATAGTGGCCGGAGATCTAAATGCGAAAGCTCTCGAGTGAGGGGAACCGCATTCGGACTCCAGAGGAAGATTAGTCATGGACATGGTGTCTAGACTCGGGCTGGTCGTGCTAAACTGGCTCGACGACGACCTTCAGGAGACCCGAATGTCGGGAGAGCATCATAGACATTTCATTTACGTCGGAGCGCTTGTTTCCTTAAGTGCGAGACTGGCGAGTGATCGAGGACTATACAGCCAGCGATCACCAGTTTATCACGTTCCGCGTTCGCGATAAATCGCCAGTCGAGGGGGCTCAGCGGAGCTGCCTCCGTAGATGGAACGTCGACAAGATGGACACCGAGAAGCTATCTCAGGCCCTAGAACGCGGGCAGCGGATCCTGGTCGAGATTCGAGATGGAGCTACTGCCTCAGAGCGAGCAGTGCTGGTAGTTGGCGCGATGATGCGTCTCATCCAGCGCGCTTGCAAAGAGGCGGTGCCAATCAGAAAAATGCCGAGCGGACGGTGTCCCGCTTACTGGTGGACGGAGGAGATTGCCGATCTCCGCCAGGAATGTCTCAAGCGAAGACGTAAAGCCAAACGGGCAAAAAGAAGACAGGACCCAGACGCCGATGCTAAGATCGTTCAGCATCAAGCAGCCAGAAAAAGCCTTGGCCACGCCATTCGGTCCAGTAAGATCAGGTGCATGGAAAGCCTGCGGGAGGATCTCAACAACGATCCATGGGGACGGGGGTACCAAATAGTTATGCGCAAGGTGGGAGCTCTTCCCCAATCATCCAAAAAGGCCGGATGACTCACAGGAGCCGCGATGTATAGAGATCCCGCCCTTCACAAGGAGGGAACTCGAAACCGCGGCAAGCTGCCTTAGGAACAAAAAAGCATCGGGACCGGACGGCATGCCGGCCGAGGTTATAAAGGCGATAGTACGAAGCCACCCGGAGCTCTTGCTGGCTATGTACAACACTTGCTTCCAAGCGGGAATCTTCTACTCCTGCTGGAAGGAGGCGAGACTCGTGCTGATCAGCAAGGGCAAGGGACCAGCGGGTGCGGCAACATCGTACAGACCCCTGTGCATGTTGGACACCCCCGGGAAACTCCTGGAGAAGATGATAAAACCACGGCTGCAAGCAGCGATTGCGATGGCTGGGGATCTCTCCGAGAAGCAGCACGAATTCCGTAGAGGGAGATCCACGGTCGCAGTAGTCCAGGAGGTAGTGGAGGCTGCCAGGAGCATGGAAATCGGGAACCATAGATCCCGCTCAATCTGTCTCCTGGTGACACTCGATGTCAAAAATGCCTTCAACTCGGTGAAATGGCCCGACGTGTTGCAGGCTATGAGGCGGGATTTCAAGGTACCGGAATACCTTCTCCAGACCATCGGAGATTACCTGAAGGACCGCTTCATCCTGTATGACACTTCAGAGGGGCAGAGACGGCGCGAAATGACGGCGGGAGCGGCGCAGGGCTCCATCCTGGGCCCCGATCTATGGAACATCTCCTATGACGGGCTCCTCAGGCTGAAGATGCCTAAGGGCTGCTGGTTGGGTACGCGGACGACGTGGCTATCACCATTATAGCCGGAAATATGGAGATGGCGCAGATGCGTCTTGACCAGGTCATGTGCCGCATCCGCCGATGGATGGGCGGAGGCTAAGACCGAGATCGTTCTGCTCACGAAGAAACGCATCCCGAGGATCCAGGAGATGAAAGTTGGAGCTACGACGGTGCAAAGTAGAGCAGCCGTAAAGTACCTGGGGGTGACACTGGACACCCGGCTCACCTTCGGGGAACATATCCGCAGGGCGGCGGACAAAGCGGCCGTAGTAACGACGGCCCTGAGCAGAGTTATGGCCAACATTGGTGGACCCCGCCCCTGTATCAGGCGCCTGTTGCTTCGGACCGCTGAGTCAATAATGCAGAAGTCTGGGCCGATGCACTGCGATTCAACAGCTATCGCAGGCACCTTGTGGGGGTCCAGCGGAGATGCGCGCTTCGAGTAGCGAGCTCGTACAGAACGGTCTCGGAACCGGCAGCATTGGTGGTTGCGGGGGTCATACCGATTGACCTCCTGGCCCGAGAGCGGAAGACCGTCCACCAGACGAAGCAGGAAATGGGCGACAAGGCTGCACGAAAAGCCGCCAGAGTGCAGACCCTGCTCTCATGGCAGTCGCAATGGGAGCGGGAAACACGCGGAAGATGGACGGCGAGGCTCATCGCCGACCTGACTCCGTGGCTCGCGAGGCAGCATGGCGAGGTCAATTACTACTTCTCCTTACTCTTTCCCTACCGACGATGCCCTGCACACGATGTTCGTCTGCGGGCGCTGGAGAGACGGACGCGCGGCATTAGGGGATCACGCCTCCTGGTTATCATCGGAGGGCCTGATCCCCTACATGCTCGCGCACGAAGAAAACTGGCTGAGGCCGGCCCGTTTTGTCGAAGGAGTACTTTAACGAAAGCGGACTAACCTTCAGTAAGCGGAGGGAAAAAGAAGGACGGTGCCACTGACCGCGGCATACGGCTGACCACACCCCGAAGTATTCTTAATAGATTAGTACCGGGGTGGATCAAGGTCAGGAAAGAGGGATCTCCTTGGTGGACTCCTGTCGGTCCCGGCATGCAGAGGGTACTCTGCAGGCCGCGGCCGGCAGGTCTGCACTGAGGAGGTGGGTTTAGTGGGTAGTCTGCACGAGACAGGAGTCCTACACTTCGGCGATAAAACGCTTCCCCCCTCTATAATAAAAAAAAAAAAAATAAAAAAAAAAGTTTTCTAGAAAGGAGTCACGCCGTATTAGTATATTTTCTTAGGAATAAAGCGTCTACGAAACAAGACTGGGGCCAAGTAATTCCTCCTGCAATGCACGAGTATAATACTTCCGTACATGCATCAACGGGATTTACCCCGTTCGAGTTAGTATTCGGAAAACAAGCTAAAACTCCCAATCTATTACCAGATGAGTACGAATTAGAAACATAATAATTATGTACAAGAGTTGACAGAATGTTAAAAACTAATGCAATTAATAGCAAGGAAACGTTTGATTGCTTCTAAATACAAAAATAAAGAATACTACGATAGCAAAGCTAGATCATTACAACTTGATGTAGGAGAAGAAGTCCTAAAGAAAGGAGAAGAAGTCTCCTAGAAGAAGAACTAAAATATACTAATGTTATAGTAGAATCAGCTGATGGAAAATTAATACTAAAATATAAAGATAAGTTAGAAAAGTTTTATAGATAATAATATAGTAAAATTTGGTCCTTTTCGTCTCTATTTTCAGAAAATCGAGTTGAATCGCTGTAATAATCGCTGTAACTATAACCTGCAAATTATCCGTTGTCATTGGACTGTAATACGAGGATCAACCATTCTACCAAATTAAGGAGATAAACGAGAACCCAGATATATTATGAATATATATGGGCGATGTGAAGATCGAGAAGACCCAATGGAAGATCGCTGTAACTCTAGACTTATCGAACTGGGTAGATCATATAACTTGGAGAGAAAAACAAGTTTTCAAAACCGTTACCTCATGTATAGAAACATTAGGAAAAACAAGTTACACTGACTTAGTTGCAACCACCAAATTTCAATTTCAGGAATTATTTTGATAATTTTCCTTGATTTAATTTTCAGGAAGATTATCAGGATTGTGGTTCGACAAGATTTCAAATTCGTGAATTTAGGTTTAGCTAGTGACTTTGCGACGCTTGCTCCGTCTGAATTAAAAACTTGTTTTTGTGTCCATTCCCTTGCTGTCAGTACGTGATAAAAATTAATTGCGAACCACCCAGGGGGGGGCCTTGTCGTGATATACACATTTTCCAAAATTTTAAACAATCGCCAGTCGTCGATAAAGTAATCAATACAGATTCGTGGACAATTTTTTCTCGTAAATCTATAAGTTAAAAATCGAACTGACGCGTAGATATATCTATTAGTGGTAACTGACAAAGAAATGGATTCTCATCAACAACGGATGGAGGAATTAAAGAAAAATCGGGAGATTAGAAGTTTAAGCAACGACATTCAACGGATGAATGACCAAGTACTGGAAGCAAAATTAGAATAAAAAAAAAAAAAAAATAGTGGCGTTGAAGATTAGCACGGAAGGCAATAGAAAAATTCGCAAGGATAGATTACTCCGAGCCACTCTAATGCAAACTGGTATTTGCTCTTCAGTTCCTTGGTACGATTGGAACGAAGGTGGTGAGATGCCTAGAGAATCGCAAGAAGCTCTTATTGGCAAGAAGACGATTCGAAAACCACGTTTTAATAAGAAGGCAGAGGAAAAGAAAATAGTAGTGGACGGCAGAACTACTTCGGAGTCAGAATTAGAACAGGAAGAAAAGTTAGAACAAGCCATGAGTTCGTCAATAGAGCAAATTCAGACAATTTAAACTCTGGACAGCGGTAGTCAGCAGCCATGAGCAACGCTTGATCTCACCGTGGCACAACAACTCCAGCATATGTTGTCGTCTTAAGTATTGAATGCTTTAACTGGTTCACTCAATCGTATCACCGCTCGTGCACAGTTTAATCCATCCGCTTTCATGTTGGTCGAAAAACAAAGACAGGCTTCACGCTTTGGATTTCAGACTGGTAGTTGTAGTTCATGGATGGAGGAAGCAATCGAATCGCCAGAAAATAAACCTAAATCAAGCTTGAAAAGGTTGTCATTAAGCACATCCGTTCAAAAGTGAGTCGAGATTGTAGAGAAGGATAGTAGTGATAGCAGCTAAGAAGAGCGAATGTAACAATATCAGTATTGAAGTCAGTGAACTAGAGGGAGTATTACTCAAGAAGACATCGAGCAAGTCAGTCAAAAATAATGAAGCCACTAAAAATAAGCAGACAGAGAAAGTAAAAACCACCCAGGAAAAGAAATCATCACCTATCACGACGCTGAAGAAACATAAAGAGAAGTCAAGACGTAGAAGTACATACAGCTCAAGCATTGAGTCTGACAACAGTTTCTGCGATAGCTCCAGCAGCTGCACCAGCAGTAGTGCTCAAGCAATGGTTCTAGTTGCAGATTATGCAGCAATTACAGGAGTATCTCATGCTATTCGTCAGCCAGTAGAGATAGCAGCCATAGTAAAAGCCGCAGCCGAAGTCACAAGAAGAAGAGCAAGAATAGCTCGAAGAAGCACAGAAAAACGGAGCGATCTCGAAGTAGCTCACGAAAATTGGAGCACAAGCTGAGTCAGATTCAAATAGTGCAGAGTTGGAATATTAAATTTAGTGGTGAAAATCGAGATGATCCAGAAGAATATTTGACTCATATAGCGAACTGTAAAAAGAGTCTGAACTTGAGTAGTCGAGATTTACTTTCCATAATTCCCTCAACTCTTTCGAAAAGTGCAAGCCTTTGGTTTAATACGGAGAAACGCGACATTGAGCTTGGAGCGAGTTTAAAAGGGCGTTTCGGCAGCAGTACATCTCTGACTTAAATGAGGATAATGTATTGGATGAGTTGCGCCATAGAACTCAAGGCAAAGGAGAAAAGATAACACCCTATATAGCTAATTTCCGACACATTGTGGAACATCTCCGTAAACCAATGAGTCTAAGATGTAAGTTAAAAATACTGCCTGGAAGATTGAGGCCAGAATATCGGAAAGCATTGCAGAACAAGAAGATAGAAACTTACGGAGACGTCAAGAGGTACGGAAAAAGATTTGAGAAAGATGTGGAGAACGATTCAAGATATGCTCCGCGACCACCAGCGGGAAAATCGAGAATCGCCACAGCAGCATGGACTCTTATGTCCAAGACTCGAGTAGCAGAGGTTGACGAAATTAATGAATTAGTAGGAGTAGATGACAGCACAAAGAATGTAGCAAAGCCCAACAACAACAATAGACGCCAGAAAAATAAGCAGAACAGACAGCAAGTCGTGCTGAGACAGCCAAAAACTCAAACCGCTATGCCAATGCTCAGGACACAACCTTCTCAGGCGTGTGCCTACAGTGCAGCAACAGGTAAGCGGAAGGAGTGGCAACAGAATACAACTAACACGCATCTTAAGTCCTCGATGAACGGCCGTAGTAGCGTCAACAACATAAATAGAACATTTCAGCAACCAGTACAGCCTAGTACAAACAACGGTCGCAGTCGTTTTGTTGGAGGATGTTATAGTTGCCAGGAAGTCGGAAATCGAGATGCGCATTGCCCTTATATGGAATGTTTTAGATGTAGACAGAAGGGCCACAGGTCGAAAGAATGTCCAATGGCATCTATAAATCGATTGCAATGCCAGGTTTGTGGGTGCAAGGGTGTTATATTCCAAAATTACCAGAACTGTTTGCCTATGCGTCAGATGTTGGGAAATGGTCAAGCGGGGGCACGTCAGGGGTCAATGTATCCAGCGTCATTCCAACCACAGGTCCCGTAGAGGTGAATAAAACTGCCAGTACGTCATTTTCCTTTCAGAAAGGTACGTCAGTTTTGGGAGGGGGAGGTAGTACCGAATGACCACTAAAACAGTAGATAATAAAGAAGAGTGGAAGTTGAAGAAGCATGCAAATGCTTACAGTTACTGTCGGCTCATGGAAGAGAAGAAAGCTCAGAGTTTCAAGAAGATTGCCAACGCTGGTGAAAACCACCGGCTCAGCGACCTTGAGGCCAATGAGCGCAAGAAGCCCATAGTGAATCCATCTATCTGGCAGAACATGGAAAACAGAAACGTTGGAGGAGAAGTAGAGAAGAAAATAGTTGCCAAAGCTGGCGTTACACGTCAGCCGAGCAACAAGAAGACATACGCCGAAGCTGTCACAGTCCAGCGGTCTAGCAGTAAAGATGAGAACTCGTTGTTGCGAGTGAAAGTAAAAGAACCGTCAAAAATGACCGTTACTTTGTGGATAGGTAGCCATTCGGACTCAAGCAATGAATCCGACAGCTACCAAGAAGCTGAGGTCAATAGGTTCAAGAAGAGAGGGTTTGTGTGTTGAAGGAAGTTTTGAAGTCGAGAGGTTTAGCCCCTGGTCAGGATACGCAATTCTCGAGGGAGTTCCTCGAGCCGCTAGAGCAGGGGGTAGAGGAGAGATCGAAGCTAGAGTCAGATGCCAAGAATAAGAGGGCCGTAAATTCAAAGCCATCCGGACTCAATATAGCAGTGGATAAGTTGGCTAGAGCCATGGACTCAGGCGAGAGTCAAGTTCATGCAGCAAAGCCAGACAATGTATCACAGGACAGTAATAGGGGTCGAGCACAAAACAAAGTCAGTTTTACTGCCAAGCCAGATTCGTTTATTCGAGAGACATCACCAGAGACGCCAGGTCTCATAGAGGCAACGATGTTACTCGAAAAGCAGAAGATATATGATTTAGTGGAGACAGAACAAGATCCAGTGAAGTTAGAGAAGATCGAGATGGCTGTAGACAGATTGATGGAGGACCGTATAAAAATTGAAGAGAGGAATGTTCACGAGGTAGGGAAACCCGCTTGCCGTCAGGTCAAAGAACCGCCAGTGACTTTATCAGCTCAGTTGATAGATCAGTCGGACTCAGAGACGGAGGTGGCTGGTGCTGTAGCAGACAATAGAGATTACTTGCAGGTAAAGCTCGGAGGAGTAGCGTATCGAACGCTGTTCGACCCTGGAGCCATCCTTACGATAGTTTGTGCTACAATTGCAGCACGCTTTCGAGACTTATTGGTGTCAGTGCGGCGATTCAGACAATTACAGGGGGATTGTTGCCAGTTCTGGGATACTTAGAACTTGGTTTCGAGTTAGATGGTATCTATGCCACTATCTCAGCACGAGCAGTAAAAGAAATTAATCACGATTTGATGCTAGGCAAGGACTTTTGCGAAGCCTTTAAGATGGATACTGATCATCGAGGTCTTTGGAGAGCAAACGGTGGCGAGTAGAGGAAGTTTAATTGTCAGAACCCATCACCGACCGATCAAGTATTCGCAGTGTGCGTTGGCATTTCTAAATTAGATGACGATGACAGAAAGCAAATTGATGCACTCGTCGAACAGATACTGCCGGTTTTCTCGCTAGATATTTTGGGGTTCACAGACTTGTCAGAGTACCATATACAACTGACGTCAATAACACGAGACAGAAGTTTCGCAGGAGGTCGCCAAAGAAGATTGAAGCGATTCTAAAAGGAGCAAAAGAACTCGAACGCCTAGGGATCATTGAAAGATCCGCCAGCGATTATTGTAGTCAGCCTGTTTTGGCCGCCAAGAGTGATGGCGGAGAGAGATTATGCGTCCATTACTCCGACATTAATAAAATTAGCAAGAAGGATTGCTATCAGCTCCTTCAGATGGATGCCATACTAGATCGCTTGAGAAACGCCAGATACCTTAGTAAGATCGATCTCAGACAGGCCTATTACCAGGTCAAGATGGAAGAGAGCAGCGAAAAGTACACAGCTTTTGCGGTGCCAGGGTACGGTCTATGGCAGTTCACACGCATGCCATTTGGACTGATTAACGCTCCCATGACCCTGTAAAGGCTTGTAGACTCGTTGTTTGGTCCAGAGGTCGCACCTAATGTATTCGGGTACTTAGACGACATAGTAATTGCCACAAAATCTTTTGAGGATCATAAGTACTGGATCGAGTACGTGCTCAAGAAACTGGTAGCAGCTGGATTAACGATAAAACCCAAGAAATGCGATTTCTGTGTAAGAGAGATTAAGTATCTCGGTTTTATACTTGATAGAGATGGTTTGCGGACAGTCCTGCAAAAATCACGCCAGTGCTTGACTATCCAGCACCACGAAACATCCGTGGACTGCATAGGTTTCTAGGGATGATAGGCTGGTATTCGCGGTTCATGCCAGAGCACTCTGAGATGAAGATTCCACTAGTCAAGTTGCTGCGTAAAGGTCAGGCTTGGGAATATGGTTAGGAACAGCAAGAAGCATTCGAAAGCTTAAAGAAAGCTTTGACACAAGCTCCAGTATTAGCACGTCCTGACTCTACGAAGCCTTTCTGCATACAGAGCGACGCCAGCAATTTTGCCATTGGAGCAGTACTCACGCAGGAATTTGAGAACGGCGAACATCCTATCGTTTACATCAGCAGGGTATTGACGTCAGCTGAGCGTAATTATACCGTAATTATACTTAGCTCTCGTGTGGGCAGTCAGAAAGTTGCGGCCGCACGTTGAAGGGTACCACTTCACCGTGATCACGGATCACAGTGCGTTGCGGTGGCTTCGATCCCTCAAAGAACCGTCAGGACGCCTTGTACGCTGGGCACTCGAGGCCCAGTAATGGGATTTTGATATAATCTATCCAAAAGGGGCAAGTTCCAGATGCGCTGTCAAGGATGTTTGAAGCAGAAGTAGCAGCTACAGAGGAGATCACTGATCCGTGGTACCTCAGGAGACGAAAGGAAGTAGAGGAATCGCCAGCGAAATTCCCACATTGGCGCGTTGAGAATAGACAGCTGTACAGGTACAAAAGACGAATAAGGTAGAAATAACGAAGAAGGTTGGAAGTTAGTGGTTCCAGAAGATTTAAGAGAGAGAGTATTGCAGACAGTCCATAGTACCATTACGGCAGGACACCTGGGAATTGAAAAGACCTATGACAGAGTCGCAAGGGAGTATTTTTGGCCAGGTATATACCACGACGGGTGTACGCTCGTAAATTCTTGCCAAACATGTCAACAATATTCCCAATTCTCTGTTTCCCAACAGAGTCCTGCTGGACTGATAAGAAAAAGAATCGTGGAATAACTCTGGTCGGTAGTGGCCGCTGACATGATGGAGTTCCCACGCAGTAAGTCTCAGAAAAATACTGCGACTCAGTCCACTCTTAAGACATCGCCAGCCTATTTAAACTACGGTAGGAACCCAACGTCCGTAAAAAGCTTGCGTCGCAAGGTAGAGGCCGGACAGCTTAAACAGCGGTTAGATCCGTCAGTATGGGAAGATCGGATGAAACGTTTAGACGCTCTGAGGGAACTCGTGGCCAAGTATATCGATAACGAAAGGGAATTCAAGGAAAATATTATAATCGTGGTCGGAGAGTGGCAACTTTCGCGGTTGGAGAGGAGGTGATTCGTAGAACTCATAATTTGTCAAACGCAGTCGAGAAGTTTTCAGCTAAGCTTGCGCCTAAGTTCGAGGTACCGTTCAGAATAGTGGAACAAAAGTCCCCGATCGTTTACATACGAGGGTGGATTGATAAGTTTCCGGCCTGACCAAGAAAAACAACGTTTTTAAGAATTTTTTTTTTCTCAACATAATTTCCTCCAAGGCTGATACATTTCTCATAGCGGTGTTCTAGTCTAGTAATGCCATCTCTATAGACTGATTCGTCAAGCTCCTCAAAATACCCATTCACAGCTTCGATTACTTCTTCATTGTCCGCAAATCTCTTACCGTCAAGCCATTTTTTGAGGTTAGGAAACAGATAATAGTCACTCGGGGCTAGGTCTGGAGAGTAGGGAGGGTGCGGCATCAATTCAAACTTCAGATCGTTGATTTTAGCCATCGCAACGATTGACTTGTGCGCTGGTGCGTTATCGTGATGAAACAAGATTCTTTTCGTCACCAGATGAGGTCGTTTAATTTTCACCTCGTGGCTCAAATGTTGCAATAAGTCTGCGTAGTATTGACCAGTCATAGTTTTACTCTTTTTAAGGTAATCAATGTATATAATACCTCTTGCATCCCAAAAAACAGTAGCCATAACCTTGTTCGACGAAAAAATTGTTTTTGCCTTCTTTGGAGTTGGTTCCCCTGGTCCAATCCACTGTTTATACTGTTCTTTGGTTTCAGGAGTGTAGTGGTGGACCCAAGTTTCGTCAATGGTTATGAATCGACGCAAAAATTCGCTTGGATTACGCTTATACAACGTCAAATTGGCGGTAGAAATGTTTTTTCGAATCAATTTTTGGTCGACTGTTAGCAAACGCGGCACCCATCTTGCGAGCTTTTCCATATGCAAATGTTGGAGCAAAATATTTTGCACACGTTCATATGACATCTTACAGGTCTCAGCTATCTCACGCACTTTTAATCTGCGGTCTTACAGCACTATTTGATGTACTTATTCGATCATATCTGGAGTTGTGACCTCAACAGGGCGTCCTGAGCGAGGCTCATCAGAGGTGCTCATACGACCCTCTTTAAACTCGGAAACCCACTGCTTAATGGTTGAATATGATGGGGAGGATGTCCCCAGTGTTGAGTCCATCTCTTCTTTGATTTCCTTCGGCTTTAACCCCTTCAAATAGAAGTATTTGATGACAGCACGATTTTCCAACTTTTCCATTTTTAAGAAAAACACAGAGGCGTCTTGTTCAGTGTACTCTCAAACCTAAACTAACATGGCGATCGTGCTGCAACTATAGCTACAAGCTATCTAAGGATGGTACTATGGAACGCCACCTCAAGGTAGGCCTAGTGGCGCCATCTCTTGGTCAGGCCGGAAACTTATCAATCCACCCTCGTATTAGAGGCCGGAGAGGGTAAGAGTCAGAAGATAGCGAAGGTGCATGCTGTAGATACAAAAAGATATATTCCTCCTCGTAGAATCCGAAAAGATAATCCTAATCATCTATAGTAGTAGAGTAGAAGTTGGTAGTAGTAACGAGAAGTTTGTGTGCAGGTAATACACATATATACATGTCTAATTGATTCTGAATTGTATTTTAGATCGTGGTCAGCCAGGATGTCGAGGCCTTTCCGCCGTCGCAGGGCAGAGAGCCGCAGCCGCCACGTGCCAGAGCACGAGTTCACGCCGCCAGACTTCACCACCGCGTCACCGGAGCTCGCCAGAGCACAGTTGGAGGCGGGCGCTCGAGGAGTGGCCCGGCCTGGATCATCAGGGGACATCCCGGAGATAGGGACTCTCTCCATGGAGGCCCAGGTCCCCAGCTCGACAGGACCTAGACAACCACAACGTCAGCCAGACGAACCACCAATGAGCATGCCTAACGTCGTGGCCAGTCTTGATCCCGCAGGAGCGGAGAGTTTGGAGGCCAAGGCAGGAGAGCCGTGAGGCTCAAGAGGAGTTGAACCGCTGGCTGGGAGAAGAAACGAGTGCGTTTCAACTGCTGGGACTGGGGACACTCGGTGTTTGACTGTAAGAAGCCACAGATGGCCACTTTCTGCTACAATTGTGGTCGTAGAGAAGTGGTAATAAACCACTGCCCAAGGTGCGGAGATCGGCACAGGGAGTTTCTGGCCGCCGACTACAAGTTACGGCCGCGCTCTACCTCCCGTCGTCCGGCTCCATCGGAGTCAAAGCCAGAGGAAGCATCAGCGGCAGCAGAAGCACCCCAGGATCGAGGTCAGAATTCCAGATCGGACAGTCAGACGGTGCGCTGGGCAGATCCCACAGTGGCCAAAGAAGAAGGAGGAGAGAAGTTCAAGTCATCAGCCAGCGGTCGCGGTCAATCGCCATCTTCCCCACGACGTAGAAGGAGAAGCGCTTCATGGGGGCGAGCAGCGCGAGTTACACCTTACGCAATTAGAGGACGCAAGGAAGGCGAGGGGGTGCTCAACTCCTCCTCCGCATCGGCTTCGGAGCCAGAAGACGCGCCGGCTGAAGTATTTCATCATCTCGGATACTCTACGCCTGATGGAGGAGCTGCGGGGACTGCCGGAAGATATCTTAAACGCCATTCTTCGCCAGACATTCTGCGAGGCTCCCGAGCGCGCTTCCAGGAGCAAGACTCGTCGTGACCGTCATTAGCAGAGTGAAGGTGGATTGTGGTTAGGAAAAGGGTGGATAGGATAGTCTGGATGTCAGAAAAATCTTAGAAGTCGATTAGAAGTAAGAGTTGTGGTCGGAAAAGGACGCCTTAGAAGTAGAGTAGCGAGTTAAGTTAGTAGAGAAATTAGATGTCAGAGAATTTAGAACTACATCGAATTAGAGGTCAGACAATGAAGATGCTACATTTAGGAGCCAGGAAAGTAAGTTGCAGAACACTTTTCTGCTCATCATTGTATATTATAAAATTATTTTATTTGTTTATTTTTTTTATATAGAATGAATTTATTACTATATTCTGGCGACCCTGGTACGAAGTAGCGCGGCGAGGACAGTGCACGGTCATTTATTCCTTTTTTTTTTTATTAAACCAAGAAGTACTTGGGGATACTTCAGGTTTAGGGAGGGGGTGTGACGAGGTTCGCTCGTCAGGCCAAGCACTCACTCCTCGCCTCGCTCTCGTTACTTGCATCGCAACAACAACAGGAAAATAACTCCTTTTTGTTGTTTGTAGAAGTAACGAGAGGAGGACAGAATCGCGGCTAGAGCCATAGCCGACCGGCAATAGCCAGAGCATGCAGTAGCGAGAGAGTCGTCGGAGCGGAGAGGGGGAAGCCTCGCTGCGAGCAGCAATCAAAGCCAGCGCGCACGTGCGGCCTGTTCCAGCGCATGGTATTGCGCATGGAGGAAGAGAGAAGGGGAAGCAACTTAGTACCCAGAAACTGGGACGACTTTTCCTCCAGAGATAGCGAGACCACCGAACCCTCGCTGGTTTCAGCGCCATCTATCGAGAGCCTAACGATTTGAAAATATATAGTTCTTACTGATAAAACTTACAACCCCTTGTCGTTTTTTCAACAGCCATGCACTTTACAAAATAGCTATCATACACAATCTTTATAATTTGTTTATTTATAATGTACATTCAATTATTTATCAATATTAATTGTTTCTAACATCCCTAGCAATAGCTGCACATGCAAAACTATTATCCCAGCGAATTGCAGCAGTCGGTAACAGTAAAATAGGGAAGCTTCTGTCTTCCGCCCGTCGAATGGCGCTATAACCAGTGAGGTTACGGCTCGATCTCTGGCGAAAACTGCGACCCGCTTTTGCTCGCCGCGGCCTATGGAATTGTTTCTCCTTCTCTCTTCCTTCATGGTATTGCGCACCTGTGTGATGCGTGTGTGAAAGGTGTGATTGGGCCGGTGGAGGTGCACGTGCGATTTGAGTGTGTGATATAGCGTGCAAGGAGGGGCGAAAGAAGGCCTACTCTACACCGGCATCATTGTTGCGGCCGGACATAATCATAAGAATTGTAATTGTGTATGAATAAGTGTCGAGGACTGATTGAATCGCGGTTCGAAAGTCGCGCGCGTTATTTGACTAATTGACGTCTGTCTATGACACGTCAATTAGCCGTAGGCGGATAGGCCCTTCGCGAGACGAAGGCTCGAGGTGCGCGACTCGTTCACTTTGCTTCGGGCCAACTCGCAAATAACACCTCTCAAGAAGCTTGCCTTAGTAGAGTGATAGTAAGATACCACGTTTGAAGAGTAGACGAGGACGATTGCGAGGCGAGATCATGAGAAGACGGAAGAACAAGAGACTATTAATTAAAAAGTTTCGTAATATATTAGTATCGAGGAATTCGTGGTGTAGGTCGCGGTCGGTTCTTTTCTTTGTGGTGCGTTGGTGTAATATCGCGAGCGGTACGATACGCACCCAGTCGAGACGTGCGTATGTAATTTGAGTGCGTGGATGTGTGGGAGAATTCGTGGTAGCGCAGCAATTATTGTACTCTCTTTTGTGGCCAGAACAATAATAAATATCATATTATTTCTTGTACGATATAATTGAATGTGTTGTTTATCTAATCTTGCATCGTCACCTTGAGTACGCGAAGTGGAGTACGCCCGGGTACTCCATAGTTAGTCGACGACGGAATCTGCTCTGGGAGAAATTGTCTCAGCCGCGGTGCGTTAAGAGTGTTGGGAGACGGGACTACCTTTCGGCCTGGCGCCTTAATTAAATAAATTCGGTCGGTTTGGTAGTTCTTTGTTAACGTTGGTGCTCGGGAGTTACTTCCTGAACTTCAGTTCCAGCGGAGTAACCGCCACGTTACAGTACGATTGGAGGTAAATTAATAGTTTTGCTAGACTTTCCATTATCAAATAAAAGTAAATATTCGCATTACAATGTTCATTCTTTACCAATTCCTCAAGAAGTAATGTCTAATTATACTTCTTACGTCAGACTAATTTCGTAATATTCTTACATCATTGTCTCGCACGATATGCAATATTATCTATTAGCATCAGAAGGGTATATTATAACCTATACCAAGTACCAAAATGTCCTTATGGGTCCTCCAACCTTGCCTTTCTATCCACATCAAGAAAGCAGTCCTTACAAATTCACACTTTTAACGAGACCTAGCACAGTATCGTTACGAGCCTGTAAGTTGCTGCGAAGTATGGAGTCAGATTTTTGTCTTTAGGGCTTCTACTGTTTAAGCAATCGAAAAGATCATTAACTTTTATAATAAAAATGCCCGTGACTATACTATTTGGATTATTTAATTTGTCACTGGTTCACTACAACAGAAGCAGTTAATATAGCAGATAAAACTGTATTACTAAATATTTGAGCCGCTAAGCTAACATCAATTACATCAACGGCATTAGGTCAAAGTTGTCTCATAATTAATTTAGATACCAATTTACAAATGGAATCTTCTTCTTTAGCGGACAATTCTGTTAAGATGTCCCATGATACTTTGTTACCCTTAACGGTCATTTCATGAACCCTTAAATTATTACAAAGACATTATAATATGATTCGTTTACATGTTAAGAAAGCTTAATTGTTTTTCATTTAATTTTTCAAATTGTTTAATAAAATCAAAATCTAGATTATTTTTTTCAATTCTTATACTAAAATGTTACTTTTCAAAATCTTTTGGTAATTTGTGATTTTTTATTTTTGTTTTTTTAGTTGAGCTTTAACGGCTATTTGTATTAGTTTTATAGATTTCTTGTAGTTCATCTTTTTAAAGTAATTGTTGTATTGGTTTGCGACTTCTTATTTTAATTTTTGTTTAGAATTCATATACGCATTAGTTAAAGTTTGATTTTTCACTGTTGTTAATTACATTTGTGGTAACTTGGCGTGCATTCGTAGAAGAAGCGCGTACAGCTGAACATAATGGCGTTTAAAATAATCATATTTTATATAATCAGCTGGTTAAAAACAAGATATATCGAGCTAGAAGCTAAAAATACATATCAATCGGAAGGCTGTTCAGATTGCATAATCTCTACCTTATTTTTCGTTCGATTATAAAATAATAATGATTTGAGAATAAATATTAAAAGTCCTTCCACTAACCATTTATTTCGGCCAATCTGGAGAATCTTCCGGGAAAAAGTGGACAATTATATGCCCTTTTAGTATCCCTATTGTTGAATTTATTAAACAACTTGCATCATTAAAAATAAATGCAAAAACTTTTTTCCAAAAATCAGAAAATGGCCGTAATTATCAAATTAAAAAACATTTTTTTGGAATTCAGAATCAGAAAACATGTGCATGTCATATTTAATTACAATCGGTTACGTAGTTTCAGAATTACGACGGTATACATACGTACACAGACACACAGCCATCCGCAAGGATATTTTCTAAAAACGTATGATTTGAACTCCAAACATCTCAAAATTCCGTTTCTATGAAGATTTAGGGAAACTGAAAAAACAAAGTTTCCTCTTGGCGGAAGCAATATATATATATATATATATTTCAAAAACAAGTTATATGTACATTAAATAAAAAAATCCCCCGTTCGCTTCCCAGATTTTAATTGAAACTTTATATTAAAATCATACTAGAGTAAAACCTTACATATCAATGTATTGAATCAAATCCATTCCGTGGTACAATAAATGCTCTGCATCGGTTGGACAATAAATAGAACATTTTCAAAGTTAAACGTAACACTGCATTTATTGAATTGTTCTAACTAAAAAATACCCATTTTATTAACAAATGCGCCAACGAAAATGGTGAAATTACTGCCAGGGTTAAAAAACAGTTGAGTAATTTATTTAGCTTAAATGTATAAAAAGGTTGTATATGAGAAACACAATAATTTTTATCTGTACTTGAATATTTTCTAAAAAGCACTAAATATATAAAGAATACGGAAATATATACCAAAGCAATTATATCATACAGGAAGATGTATATATATATATATATATATATCTTCCTATATTATATTGTTGTAAGCGTGAATTTGTGCCGAAAGTCCCCCCCCCCCTTACCTCTTTCCGTCCAAGTCCACTCCCTCCACTGGCCCCTCCACTTTTTAACTGGAAATCATTTCAATTATGTAGTTCTCCTTCTACAGCTTTTTTGTTCGCCTTTGCTTTACCGTCATTTGTTCTTTGCCTTCTGTTTCATTATTCAAACATCATTTTATGATAAATAAAGTTTTATTATGCGATTTTTAGACTAGAACAAGATACTTCCCTACAACTACAACACGGAGACCAACAAACACGGAGACTGTGATAAAGCTCACTCTGCGCTGTTTATACAGCAGAATCGAGCAGGAAACTGACAGGAGCTGTGTGTTATATATATATATATATATATATATATATATAATATTCGTTCGTATAACTTTACACATAATCACTTACTTAATATTATAAATTCAATTATATTAAAGAAAAATGAGGAGGGATATGAGGGGCTCTTGATATATTGAAATAAAATAAAATTTGAAACGATTCTTGCTTATTTCGAGGATGGGCTAAGAGGATAGAGGAGGAGGGGGTAAATCGTTCTCTCGAGTTAATATAACTATATAATATATATATATAAACAATGAGGCGACCATTCTTAATTAACTTTTATTTCAGACGGAAAAAGCTAATACGGAGCATGTACTTCTAGAGCGGCTCGATAGAAAAAGAGAAAAGAGGAAAGGAAGATGAGGAAAGGAGAAAAGAAAACGAGAAAGAAAATGAAAAAGAAACAAAGAATGATAATGAAATACAAAATAAGGTAATAAAAAAAATAAATATGAATTAGAGCGAAAGTAAAATAAAGAGCACGTTTTTTAATTAATTACTTTTTTATCATCCCGTCCATATGAAAACTAATTTAAATACGGGTCGTCAGCCGGCGGGCTTAGTTTTAGGTGCAGGTCGCTTAGCCCATCTTCCAGTCGCTGGAGATAGTCCTGGCCGACTTACGGCTACCGAGACGAATAGCGTAGGGCTTGCCGATCTCACGTTTATTACTAGTTGTAAGATTATCGCTAAGAATGTAAACAACAACGTGGATAACACTATTAAAGCTACCTATCACACTGCACCCGCTTTGGATAGGTTGTTTCAAGTACAATGCGAGCAGCGTTTGGTTCGAGGTTCATGTCCCGAAAGGGCTGCTAGCTCGGAGCTGAGTAGACGCGTCTCTAACATGAACAGAACACGTCGCTGTGACGATTTGGCCAAGATTGTAGGTTTAAACATTTGTGAGAGTTCTGAAACTATGCGCTCAAGTGTAGTGTTTACCATCCTCACTGCGACAGAGTCAACCGTAAAGAAGATTGACTTTATGTCCATGCGCTCCTTAGAAATGAGGCGAAGACCAATAACGAGGAAGGGGAGCGTGAAAGCTTAGTTCAGAGGAAATTATTTATTAATGAGTATTCAAGTAAAGTTGACTTTATTCATTTTAACAATCTTAAAGCAAGCGATTTTTTAGGGGAGACGGCGGAAAGACGCATGAATTTAATCGCATTTGATCTGCATGCGCTGGCAGCTTCCTACAGGAAAATGGTCGCAGATAAAAACAGCAAGATCAGCCTCAAAGATAGGCCAAACTGTGAGTTTTGTGAGGTGATAATATCCGTCTTGGATGAGCGGATCTCTCTCGGCCAAGAAAATATGAGAGTGGCGGGTTTGAATCTGCTCAGAGCGGGGTTTCAAAATTTAACCTCATTCTACGCACACATGTGGATATTCCATCAGTTTTCGGAATGTGCCCGGCCGTATCATTTTTTGGCGTAGTTGAGATGCGTTTCGGTGATGAGGTTGACGATGAGTTTGCTCAGGGCGATGGGTTGCCTGTTCTGCGTCAGGTAAAATAAGCGTGAAGGAGAGGTTGTTATGGGAGACCTAAATACCAACATGTTGTCTCTTATATGTGGATTGATATGATCTTTACTGATGACAAGACAGTGCTGAAAATAGGTAAATCGTTGGCGATTTTTCCATTAGAATATAATCTCTTTCTCTCTCTCTCCCTATCCCTCTCCCTCTCCCTCTCCGTAAGTACTGAAAGCCTTTACTGTACACTCCTCCTTAGAACTGCTATTTCTGCTGCTTTCTGCCTTTGGACGTGTTTTCTTGCAGTTCGTTGCACGCTATTTATTGCAACCTTCAGCCTGGCATAATTTCGCTGGAGGCTGCACTCATCACACGCTGTCAAATCTACTGGAAGTCTCTCGCTCTGGTTTCTAACCTGAAACCGCTTTGCCTGGCTTGGCTTCGCTTTTTCTCTTTCTTCCTGCATCTGCACTTTCCAATCAGCACACGAGGCGACATCTCACCAAACGACGAAGAAGATCTACGTCAATCTACAATTACACAGGTCGGTGCGCTACTCTATCTCTCTTTCTTCTCCTCCTATACTCCTCCAACTGCCATCTGGTGAGGAGCTCAGCACTCATTGCTCTGTCGGTAACTTACCAATTACGAACATCCACTCTTAACATCTACATTATCGACTGCCAGTAAGTTATCGGCAAGCTATCGGCAATGAGTCTAAATGGAGAGAAAGTTGCAGAGGCGTAGCAAACCACCTGTGAAGTCTGTAACAAGACGATACAGACCAAGGATTCTAAGCAGTGCGAAGTATGTCGCAACTTTTTCCACACACGTTGTTTCCCCCCATAAATCCCCATAAGTTCCCCCTATTACATAAATGCTTTACCGACGCTTGCTAATACCTATATTAACATAGAGGGAGCCCGGGCCGATTACCAATCACATGTGCGTAGTCTAGGGTTGGTGCTTGACTCTAAGCTCTCTTGGAAGGAACATGTTACACAACTGTGTAAACGTGCCCACTCCCTAATGTATAGACTTAACTTCTTTAGAAAAAACACTGATCTGAAGCTGCGCAAACATCTCGTGCAGGCACTCCTGCTTCCTACCATAGACTACTGTTCACTGGTGTACGGCGACTTGACTCAAGAACTAGACACTCAACTACAGAGACTGGTGAATATGGGAATTCGTTACATCTATGGTGTAAGAAGAGACGAGCACATCTCCCCTTACAGGCGCGAGCTGCAATGGCTCACCACCGCTGGGCGTAGGAGGTACTTAATGGCCTGCTTCTTAAAAAAACTCTTTAACAACGCCGCACCATCTTATATCTTGGCGTACTTTGACTTCCACGTCGCACTCAGGCCTGTGAGGGGGGAGGTGATCCCCTTAGACATACTCCTCTTCGCCACTGAGACACTGAGGAAATCATTTCATAACAGCGCCTCATATCTATGGAATTCTCTACCATCTCATCTAAAAAACACAACATCAGTATCACAATTCAAATCACTAGCCAAGAAACATTTCCTGGCACAAGAAAAACCATAGCACAAGCCTAATCTCATGCAATCTTCTCATCACATACGCACTTAAATCGCTCACATTCCATTACATTCCACCACAGTCACAACATTCCATATCATCTCACACCCATCAATTTCATCTCAAAATCTATGAACTTATGTAAATATTGTACAATATAATGTACAGAAAAATAAACAATTAAATCTAAATCTAAATCTAAATCCCTCTCCCTCTCCCTCTCTCTCTCTCTCTCTCTCTCTCGGTCGGTAACTCGAACACACACGCTTTTTCGCTCTGTCTCTCTCCCGATTACTGACCATTTCTTTTACTCAGTTGCGTGATCTGTTGCAGCGGAAGGACCTTTCCAATGGCTCGTACGCTTGTGCTAAAGAACTATAGCTTTTGGTGCAATTTTTAGGAGCCTCGAAAGCTTCCCGCGAAATTGTGAAAAACCTAACTTTGATACACAAAGTGCCACCTCAACTGACAGCATCTATATCCTTCTATAAAGTGCCTGCAATCACATAGACTGGTAAAGAAGAATTTAACTGACACAGCGTTGAGTGCAAAACTGCAGTGCGGGAGTGTGTGTAAAACAGAGTGCTGTTTCTTAATAACTGTATAGCTATATCTATAATATAGCTCTATCTCTCTCTACTCACCTTTTGCCAGTCACGTCTCTGTTGCCGAGTTGGAACTTTTACATACTTTTGGAGTATATATTATGACGCATATTCTGTCAATGCCCCAGAATATGCGCGCTGCATTCTGGCAGACTTTAACATACGTTTTATAGCGAGGTGGCGAGAAAGAAATCAATTAAGAGATTAAAAGTAAAATGCTTTAATAAATATAAAGTAAACTGATTTGACAATATACAACAATTACATTAGTTGGGCGCCAGCTACTTTCGTAGCACGAATACGATTAAGTAAATACAAGTTTAGCTTCGCGCGCGGTATCACACAATACTCAAGTGCAACTTACATATATGTTATAACGCTGTCTCCTTCCTAGCGTGGCTCGTTGGCTCTCGTATGTCGCACTAGGCTTCGATCTAACTAAAACACTATTCAGACAAGGATGTCGAGAACGGAGTCTAGGCGCGCGCTTTGAGTGGTACTTCCTAGTCGATTCTTGAGTACAAGCTTCCTCACAAGTATTCGGAACAAAGAGTCGAGTTCGAAGGCGAATATTAGAACTAGCAAGTGATCACAACGATATCCGGGAACAAAGTGATCGAGGCTATGGGAATTCGGCAGCGGCGTGGTCCGACTGCGTAGTTCCCATAACAGCCGTTGAGACGCTGAGAGGGCCAGTCACGTGACGGGGAAGGGACTATAGGTATGGGAGTGAGAGAGAGAGCGAACGAGAGCGGGCATGCTGCTACAGCATGACCTACGACACGTAGAGCGGTGCGCGTGTACCGGTGTGGTTTCCTCTTGGTGCCGTGGAAATACGACAAGTCAGCTGTTCCTGCTGCGAGTGCCGGGAGTTGGCCGTCCCATCTTCTCCTCGACGATCCTGGACACAGTGTGCGAGAATGCTGGTGGAACTTGTGACAGGATAAGTACATACATAGGTTATGATACCTATGCATGTTGACTGTATGCCTCTGACAGTCTCTATGTAGTCTATCTTGCTTCTAGGCTGTCTGGTGCCTGCTGTTTCCTTCTCCTGTCAGGACATCCAGTGCAGCAACATTCTTCGATGGTGGCTCCTTGAGCGATGTCAGGTACGTTTAATTCCTTCTGTGCATTGTAGTGAGTCTGTACTAATGTTGTCTTCTTTACAGGAGCTGCCTAGGAGTCGAGGTAGGACATTCTGTGTCGTTGCACTGTACTAAGTATTTCTCTCTCTTCTGATGATTTACTAATATCTCTTCCTATTTACAGGGGACTAGGTTGGAGTATAACTGGCCTCCCAACAGCTCAACGCCTGCCAGGGCATTGAAGAAGGAAGGTATAAGGGGGATATGGGTAGAGCGTAGGGTAGTATGTGAGGGAATAGGGTAGCTTAGGCAGATATAATTTAGTTAGGTAGGATTTAGCATGTGAGGGGTTAGGTGTTGGGGGGGTTGTGACGCATTGGCTGCATAGAGCCTTTCCTCAATCTATGCACTTTGTTCGCTAGTCAGGTTTTCTATCTCAGCATGAGCAGGACTGGTGCTTGCACCATCGCATCCTGCTCTGCTATGTAACACACACAAAGTGTGGCGTTACAAACTGCCCCTTCCTAAACCGGACGCGCTACGCGGGGACGGTTTACTGAAGGATTACAAAAAATTCGACTATTATTTTCTAGATAACTATTCCTAATTATGCTTTATATCTATTTCGAATACATAATATAACGTAGTACGCGAACAAGTCGAAATTCTCTTAAAACTATGCCTATTCTATCGTAACGCAATTTGTACAATGTTTGCCTATTCTATCTTAATAATTATTTTCGCATGTACGAGAGAAAGAAAGGTTTAATAATACTTTCGACTTATAATACAACTTCTCTAATTTTTCATTGTCGTAGCACTTCATGGTTTTGCTGGTGTTCCCATGGCTGGACTCTTTTCTTTCTCTGTCGAATGTTTGGCCCCTCTTCCTTCATTGGAGGTCTTGGACGCAACAATCTTAAGTCTATTGGCATCTGAAATTCTTAAGTCTATTACAAAAATACAAAATCCTATTCGCAACAATTTTTCATAAAAAACTAAAATAATGCAAATAGCAAGTGACACTTAATATTGTGTGAAAATTTTCTTAAATGTCTACGACTCGTACACGGAGTATTTTAATACATTTCTCCCCCCGTGCGGCATTTCAGAAAATTTTAGTCATTCCTGCGTAGACGTAAGCGATTTACTTGCTATGTGTGTGGCTTATAATTCTAATTATATACAGTTTTTTTTTTTTTTTTTTACACTAGGTGCTAAGCCAAGAGTTAGCGTTTTGGTTGACTCGAGTAAGATGGGTAGTATTATCATGGTGCTCGGTATTGGTGTGGTATATTATTGCAATAGTCGGTACGGGAGGTATTTGTCGATACGGTACGGGTGGATCATTTTTCCTTTAGACGATAGAGCGATAATTATGCGATATGGGAGGGATTTTTGGTGATACAACGATAATTAGGTGATATGGGAGGGATTTTGTGGTATGCGATATGGGTGGGTTATTTCCTTTTTGGAGCCGTAGTGCGATAGTTGTGCGATATGGGAGGGATTTTTGTGGTTTGCGGTATGGGAGGGTTATATTTTCTTTGTGGACGGTAGAACGATGATTATGCGATATGGGAGGGATTTTTGAGGTATGCGGTATGGGTGGGTTACATCTTTTGGAACGGTAGAGCGATAGTTATGCGATATGGGAGGGATTTTGAGGTATACGGTATGGGTGGGTTATTTTTCCTTTTGGAACGGTAGAGCGGTACGGGGATTTACTGGGGAGACTGTTGACGTGGGGAACCGAGGTAAACTGATGCACCCTGCATCACAATCATCACCGGTTGTATGGCCTCTCCATGAACCCCATGTTGGCCGTAAATTGCATGCGTTGATGCCGGTGGTTGGGTACTACACGATGATCTAGATTGCCGAGATTCTGGACGTATCCTTAACGCTGTTCCATCCTCTCCCGTCCGTGGAGTTGGGGGAGATGTGGAACATCTCGAGCACGTTCTGGTATCGGATCCACGCTGGCCACACTTGTAACAGAACCGAGACTTCGGTTGTGTGCAACGCGAGTACCGATGGTCTGTTCCTCCACACTTCCAACAGTTGTCTTCCCCAGTTTGGGTCAGGATGGGTGGCTTTCCAATTCGTAGACCCATAAGTGGTGGTATCAGGGTTTGAGTCGCGGCTGCACTCTGGGTTTTGCTAGTTTTCGGGGATTGTATAGGGGAATGCACGGGGACGGGTTTAGCGGTAGTAGACGCTCCAGGCCGAGGGATTTTGAGATCCATCAGTGCAGGGATACCTTGTAAGGCTGCAGGGGCTGCTGGTGTTCCACCAGGTATGAACCTAATTGGCCCTGCAGCTATGCCTTGTGGGGTTTCTCCCACACGGCCTTCCCGCGCTAATGGACTCACCTCCCTGGTCTGGGTATGAGAGTCCTTGACGAACGTGATCTCGTCGCCTCGGTGGACTCGGATCTGTTCACCCTTTTTACCATTAACTACCTTGACTATGGGGGGTGTGGGATTTACCAGCTTACGGGGTCTACGAATCGGGTTTAGGTAGGTGGGGGGCTTTGGTTTGGGTATTGGGCAGGGGGGGATCCTTATAGGGGACTGCTTCGGGGATCTAGTATCGCCTTGTCGTTCCCTACGTCTCTGCCTCCCGAGTGAGGTATCCTCTGAAAACGGCGCGTGGAAGGCCACCGGATCGTTACAGGGCGAAAAGGGACATAGGCCCTTTTTAGGGGCGGCTCGCGGCAATAAATTGTATCGACCGCTAATCGGGTCAAAAATATACTCCTCCCGCGGCGACGCTGACCTAGGTGGCGGAGGGGCATCAGCGGTACCGGGGGCTGGATCCTCTTCGAAGTCGATGAGCCGTTGTCCTGGGCGTCTAGGTGGGCTGTGGGGTGGTTTTCCCCTGCCCCTTCCTCGGCCGAAGGTCGTAAGGCTTCGAGGTCGCTCGAACTTTCCCCACGCCTTGACCTCTTCGAGTTGGCGGTCGAGCTCCTGCTCCGCCCAGCCGAACCTCCTGGCTCGGATGTTCTTGGCCCTTCCCTTGCCTTGGGTCTCCATCCCTCTCCTCTGCGTGATGAGATGTAGCTGTTTTCGAAAAACTATTATTAGTGGATGGGTAATAGGGTTTCAAGTCACATACATGAACTTTTATTCTTTTCTCACTGTCAATGTCCTCAAGCAAATATACGACTGGTGATAACGCTTCGATTATTCGACAAGGTCCTGTGAATTTTGGCGCTAATTTAGCAGCAAAGTTATCAGCACCTGATGACAAAACCCGATTTCTCCGAAGGACGAGATCTCCTACTTTTAGCTTGAGATCCCGTCTATTTTTATTATAGTAACGAGCTTGTTTCTCATTGGCTAATTTCAGATTTTTTTGAACAATATCATGGATCATTGACAGTCTCGCAACCCTTTCTGCCCACGTTACAGGATTTGAGGAGTCTGAGGTTTGTGGTGGTGTTTGGGTGAGTAGTTTGGGTTGGCGGGGGTTTCTTCCGAAATTCAAGAACGCGGGGGTCATAAGTGTCGATGCTTGAACCGCCGTATTCATTGCAAAGGAGAATTCATTGAGGTGGATGTCCCAATTCGAGTGGTCATTTTTCACAAAGATACTCAGCATTTGTTTAATTGTCCTGTTACAACGCTCGACTGGGTTTGCCTGCGCATGATAAGGAGCAATAGTGGTTTGAATTATTCCTAGGTCCACCATATGTGCTGTTACGAGTTTATTCGAGAATTCAGTACCATTATCGGTAATGAAATATTTTGGACATCCCCATCGGAAGATTACTAATTCTTCGAAAGCCTTAATGATGCTTTTGGCTGTTGCTTTACGAAGTGCTTTAATTTCGACGAATTTTGTAAAGAGGTCTTGGAATACTAAGATGTAGCGGCATTGTCCTTTACTTTTCGGTAGTGGACCCATTATATCTGCTGCTACATTCGTCCAAGGTCCTTCTATTTTTCGATGGCCCATATGTCCCGTTGGCGATTGTTGGGGAACTTTGCACATTTGGCAATCTGGGCATTGTTTGACATAACGCTCCACATCCTTCCTCATTTTCGGCCAAACATATGACTGAATGAGACGATTGAAGGTTTTAGCGGTCCCCATGTGACCTGATTGAGGAGTGTTATGACATTCGAACAGAGCTCGCTCGCGATCGCGCTCTGGTATTACTAATTTCCAGCTATCTAGGTCTGGTATTATTTTATCTATACGAGTGTTTGGGATATGTTTGTACAATAAGTTATTCTGTACTTTCCAATTGGGATATTTGTCTGGCTTCTTCATCACTGCTGCTTTACGCTTAGCATACCAGCTATCCTCTTCGATCATCCCTGAGGCTGCTATACAGCAAATTTCCTCTTCGAACATACGAGACAGCGCGTCGGGTACTTTATGAAGAGCTCCTTTACGATGCTCTATTTTCATATTATAACCCTGTAGTGCTGTCGCCCATCTGGCTAATCTTCCAGCTGGGTCTTTCAGGTTGTGTAGCCACCTCAGACTACTGTGGTCTGTTATGACTGTGAATTCTTTACCTAGCAAACAACCTCTAAATTTTTCGACTGCCCACAGTACTGCTAAGCATTCTTTTTCCGTCACAGTGTAGTTCCTTTCAGCCTTCGTGAGTGATCGACTTGCGTAGGCTATAGGGTGTTCTTCTCCTTCAATTGTCTGTGTTAATACAGCTCCCAAAGCGAAACTACTTGCATCTGTCTGGAGACAGAAAGGCTTAGTATAATCTGGTCGAGCCAGTACTGGGGCTTCGGTCAGAAGAATCAACAATGTTTCAAATGCTTTTTGTTGATCTTCTTCCCATTTCCACGGGGCATTTTTCTTCAGCAACTCAGTTAGGGGGGTTTTTACGAGTGCTAGGTCTTTTATAAATCGGGCATACCATCCGATCATTCCAAGGAATCTCCTGAGCTGCTTTAGATTACGAGGAGGGGGGTAATTGAGGATTGGGGCGATTTTGTCGGGGTCGGTGTTCAATCCTTGGCGATTTATCACATATCCAAGGTATTTAACTTCAGGGCAGCAAAATTCCGATTTTTCTCGATTCAATTCTAAGTTTGCTTCCTTTAGCTTCTGCAACACAATTTTTAAATATTCCAGGTGTTTTCCGAATGTGTCTGTTGCTACGATGATGTCATCCATGTAAACAAATACATGGGGTTGCAATTCCGCCGTAAATAATTTATCCATTGCTGCCTGAAATGTGGCTGGGGCATTTGATAAGCCGTAGGGTAGTCTGCAGAACTGAAATAATCCTTTTCCAGGGACTGCGAAAGCTGTGTATTGTCTGCTGTTTTTGTCCAAGGGTATTTGATGATATGCGTGACTCAAGTCTATTTTCGATAGGTATTTACAATTTCGCAGATTTCCTAGCAGCGTATCCATTAATGGTAACGGGTATGCATTCTTTTTTGTCACGCCATTGAGGGCTCTATAATCTATGCAAAACCTTATTCCTCCGTCTGCTTTTGGTACTATTACTGGACAGCTGCTCCAGGCGCTTTCACACGGTTCGATTATCCCTTCAGCTAACATTCTATCAATTTCTGCATGGACTTTTGCTAATAATTTGGGAGAGATAGGGCGCATTCTTTGTTTTATGGGGCGATAATTTAGAAGTTCAATTACATGGGGCGTTAGGTTTGCGTGAGGACTGGGCTTTTGAGGGGGTATTGTTAAATCGAAAATAATCTGTTCGAGTTTTTTCCTCTGGTTCTTCGATATTTTCGAAATTACTCCACCTATAGCAGCATTTGCTACTATGCAGCCTGGGTCTTGATTTTTCGGATAAAATTTCCTTACTATACCGTTATCAGTGTGCCACGTTCGATTTTCTAAGTCGATTTTCAATTTCAATTTTGGCAGCACATCCATTCCTAATACGAAGTCGTAATCCAAGTTTTTTGGTACTCGTATGAGTGTTGTAATTTCGCTATTTTCCAATTTAAAATTTATTTTTACTGAACCAAGGATTTGTTCTATAGCTCCATTAGCCATTACCATATAGCCATCTTCACTGAGTATTTCAGCTCCTAATTCTTTGACAGCTTTTTCACCAATAAATGAGCCGACTGCTCCTGGGTCTACTAATGCTGGGAACATTTTGCCTGCGATCTCGATATTTAGGTACAGTCTGTTGTCTACTGTGCCAACCGGGCCTGCTGGTATTTCTACGTTCTCATCATATCCAGCATTTATCAATTTACTAGGTGGTTTCGAGTTTTTGACGATTGTTGGCCCGGTCTCCTGCACCTGGGCCTTCGAGTGTTTGGAGGTTAACCTAGCCCTTATGGTCTTCCTCCATGTGCGTTTCCCGACTCCTTGGAGCATTTGGGACACGTACGGATCGTGACATTGACTTTGCCACATCGATAACAAATTTTTCCTCTCTTTTGAGGACAATCAGCCGCCCAATGGCTTGTTTCTTTACAAACCCAACATGGGTATTTCTTCTTTACCTCTTCTTCTGTTTTATTAACAGTTTTCCTATCTGCATCTTGTGTTTTTCTAGGTTGATTTCCTTGTTTTGAATTGGCGATCGACTGATTGTTTTTGTTACTATTATTGTTATTGTTGTCACGTTTATTATTGACATAAGTTCCTGCTCCGTTCGGTCTCTTACTAGTGTAATTATTCATGGCTGCTACTCGCTGGTCTATTTCTTCATCTGAAGATTCGTTATCTATAGGATGTATTATTGCAGCTATTCGATTTTTCTTCTCTTTTGGGCTCTTGTAAGCTAATTGGGGACATAGGGACTTTTCGGGGGGTGGTGGGGGACGATACAAACTTTTCCTTGTTTCTCGTATTTCAATCTTATTTCCTATTGCTTCTAATTTTTCAAACGAGTCGAAGTCTACTCTTTCTATTTTTACGTATTTCACGTTCAAATTCCTATGTACTCGATCTAGTTTTTTTTCCAGTGGCCATTCGGGTATACAACGACCCATTAATTCTCTCATAATTGTTATATATGACCCGAGTGGCTCTTGAGGTCCTTGTGTTCTATATACAATGTCATCTTCTAATCTAATTTGATAATCTAACTTCCTGTATTTGCGAACCAAGCCTGTTAGTAATTCTTTTACTGCATTCCAATTGAATTTTTGGGCTCTAGCCCAATACAGTGCTTCATCTTTTAACAGTAACGTCACATGCTGCAAAATATCCTTATCTGATATCTTCAATCCATCTCTGCAGTCTCTTAAGCTTCTAATAAATTCTTCTAAATCATCCTCTTGATTCCCTGAGAATGGTTTGACATGCTTCTGTATTAAGTCTGCAGCTCGTTGTTCCCTCTGGTAGGTTGTGTCTATCACTGCATAACTTGAGTTTACTGCAGAATTGTTGGCGTTCGAATTTGGTATTTGCTGGCTCGTATTGTGGGGGTTATTTATCCACGGCAGCATTTGACCTTGTGGCGTCGCAAAATACGGGTTTGGGAATCCCGATAAAAATGGGTTCATGTACTGCCACTGGTACATGTTCGCTAATCAATTATAATTTTGTGGCATGTTATTTCCTAAGTTCGACATGTTGATCTCTTCTCTAGTCGAATTTCCCATTTGCGAGAATTGATTCGCTTGCGAGAAGCTGTTAGGCTGCGATGAATAGTTCGTTTGGGGAAACTGGGCTGTATGTTGAAACTGGTTGTATTGGGGAACTTGATTTAATTGCGGGAATTGATTCAATTGGGGCGGGTTATTCAATTGGTTTGGTTGGGTTTGGGTGGTAGGATTCGATGTGGGGTATCGGGTTTGGTTAAATAGGGGTTGGGTAGGGTTATGTTGGTTTTGGCTTCTTGTGGTATTTGCCATATGTGCTGGGTCATCTGCTAGCTTCGAGTGAGAGTGATGCGATTCTGTATTTGGGGTAGGTAGTCTCGTTCCACTTGACGCTGCGTTGTAATTACTATCCCTAATTTGCTGATCCAATCCGATAGTCTCCTTCGATCGCGGTATTGTTCCAGTTGCGGTAGCACCTTCCCTTAATAATGATATTGGTGGTGCCGTTTTTCCCTCTAGTGTCGCTGGAGTCGATGCAACGGGTACTCTTCCGTCTGGTAGTGACATCTCGCGGTTGGTTTGGTCTATCAACGCTGAAAGACTGTCGAAGTTGAATTTGCTAGCACTTGGGTTCGTCGAATTCTCACTTATCTTGTCCGATGCGTCTGTGACTTGTGGACTATTCTCTTTAACCGACTCTATTACGCTTTCGCCAGCTGATGACGTCTCACTCTCCTCAACATCCAAATTCTCTTCTTGTTGCGAAGCTGTGTCGATTTCACTTTCCGAATCCCAGTGGGCTGCTTTTTTGCCGAATTTCTTAATTAATTCGTATCGAATTAAACGGTCAATGCACTCTGCCTTTGTTCCTCTTTGGATTAGTTGTCTTTCTTTTAGGTCTTCCTTAAGTTCCGATACTTTCTTCTTTTCTAAATTTTCCTGCAGCTTAAAGCTAAATTCCTCGATCTGGTAACGCGACATTATCTTACGAAATAGGCTTATTGGGGCGTTAGCTCACTCTTGCTCATTTAACGCTGCTTAATATTATTAGCTCCCTTTCTTTCTCTATTATTATTTAAATTTAATCTACTACCCATGTACTAATATAGAGAAAAAAAAATAATTCCTTCACGTAACCAAGCAAAGCAAAAAAAAACAAAAAAAAATTTTTTTAAATTAATTCTCTTTAAAAAAAAATTTTTAAAACCCAATTCCAAAAAAAGAATTTTTATAAACTAATTCAATTAACAACAACAAAAAAAAATAAAATGTTGTTGCTAAAATACATTAGTGTAGAAAGAAAGAGCACAGCAAAAAAAAATTTTTTTATCACCAAGCAAGAGCGATGAGAAAAGGTGCAAAGGTATTAATACTCATTATGTGCCAAAGTCCTTTGTGAGGTGCGAGCAATGATATAATGTGGGGTGGTTAGGGGAAAATAATTTAAAAGCACAATTTAATTTCCAAAATTCAATAACCCGAGAGTTAATAAGGCATACGAAAATGTGAGTATTTCAAAGTCCGAATACGAATAGCAGACAAGCATTGTTTACTATATGGGCTTATAGGAATACGATGGTCTTCGAAGTTAAATTCAAAACAATACGATTCGATTCGAGTGGTTTTGTATCAATACAAATACGAGTCAATGCTTGTTGCTAAGTTCGAAATTCAAAACATGTTATTCGAAATTATTAAGAAGGGATTAATTTGTTTATTTACTTTTTGGGTATTAGCTAATTATTATGTCTGGGGCATGGGGGGGTCTGTTTGTGTGAGTGTGTATTGTGAGAGGAGAAAGGAAGGTTATATTTAATTTTACAATGTGAAATCGTGTAACGATAGGCGGGCAGGGTGACGAAAGAGAAAAAAAAATAAGTAAATCCACACACACAGCAAGAAATAAAATTAAATATTATCTATAATATATCAAAAACCATTAAATGATAATAAATAAGCGATATGTATATGAGGAAAAAAAAAATTTACCTTACTAATAATTTACAACGATAAATATTCATAATTACTATCGGTTTAGACACAACATGAATTTCAGAAAATTCTATTCGAAAAATTCGTAGCACAAAGGAAACAAAAGAAAGCACGTAAAGACAGTCTACTATATCTATAGATATAGCTTACTAGACTGTGCTCGTGTTGTCTCTCAACCGACGCTACTAATTTCAAAATGGCCGCCGGCGAGGCTGAACAGCCTCGCGTCGCGCCGAAAATGTCGAAAAACCGTTTCGCGATGCTTGCGCGCGAGAGAGATGGCATTGAAAAAAAATTTTCGGCCCCACGTTGGTCGCCAATTTTATGACGCATATTCTGTCAATGCCCCAGAATATGCGCGCTGCATTCTGGCAGACTTTAACATACGTTTTATAGCGAGGTGGCGAGAAAGAAATCAATTAAGAGATTAAAAGTAAAATGCTTTAATAAATATAAAGTAAACTGATTTGACAATATACAACAATTACATTAGTTGGGCGACAGCAACTTTCGTAGCACGAATACGATTAAGTAAATACAAGTTTAGCTTCGCGCGCGGTATCACACAACACTCAAGTGCAACTTACATATATGTTATAACGCTGTCTCCTTCCTAGCGTGGCTCGTTGGCTTTCGTATGTCGCACTAGGCTTCGATCTAACTAAAACACTATTCAGACAAGGATGTCGAGAACGGAGTCTAGGCGCGCGCTTTGAGTGGTACTTCCTAGTCGATTCTTGAGTACAAGCTTCCTCACAAGTATTCGGAACAAAGAGTCGAGTTCGAAGGCGAATATTAGAACTAGCAAGTGATCACAACGATATCCGGGAACAAAGTGATCGAGGCTATGGGAATTCGGCAGCGGCGTGGTCCGACTGCGTAGTTCCCATAACAGCCGTTGAGACGCTGAGAGGGCCAGTCACGTGACGGGGAAGGGACTATAGGTATGGGAGTGAGAGAGAGAGCGAACGAGAGCGGGCATGCTGCTACAGCATGACCTACGACACGTAGAGCGGTGCGCGTGTACCGGTGTGGTTTCCTCTTGGTGCCGTGGAAATACGACAAGTCAGCTGTTCCTGCTGCGAGTGCCGGGAGTTGGCCGTCCCATCTTCTCCTCGACGATCCTGGACACAGTGTGCGAGAATGCTGGTGGAACTTGTGACAAGATAAGTACATACATAGGTTATGATACCTATGTATGTTGACTGTATGCCTCTGACAGTCTCTATGTAGTCTATCTTGCTTCTAGGCTGTCTGGTGCCTGCTGTTTCCTTCTCCTGTCAGGACATCCAGTGCAGCAACATTCTTCGATGGTGGCTCCTTGAGCGATGTCAGGTACGTTTAATTCCTTCTGTGCATCGTAGTGAGTCTGTACTAATGTTGTCTTCTTTACAGGAGCTGCCTAGGAGTCGAGGTAGGACATTCTGTGTCGTTGCACTGTACTAAGTATTTCTCTCTCTTCTGATGATTTACTAATATCTCTTCCTATTTACAGGGGACTAGGTTGGAGTATAACTGGCCTCCCAACAGCTCAACGCCTGCCAGGGCATTGAAGAAGGAAGGTATAAGGGGGATATGGGTAGAGCGTAGGGTAGTATGTGAGGGAATAGGGTAGCTTAGGCAGATATAACTTAGTTAGGTAGGATTTAGCATGTGAGGGGTTAGGTGTTGGGGGGGTTGTGACGCATTGGCTGCATAGAGCCTTTCCTCAATCTATGCACTTTGTTCGCTAGTCAGGTTTTCTATCTCAGCATGAGCAGGACTGGTGCTTGCACCATCGCATCCTGCTCTGCTATCTAATACACACAAAGTGTGGCGTTACAATATATATATACGGGGACTCTTGCTGGCCACTCATTCAGCACTGCTACTTTTCTTTTACTTCTTACTTTTAACTTTGCTTCTGTAAAGTGAGTAACGTGGAGGTCCTGTGCCGTGGATGCATTAAAAGCATCAAGACAAACAGCATACTCTGCGAAAACTGTAACCAGCACTATCATCCGTCATGTACGACCTTGAGGGTAGACACAACCAGAATGATCAACTTATTAATGCCTGCCGCGCATGCACCGCAGCTGCCAAACCAAGAAAACCATGTACGACCAGTCTCTCGGACAGTCTCGGACATGAAAATTCCTCTACATCGTCATCGCTTGATTCCTCGCGTGTTAACACACCTGAACCGCAGTTTCCTGACAACTCTCAAGTCTCTGACTCTTCGTCAAATAAGCTGGATCTTATGCTAGTAAAACTTGACAGTATCAAAACGGCTCAAATCCGTATGGCGCAATCAAACAATGCTCTTTCAACTCGTCTAGCAGTTGTAGAGGAAAAGCTGAAACCACTTGATGAGTTTCCAATTTTAGCAACTAAGGTCTTCAGCATGCAGACTGATATTGCCACTTTGCAGCTAGAGAAATCAGATATGAAGAGGCTAATTATGGACCTACAGGAGTCAAGGTCCACTAATGCTATTAATACTACCGACGCCTCAGTTGATAGCTGTGTTCAACAACTCCAACAAACTAATGCTAAGCCCTGCGCGAAACTCGAATCCATCGCTAATGGTCAGTCTTAACTCCCCAATGAATTAGTCATCTCTGGTCTCAGCTATGATGATAGCACCTCGCTTCGCCTGCTGGTGTTTAATGTCTTTAAAACCTTGGACTCTTCCGTACTCGAGAGAGATATCGACTCCGTTCGACCACTAGGCAAGAGAAATGAGGCTATAGCGGTACCTGGCACCTCTTTTCAATCAACTCTATCTGATGTACGATGCAGGCCACTAGTCGTCGCCCTCTCTTCACACGCTCTCACGTGGTCAATCATATCGGCCAAAATTAAATTACGGAAGCTTCATTCTGCCCAGCTCAGCAATGATCAGCTCAGCAAGGCCAAGGCTCCAATGCCCTACCCACCAGGCCTCATTAATACTAATGAGATGCTGCCGCAACTCACGCATCAACTACATCTATCGGTACGAGTTGCTGCTCAAAATCGTGGCTTCGCCTGGTTCGCACGTAATGGAACACTCTATGTCAAGACTAATAAGGACAGCAAAGCCATGATTATCAAATCCACTGAAGATCTGGAAACTTTTTTAGCCCAAACTGTGACCTCTACATAGGGACCTCGAACATATCTGTCACTCTTATACCACCACGTCCACCGTCAGCATCTATCCGTTCTTCAACTTTCTGTGTACCTGCCGGACCTGAACCCGCCCAACGTCAACTGAAGATCACACATCTCACTCCACCTAGTCCACCGACATCGTCATCATCATCATCGTCATCGCTCGCTACATTTTCACTATATTCCAAGGTGACTCTGTCTAAGGGTCTAAGAGTCTGTGATTTTAATGCGAATTCTCTTACGGGTCACATTGAGATGATCAGGCTCTTTCTGTCTACTCGTCCCCTCTTCCACATAATGGCTGTAACTGAGACCTGGCTAGGTGAGAAGGTAACATCTATCCCTTCCCTAGATAACTATACTCTCTACAGACGAGACAGAAACAGAAACGGTGTGGCCCTCTACATTCATCAATCACTGACTTCTTGCGTTCTATCATCCTCGGATGTGGTCTAGCCGGGTAAGCCGGGTAAACTGGGGTATCTCTTCTGCAAGATCTCTGCAAAGGAAGTCTCTCCCTTCTTCGTGGCAGTTGTGTATCGCCCTCCACACTTGCCTTTCATCCAGGGGAGCAACTTTATTGAACAGCTCACCACACACAAGCACAACTAGTGCACGAAGGTTATCGTGGGAGATTTTAACGCCGACCAACTTTCCTCGTCTGAAGATCCCAAATTCATCAAGGCACTCATCGAGGAAAACTCTCTCCTGTCAGCCCCTTATGGTGCAACCCACCACAAAAAGGACTCAGACACCTGGCTCGACCTCTGCCTTATCGATGAGCAGGATCGCCTGGTATCATACTGAAAGACAGACACACCTTTCATCAACGGACATGACCTCATCACGGCCACTCTCGACGTACGGACTCCACGCCATGTACCTAAAACTTACACCTACAGAAACTACAAAGGAATCTGTGCGGAGAAGCTAAGAGACTTCCTTTGCGCAAGTGACTGATCATCGTTCGCCACCTCATCAATTGACGACTGCATCTCCATTCTTAACGCCAACTTGACTAATGATCTTCGTAACCTTGTAACCGAACGGGACAGCCTCTACAGGCGATTTCGTCTCACTTGTCTTCCCTTGGATCTATACTTTTATAGACTTGCTAGGGATGACGCTCACAGACAGGTTGAGGATGCCAGGCTAAACTACTATCATTCACCCTTGTCATCCCTGACCGATGTCGGTGAAATATGGAGAGAGCTCGATAATCTTGGTATCACCACCAAAAGGGAATATACCCCCTCTCCCTTCTCCCAACGCTCGCTCCTCTTCTCTGTCGGATTTTCAATTTGTCTCTGAGAGAGTCCTGCTTCCCCTCTGCCTGGAAGAAGTCGCTGGTGTGTGCATTGAACAAAGTCAGCTCACCAACATCCCTGACTGACTATCGTCCGATCTCTCTACAATGCTTTCTATCCAAGGCGCTGGAGTGGCTGGTGCACAGGTAGCTCTCGGACTATCTCGAGACAAGACTTTACTCGACGACCTGCAGACTGGTTTCCGCACTGGCCACAGAACTCATGTCGGCTTAATCAAGCTGTCTGACGATATCAGGCTTGGTATTGTCCAAAAGAAGATCACACTCCTTCTTCTCTTTGATTTCAGCAAGGCGTTTGACACTGTATGTCACGTCAAGCTCCTAAGCAAGCTTTCCTCCTTTGGCTTTTCCAAGCAGGTTATCCGCTGGCTTGCCTCTTACCTTTCAGTCAGAGAGCAGGCCGTCATTGGTGACAACAACGAACTATAAGGATATATAATATATATTTCGCCCCCTCAACTGCTGTTCGCGTTGTTCATCAATGATATGAGTTTCTGCCTAGATTCTGGTGTTTCCTATTTAATCTATGCGGATGACCTGCAGATCTACAGCCAATGCCACCTTGAGGAGCTCGATTCTTGTTCCGCGAAGATGAATGCTAACGCCGATAGGATTATAGGCTGGGCTGCTCAAAACCATCTTAAACTTAATGTCCTTAAATCCAAGGCAATCGTCCTTGGCTCCCCCTACTATATCAACGCTCTTCCTTCTAAGGCTAATACTTTTATCAACATAGGGGGAGCTCGGGTCGATTATGAATTATCGGTGCGTAGTCTTGGTGTGGTGCTTTACTCTAAATTAACGTGGAAAGAGCACGTCACTCAGGTATGCAAGCGTGCTCACTCTCTTATGTACAGGCTTTACTTTTTCAAGAAGAGTACCACTCTCGCACTGCGCAAGCACTTGGTGCAGTCCCTTTTGTTTCCTATCATTGACTACTGCTCACTAGTTTACTGCGACCTTTCACAAAAACTTGACACCAAACTTCAGAGACTGGTCAATACGGGAATTCGTTACATCTATGGTGTAAGAAGGGATAAGCACATTACCCCTTTCAGACGTGAGTTGCAATGGCTAACAACCGTCGGATGTAGGAAGTATTTCATGGCCTGTTCCCTCCGAAAACTTAACACAGCCGTACCTTCATATATTATTGCCTACTTCGACTTTCACGTCGCACTACGTCCCTCGAGGGGCGAGGTGACATCCCTAGACATCCCGATCTTTGCGACGGAGACACTGAGGAACTCATTTCATATAAGCGCCTCATACCTATGGAATTCCCTTTCATCATACATTCGCAACACCACATCTATTTCTATCTTTAAGCAAAAAGCCAGACTATACTACTTCAACTCTGAAAACACCCTACAAACATTCATTCTTTCATTCCATCTCTTGCACCTCGCAATCCATTAAATCTCTTTAAATTCACTCTCTTCACTGTACCACACTTTATTCATATTTTTCATCCTCATTTTACTGCACACTTATTCATGTACTACTCAACATGTATTTGTACGACACAATGTACAGTAAATAAAGCTAATCTAATCTAATCTAATATCCCTCTCTCTCTCCCTCTCCCTCCCCATCTCCCTCCCCCTTCCCCTCTCCCTCTCCCTCTCCCTTTCCCTCTCTCTCCCTATCCCTCTCCCTCTCTCTCTCTTTCGCTCTCTCTCGTACGCGCGCATAAAGTAAACAACAGAAGTAAATCGAATTCTTTTTCGAAAAAGTCAATACGACACAACGTGTCGTATCAGCTAACCTGTACCGGCAACAACAGCCACTTCATTGGTGGTATCATACCTTTCGAGAAAGACTGGTATCACCATATCCCGAATTAATACCTATGCGATGGTAGATGGTATGCGAGTATATAGCATTGGGAAAAGGGAGAGTTACGTAGATATAAGAAACCCGCAGTAAATCAACAGGCACTTTTAATCTGGCTATCCTACTGTGAGTTATCGGATGAAGGGCAGTTTTCGTCCGCGACTCCGTCCACAGGCTATTTAGTAGCCTATAAGCAAAGTGCTGTTGAACAATAGCATGGCGACATATCCTTTGCCGGTAATTATAAGAGTCAGACCATGTAAAGTTGTGATTTAATATATTAACAAAGTTATTTAACATTTATTATTTTTTATCTTGTTGGTCATCGCTCTCTCCCTTTTTTCGGGATGCATCGCAAGATCAGGAGGGAAAGTCCCTGGGGTCCTTTTGGTCTTAAGTAGGGTTATACGGTTACTGACTAGTGGTAACATCTTTGATCCTTACATACTCGTCTGAAACTGCATGGGTAGCCTAATTGTAAATGTATGGAGTCTATAAAGTAGATCTCCTCTTTATAACTCTCGTTGCAAACGAGAATTATCTTGTTGTAGAGAAACCACAGCAATGGGTAGGAAAGACTCCGAATCATCCAACGACGTTGCGGGTGATAGTGGGTTTATAAGTATACGTGTGCATCTGCCCACCTTGACTAACCATCTCGAGTGTCTAATTTATTCGCGAATCGTGGATCTTCTCACTAACCTTGTCTGATTCGTTTCAGCGTATTGAACCATACAAATGTAGGTAACTATTGGATGATATGTAAGGAGGGAGACGAAATAAGTAAACATAATTATAAACTAAATAAACACATGACTCATCTCAAGGTCGGCTAGCTTAATACTGATTTGGACAGTCTATACGGAATGCAAGCTACTATCATATAACTGCGTCGTATTCACTTATTCTCGCAATACAACTCGTGTATAATACAACTCTTTCCCTTTTTTATTTAAGAGCCTTCGAAATATGTGAAAAAGCAGATTATTACATTCGAGCATTTGGTCAATGTGCCGTGTATGCACTACACTCTACTCTGTCTTAACAGCTAAATTGGAGTTTTCGCTGGTTTTTTAGCTTTTTAAAGTTGTTAAGCCTTCCTCGAAATAATAGACGTTTGCAAAGTATGTAAAATCGCATTTTACGACCTTTGTCAGTATCTGGTTTTAGTACCAATACTGGTTGGCTAATGACGTCACTGACCGACCTCTCAATCATTGTCATTTTTAGTCTCGATAGTTCTTTAGCATCTTTTTTGAAAAAAGTAGGAATTTCTGTCTAACTGACGTATCATGAGTGAAATGGATGTGGTGCTCTGTTAGATCTGTGAAATCTAGTATATTTGGTGAATATACAACACAGGTGATATTCCCCCTGGAACTGTTTGAATAGAGGCTCTGGCAGGAGCTACTCTAACTTTGAAGCATGCTACTATTTTTGTCCCTATTAGATTAATCGCGGTCAAAAAGTGCTCTATATGGTACTCCGCTTAGCATAGCTTGTACATAATCTCGATTATCAACCATTGCAGCGGCTATCGGAGAATCTAAATTTATTGAATCCGGAATCTGGGCTTATAAACAAGATTGGTCTTGACTTGACTCTGAAAACGCCTGTTCCTCAACGGCAAATAGTTCTTCGGTTGCTAACCACACTGGGTCTTCAAATCTCTCTTCACTTTCTTCCAATTGTTCAAGAGCTAATGCGACTTTATGTAACTTGATAATGTTTTCTTTCGATTCGACTAAATCACAAATCTTTTCTCTCATAGTCTGCATTAGCATAGCCTTTATAAGTTCTATTTCTTCGATCAATTCTGGTTCCATTTTCAGTTCGAGAAATAATGTGACCTTCGTCGATGAACCCCGGTCAGTGTCGAATGACAATCCATCAAGCTGAGCTACGACTACTCTAAATTCATCAAAGTTCATGTCTTTTGCTAAGTTCTCTAAGAATTCTAACAGGCTCTTGTTCTCGGCTGTTATCTCCTCTAGCTTCTCTCATTCACTGACTCTCTGTATCATTATATGAATATTTTCTTGTGAGAATTGGGCACCCTAGTCCTGTGAGGCACCCCTCAATTTCACTGCATCTTTGTTAACTTCAAACCTTTTACTTTTAAACTTTTTGATCTCGGCATCCAACTGCATATCCGAATCACTACTGGCTTCAGGCTTCACCGGCTTATAGAGTTGTACGGCTGAAATCACATATTTTCTTTGATGCGCCTTGATTTACTCCAAGACTCACTTACCCACGAATAGAATACATTACTCGACTCGTCACTGCTGAATGATCTATCTGAGTCAGTCTTCCAATTCATCATACTCTCTCTCTCTCTCTTTTCCTAGTCATCACACCAACGAGTTACGCTAGCGTCTGGTAACTGTTGAACTTTCCTCTGTTGCTTCTACTCATTAACGGCTAGACGATGAGTTGTGTCAACTTCAGTAGTTACTTTCTCTTTACATTCTATTACGACGTCTTGATTTGGCCGGTAGGTTATGTCAGCGTTCTACCAGGTATGCTTGTACTCTCCATTTCTACTCTAGTTGCTGGGCTGACAAATTGCATCAGAGGCGGTAAAACTGTTCTGAAACTCGGTTTCTGGCTTACTCGAGAGGCAAGGCCAATAGGTTATATGAACTTCGCAATCATTCCACTACAAAACGGAGCGGGCGACATGGGTCCCTGAGGTGTCCCCGCAACCCCTGTTATCACTCTCTCCTGTCTCGCTACTACTAACGGTAATTTTTACTGATCGTGGAAAATGATTTAATCGGCTATTATTTAAACATGCCTCGGGTGCAGTTGTATTTTTTGAGTAACCGTGGGAAACGGTTAAATAATTCTTTTCTTAGCTGCTTTTTCGATGAACTGAAAGGCAAGCTCCAAATGTATTGGTATTGTATTGGTATTGGTGTTATGGACGTGTTACTTGATTGGTTAGAATTGCTACGTTTATTAGCTGGCTTCCTACGTGAAACTGATAAAATGTTTTGGTCAAATGAATAATCTGCAACTGTTTCGTTAGTTCGACCAAGTTGTTTCTTAATAGCTCCTCTTAAGGTATGTATCAACGCTCGAGTTGTTTCAGTGTATGGAGTTATTCCGGAAAAACTATGTCAGTCCTTCCTTCAATATTATTATTCGTAGCAAACGATCACATAACTCCTTATAACCCAGTGTGCGTACTTGATATTCCTTAAGTTTTTCCTCTAACTGATCTACTTCTAATTTCCGAATTGGGTAGGCTATAATAAAAAAAATAGAGTGGCTTGTTAATCAGTTGGATTCTACTTTAGAAAGATCTATTTTGATCCCGATGGTGCGAATTCATTTTCGTGGTGGTTAAAAATTGTCCCGGGCCCTGTCTTATTGTAATATTAAATGACAAACCTGGTGACAATGTTTGCGCCTGGTCCTCGGTAGATAGGTGGAGTTAGAATTACCTAAACATATGCAGTTGTCGCACAAACTGAGGCTATTCACTAGTTCCGACCTTTTGGTGATGCCTTGATGCTACAGTGTAGTGCTATATTCAATGTACTAGTTACCCTTACAGACCTTATATGTAGGGGTCATTTCGGAGTCTTGTAATATGAAGAATCGTTGGCCACATAAGCTGAAACAGATTTCAGTTGAGAAGTTTTTTTTGGGCGGTTGAGATCCGAAGACTTTGAATTTGGACTGCTGAGATGCAGAGTCGCTGCAGTGAACAGTGTCAAAAAACTTTGTGCGATTGTGAACAAAAGAGAGGTTGCCGCTGGGACCATGTTTTCAGCGCAGTCCATGCTACCTCAAAATGCTGCCTCAAAAATCAATCTTATGATCTGCGTATTCTCTATTCATCAGCGAGCATCTCCCTCTAAGCAAGAACACAGGTTCCGAAGCATCAGCATTGGAGCCAGGTTATATGAGTCCTTAACGATGAAGCAGAACAGCTCCTTGAAAGACTGCCAATCCTATTGTCGACCACTGAATTTGTAAAGTAACAACTTGGGCATTGATAAGTGGTGTTAACTATTAGTGACAGTCCTGAGGATGCTCTTATTGTGAGTCCTATAGCACTTTGCAACTTTGCGAGCTTCGATGTAAGCTTAATGTTTATCTCGTATTTGGTCACAAAATAGAAATCCCAAATCCGTAAAAAATAATCCTTAGTAAATTACTCAGTAGCCTTCACAGGAGTACAACAGTGATAAAATTGTTGATGTGTTCCGAAGAAAGATTTCTAGTAGTCATCCAGTTAAGACAATCGGATAGAAAACGATCTTCTCTTTGCCTAGCTTCTCAAGCTTGGGTCACGATGAGCGGATCTAAGCCATGGGTAGCCGAAAGCTGGTAAAGAAGCTAATTGACAGGATACTTATGGGTTTGAGTGATTCCTGGATTTAAGCAGCGGGATATAAAAACGAGTAGCGGGCAAAAAAACCGAGCAGCGAGCGAAACAGTATTTTGCGTATCAAGAGCGTAGTATGGACTTTTTAGAGCGAGCATAAAGCTTACAGTACGACAAGGTAAGTCCAGTCTACGTTTACAAGCCGTAGACGAGTATTTCAACCACACGATGTTCAAAAGCCCACTTAGCTCTTCGTGCACAACACATTTTTTGTAACGTATGTATGGATTTTCGCGTTTTTATTGTAGGACGGGAGTACATTCGCAATTTTTTCACACGACCACTATAGATTTATAAATATTTTAAAATAGTATATAAACTTATTTAATGACTTTTTAAAAGAATTTTGTTAGCTGCTGCTCACTTTTTCCCCACTGGTAAAAAAATTGCTACATTACGCCTGTAAAATAGGTACAAGAAACGCGAAAATCGTACTTGGGTTACAAAAAATAATGTTCAAATAATAGACCTTTTCACGAATTTCAGCAATGGCAAAGTTTTTACACTCTTAGAAATTTTAAATTTTTTAAAGTTTGAAAACTATTAAACTATTTTAAATTTTTCTAAAGTGTGATACATTCAAATTTTCTAAAATTGTCAATATTTTAATTATTTATTACTGAATAGTGTCCGTGAAAACATGGATAATATACTCCCGCGTGGTAGCCATGAAACAATGCGAAAATACGTACATGCGTCACATAAAATATTGTGTGCACCAATGGCTAAGTGGACTTTTGACCTTATGTAGTTGCATTACTATTCTGCGGCTCGTAGACGCCCTCATCTTCGTCTCGTGCGAACTCACCTTCACTGGTTCTGCAAACTCCATACTCAGTCTAAACAAGCTGACATTACGTTTTGGTACACTATATACTATTTAAATATTATGTTGTTTTATTTTATTTATTTATTATTTTTCTTATATTTTATTATACCTGTCAATGTTTGTACTCCGTCAAAATATCTTCTTTAATTACATAAATATTTATAGCATTGTTGGTATATATAATGTCAAACTTACTTACCGCCCCAAAATCTTCCAGCAGTATCTACTTTGCCATCATTAAATCGAGTATCTGAACGATCAATATCTACGGCTGTTAATGTTTGTATGTTTGGTGTTTGCGTTAAAGAAGTAAAATCAATTTTTATCAAAGTCATATTTCGTCCGCAACCTACTATGAAGTTGTTAGTTGTATTTTCTACTCCAATAATATATGATGCAGAACCATTACCTATAGAATGTAAAAGAATTGTTATATTTCATCAGCATTTTATTATTCCTATTTTAAAAAAGAAATTGTGATCATTATATTTAATTATCTGAATAACTGTTCATTTTCGTACTTAATTTCTATGGATACATCAAATCCTAACCTCATATAGTTAAAATGAGATAATATAATAATGCGAGTATTTCATTATTTTTACGGGATTTACGGTCTCAAATGAAAATTTTCCGCTTATGCTAATAAACATTTTGATCAAAACCTGTTACGAATCTAACTTAATCTAAGTTAATTTTTGACTTCAGTAAGGCATTTGATCTAAGTTAATATTTGACTTCAGTAAGGCATTTGATACGATTTCTCCTTCCAAATTGCTTCGTAAGCTGATCAGAATGGGCTTCTCTAGGTCGGTAGTACTGTGGGTCAGATCTTTTGTGACTGGACGTAACCAGAGAGTGGTTACAAATAATAACGGTGATTCTGATTGGCTAAAGACCAATCTTGGCGTCCCGCAGGGCTCGATACTGGGGCCTCTTCTGTTCAGCTTGTATATAAATGATATACAGGAAGTCTTTTCAAAGTTTAAGGGTATGGAAGGGAAATTGACTGATAGTGTTGCGCATTTGCTTTACGCGGACGATCTGCAAGCCTACACTCAGGTCACGAGGGACGATTTGTGTGGGGGTGTGGGGCGAATGTCGGCTGTGGCGCATGCTGTGTCGGCTTGGGCGTCCGAGAATGCCTTGAGACTCAACACTGGCAAGACCAAGGCAATAATTTTTGGTTCGGAGCATAGTATTAACTACTTGCAAAATTTGGACTTGCCTGGTGTTGAGATTCAAAATGGTGTTTTCGTGCCCTTTGTCGAGGAGGTGACCAATCTTGGAGTGATAATGGACTCCAGGCTTACATGGAAACCGCAGGTAGATGCAGTTAGCCGAAAGGTTAACAGAGCCCTTTATGGCCTGAGATCTTTTCGATCCGGTACCTCGGAAGTACTGCGGAAGCAGCTGGCAGGCGCTCTCGCTATCTCTCACTTGGACTATTGTTCCGTAGTGTATCTTGATGTGACGGGTGAGCAGCAGACTAGACTGCAACGATTGCAGAATTCATGTGTGAGATATGTAACGGGCGCTGGGAGGGCCGAGCACATTACTCCTTACAGGGGGACACTGGGCTGGTTGGATGTTAAAAACAGACGTGCCTATTTCGCGGCGGTCTTGATATACAAGGCACTTAATATGGGTCAGCCGCCGTACATTTCGGCCCTTTTCGAGAAGAACCAGTGCAGGACCTCTGGTAGGGTGCCCAGGGATTTGGCGGTTCCGGGAGCGAGGACCGACGCGGGTCTGAACTCCTTTCGAGTTTATGGGGCGCGCCTGTGGAACTCCATTCCGCAGGAGATCCGCACTTTGGCCTCGCTATCGAGGTTTAAGGTGGCGTTGCGTTGCCACCTATTAAATAATAATTAACTGTGATATTTTAATAAGACTGAAAACGCCCTGATATTAGTATGTAGTACTCCGCGTTGTTGTTCAATTGACGCGATAGGATAAGATTTATGCGAAATTGTATTTAACTATTTTGTCTTGACAAATAAATTTCTATTCTATTCTATTCTATTCTAATTTCGATTTGTTTGTTCATGTGTACCGCAATATATCAAATCGAAGCAAAGAAGTCTTACTACGTATTCTGTAAGAGGTTGTTACGGCTAAAGTGACACGGTAGTAACCTCAGTGAGACCATCTCGCGCCGTAGTTTTCATTTTTCCTATTTAATTAACATCGTATAACAAAAGGTAAACTGGATAATGATTCTTTAGTACAAAGCGGATCGCAAACCACAAAATATTATTATGGAAATTTACATGTTTGCAATAGGCATCGCAGAACACTGCATTTTATACACTATACAATTACGAAAATTATTATGTATAATTAAAGTATCATACATTTTTGAGGTTAGGAACCTTAAAAAGAAGTCAGAAAGTCAAATAAAAATTGCGAAGAGCCGCGTATGCGTATGCCAACAATAATGTTTGGCATTTGCAAATATTTATTGGCTTGTGTTTTTGACAACGAGCGGAATGCTGTACCAAGATACAAGAGGATGGCGCCGGTCCCGGTGACCCCGTGCATGAACAATAGGCAGCTAAGAAGAAAAACTCTTCAGAGAAATGAAGTTGCGAGAAAACAAGAGGACCCTGTGTTACGTTTCGCGGAAATTTTAAGCCTGCTGCGACAGGCAACAATTCTGAAAAGTGTCAGCGCGCGTGAAAGGCGGTACCGAGAAGTGGGTTACGTGGTTGTCGAGTGCAAACGACACGGGACGAGTGGTCCAAGTTGCGAGCCGAAAATCGTGGGTAATATCGCCGGTTTTCATTGGCCCAGATAGACTGACAACGGGTCCTGATCGCGAGTCGAGTGGGGAGAGAAACGCGGATTTGCCGAGCGCGAGCTCACGTCGAAGGAATCTAACGCGACGACGTCACCGGTCACGACTTCTTGCCTGATCGCCGAACAGAGCGCAAGCAAAAATTCGTGATTATCTTTGTTGCGGTTTTCATCGTGTAGTAGAGCAAGTTGAGGGAATTCTCTCTAGTGCGGTGAGGCTTAGGAGATAATCGAGAGTGTGTGCGCGGGGGTCGAGAAGCGCAGAGTGTCGAGCGTGTGTTTGTGACTGAGCGAGAGAAAAGAGGTGAAGAGAGAGATTGCGTGTGACCAGCACGAAGGCGTTTCGTTCTCATCGCTACTTCCTAGGAGCGCAGGGCGGCCGAGCCCATGGTCCACCAAGGCGCCATCCGCACGAGGAAGAAGCCAAGGAAGCAGACGCGGGCGAGGAAAAAGATAAGAAAGCAGACGCTGGCGAGGAAGAAGATGAGAGCCGGAGGGTCGAAAGCGTGATTCGAATTCCTTTGTAAGTACGCTTCTCAGGCTTTTAGTCTCGGCGAGTCGTACGGAGGGATCAGTACCGATCGCGGGAATATTGAGTGTGTGATTGTGGGAAGCAGTGAGTCTATCTCGGACCGGGATCCGGAGCGGGCGCAGTAACGCGCTTCGCGCTCTGTTTGAAAATGAGGAGGGGCGGAGCTCTACAAGAGCAGTATTTCTAAAAAACAAAGTTCAAGTCCCTAGCTCCAAAATTTTTTTTTATATTTTTTTTGTATCGTTAATGTAAGGCTATCCTTAAATAACTATTTAATATAATAATTAACATATAAATCATATTTTTTTTGTGTAATACATGTGAAGTTGATACTACTTATACAATAAAAAAAAAACAATTTAATCAAATTGAAAATAACAACAATAGTTGATTATTTAGAATCAACTATGGGATTGCTATCAATGGATACTCAATAACAGATACGCATAAATTGATATGCATCTACGTAAACCCATACTCAGCAAGCATAAATTTATTAACACCAAATAATTTAAAACCTAAATCTAAAGTCCAAGTTAGCCCACCCCCTCGGTAAACATATGCTACTTCGATCTTAGGACTCTAACGATGTTATTGGCCGACCGGTCTAGGTCGTTGCTTGACAATTTTATGGACTCGAGTTCAAGCCCGACCTAGGTCAACATTTTTTTCTCTTTTTTTTACTTTTATTTATCAAATACGTACCTGATGGAAAATTTAGAAATTACATTTTGTTTATGTAATGTTTATTTTGCTGAAGTAAATAATTAAAAAAACTGTAAATTTACAAATTGAAATTTTGTATCACGATACTGTAAGACATAAACGTTATATTATAGTACATTACGATACGTGTGACCTAAGTAGTACTTTTTTGCACGGCGTGAGGTTAGGGCCCGAGCGCAGCGAAGGTCCTAATTACGCCATGCAGAAGTGTTACTTAGGTCGCGAGTATCGTATAGAATTTTATAGCACAGCTTACCTAAGCCTGCTGTCACGCCTATCCGTGTCATAAACAGTCCTGTTTTGCACCGTGAAGTTAGCGCACGAACGTAGCGAGTGTGATAAACACAGTGCAAAAAAGGACTACTTAGGTTGTGGATAGGCGTGACCTAAGTGCGAGCTTAGGTCACTGTTTGGGTTAGGTATGGTTGGTTAGGAAGATTTGAATTTCGCGCCGTAGCGCGTCGTTCGCTGTCTGTGGCGAGAGCGTGCGAGCGCATGCGCGCGCCGCCAGGGGGTCTTTTTTCTTAGCGCGTCGTTCGCTGTCTGTGGCGAGAGCGAGCGAGCGCATGCGCGCGCCGCCAGGGGATCTTTTTCTTTGCACGGGAGGCTCGCGAGCACGTGCGAGTTAGTTCTGAAAGCTCCTCTCGAGAGTTCACTTGATTTTGCAGATTTCTAGCGCCTTGCGCATTACTATTGTATAACTGCGTGCGTAAAGAGTCGTTATAAACGTCCTTTTCAAGACGATCGACTCCCCCTTGCGTATCTCGGCGCGTTGCGGAGTGAATATCTTGTTTGCGACCGGCGTGCTGTTTTGTATGAGTATGTTCTTCGAGTGTTGGTAGGTGGGCCACGAGCGAGCTTGCTCAACGTACCAATCTCCACCCGGCGATCGTAACCTACGCAGTAGGGTTGAAAGGGTCTGCCCGTGGTCCAGGGTAAGTTCCCTAGAGACGTCGAAGCGCCCTGCGACCGAGGAAGTTTCATCCCACCTTCGTGCAGCCAGGGCTTTACGTCGTGCCATCCACGTGCGCTCTGCGACAAGGTAGGAGAGCTCTCCAGCGTGCGAAAAGGTACCTCGCGGCATTTGTGGAAATTGTACTTACGTTTCTTTCTCTCCTTTGTTCAATCTATCTTAGAGTTTGTATAATTTCTGTTATCTATCTTTTCTTTGTATAATTTCTCTTATCTCATTGAAATAAATTCACTCGCTTGCCCCGGGTTTTCTCTCTACTCCGTGAGAGTTGTTGTGCCGAGGCAAGTCGTCTTATTCTTTCGCGAAAGAAATTGTTTGTATCTGATTTATTAACCCGACCTTCTCTCGCTCATTCCACCATTTAGTTAACAGAAATATGTATCGAACTCATTAGTTTGTTCAGTCACACTGTGCTATAAATAAAATTTAAACTACGTTTTCCCTTAAATTTTATTAAAGTATTATTTAAACAACATGTTTATTGCTAATTTTGTTATACATGAAAACAACATTTTGTTTATGCAATTATTATTTTATTTAAGCAAAGAAATATGATGCATGCCATAAATACGTCCAATAATTAATTTCTTAATCGATAATTAAAAGTAAAATTTCATATATTGTTGTTAATTATAATGAAATAACATAACATTTATTATAATTAAAATAATAATCTAAAAATAATGTATTAAAAATTATATATTATTTTGACATTTTTCTACACATCCCAGAAAAATACAATTTTTCACCTCCCAGTCCGTGAAACTTTTACCAGGGTGTTGTAAAAAAATATTTACCAGTAGAATAATTTATAAACGTGGAAATATAGCCATATCGTGTTCAATTTGTAAAATTACATTTTTTTAAATTATTTACCTTAGCAAAATAAACATTACATAAACAAAATGTAATTTCTAAATTTTTCATCAGGTACGTATTTGATAAATAAAAGAAAAATTTTGCCTTAGGTCGAGTTTGAACTCTGCATAAAATTGACAGACAACGACCTAGACCACTCGACCAATACCGTCGTTGGAATTCTAAGTTCGAAAGTAGCATATGTTTATCGAAGGGATGGGGTAACTTGGATTTTAATTAAATTTTGTTTAAGCTTAAACATAATTAGTTAACAAAAATTTAGGTTTTAGATGTTAATAAATTGATAGCAATCCCATAGTTGATTCTAAATAATCAACTATTGTTGTTATTTTCAATTTGATTAAAATGTTTCTTTATTGTATATACTATATACTTATAAGTAGTATCGACTTCATATGTATTACTCGAAAAAAAAAGATGATTTATATGTTACTGATCGTTAACATATTTATTTTAACTTTAAATAGTGATTTAAGGATAACCTAACATTAACGATAAAAAAAAGCGAAAAAAAAATTTTCAAGCATGGGACATGAACGTTGTTTTTTAGAAATACTGCTCTCGCAGAGCCTTGCCCCTCCTCATTTTCAAACAGAACCCGAACGCGGAGCGCCAATGAGAGCACCGCAGCGAAGCGCATTACTGCGCGCACTCTGGGTCCCGGTCCGAGATAGACTCACTAGTGGAAAATGTCACGGCGCGAGAGTGCAATCGCGAGAGAGATTAAGAAAGAGAGAGATACAGCGACTTGGGGGAACAACGCGCGTGCCAGCGAAGACCGCGGCAAGCGGGAGGGCGACGAGCGCGAGAACTTGCGTTGTGTGATATTGTAAGAGAAAGGGGAGGAACGACGGCAAGTTGTAAGCGAGCGGGGTGAGTGTGCGTGTGCTACGCGATTTTTGACGTAGCGCCGGGAGGACGGTTTAGATAGCCGACAGTGTAGAGGAGAGAAAGAACAATAATGACATTAAAAATAATTTAGTGGTGTCTTCATCTTTGTGCTTTTAACACCCACTGCTGACACCCGAGTGGTGGTAACTCAACGGAATCACCTCCGAGATTGTCGGAGTAGTTAAATAAATAATAGTTTCGAGGTCTTTGGGAAGAGAGCATAGGAGTTGCTTCTTCTCTCTCTGGGCTACGTCACAAAATTCGAATATTTTTCAAGGTTTTCCCGGCGACATATTGTTATAATAACTTGAAACTTTAGAAAATGATTGATCATTACAAAACGGAGAGCAACTAACTCTTGATTTTTCGTAATATTGCTTTTATTAGTTGTAATAAGGAAAAAATTGTTTTTTCGTCTGCTATTTTGTAGCGCGAAATTCGAATTTTTAATTGACTTTCGGACCTCCTTAATGCCATAATTAATTATGGCATAATTGCATGAAGTAGAGCTTATGGTACTTCTATTAAACGAATACAAGGAGTATAAAATGAAATTATGAAAATCATTTATAAAAATAAGTTTATAAGAGAACAATCATTAAATGTACATTAAATACAACATATTAGATTTTCAAATAAAATATATTCCCTCGAAGAGCAAAGCAAGAAATAACATCTTTTAAATACTAAAATATCTAAAACAACAAATGACATTGATTGTAAAATGTATGCGTAATTATGCATATACAAGCTATAATCTGTATAATATTAATATTATTACGTTTGGAATACGATTTTTTCTGTAAACAACCTTTGTCCTGTAAAAATAATTAGAAATTTTAATTTTATTACATCGATTGTAATCTTGGCAATACATCTATTCATCGCAAGACTGTTATTTTTGGTTTATTATTTTCTGATACTATTCAGCTATAAAGTTAGAAAAGTAGCGTACGTATGTGCGTGTTTATATAAACATTTTTGTCATTAAGAAAGCCTTGTAATATCTTCACGTGTGATAAGTCGAACATGAATCGCCTAATACGTGCCCAGCAACAGCGCGAACTCACTCCAAAGCCCGACTCAGTGCGACATCCCTTACACGATTGCGGTCAATCGTGCAACTAACAATAAGAGGGGGGAACTACAAGCAGGAGCTCGGCTGCTTATTCACCACCGCATTAATGATCCTGCACAAGAAAGGTAGTTTAGACTCGGAGTGGACATAGATTAGAATCGTCTAGCTAGAAACTCATAAGTTATTCATTCATTGTTAGCTACGAATAATAAACCAACCATTCACCGATAATCTATTATCTTTATTCTTCACCCCGATATTTTCGTAACAACCGTGTACTTAACACCTCACGGAGAACAAAACGTTTCCATAAAGACTAAGAGATTTCATATTTTCGCGGCGAAAATAAACCTTTCATATATCCGGCTTGATGATTATGTCTAATTTCTTACTTTAATAATGGTGGATGGCAAGTTTTAAAAATAATACACAACAAGAAACATGTACTGTGAAAATTTCAGATTTTTCCCTTCTTGTTATGTTTTATTTTTAAAAATGTTTAAACTCGGTATCGATCCATACAACAAATGAGAATTTGGATGTATTCGTTAAACTGGCAGTATACAATGTGTTAGTTTTTGCGACAAAAATGTGAACTCTTATAGAGTACGTGGCTGAAACTGAAATACGTAGTTCTCCGTCGCGTGGTAATGAAATTTCGTACTCTTCTTTGGGGGAACAATATTCAATGCATTTTAATCTATACCTATGCTCGTTTTTTTCATGTCAACTTTTCGATTACTAGCGACTCTGGATGCGTTCCGCAAGCTAGCTTTATCATTATTGCTCGGTAACTATCCGTTGAACTTCTCTTTAAAAAAATCATTATTATTGAAGTATGAATATAACTATAGTGGTTTATGAAATAGCAAGATTGAAAGTATGCTAGATAGATTTAAATACTAAAATTAATAAATATCTAATATCTAAAATCTAATACCATAGACGTATTATGTAGACCATTTCACATAATATTGTCCATTACATTAACTGTTTTGTCCAGTTGCAGCAAAAATATGCTATTAAATTAATGTAAATTCAGTAGAAAGTATCACTTTTTGAATCCATTCATAATTAATTCAGAAAATATTGTGTGATTAGGGACACCGCTTCAAACACAGTTTTGTATCATTCAATTTCTATATGTAAATCTCATCAAATGGCGAGATTCAAAACATCGTTTTAAGGAAATGTAAAAAAGAATTATAAATGATTTCAATTTAATTAATCAAACAATGTTGAGATAGAAAAACTGTTACATATGATTACAAAAAAATTACTGCCAAGTCCTTTTTGTTAATGTTTTAAATGTTACGCCAATCTTTGTGTTTGATCGTGTGGTCCTATCTTTTTTTATGCAATTCAAAAAGTAAAATCTAGGCAATAAAGTACAGATATCAAAACAATTAAGCTAAAGTGATTGATTTACTTGTAAAATGTGGCTCTGAGGCTGCGCAAGACATGCAGAGTTAATAATATTACGGTACCTTGTAATAACTGTTTTATTGTGGAAGATGGATTTAGTAAGAAAAGAGAAAATGTCGTTGCTCGACAATGAACTTTATCCGTGCCAATGGATTGTTCTCGATCTTATAATATAATTTTTTTATAATACAATAAGTATTGGTCGCTTTAATGTCCTTTCGACATTACAATGTATTTGTCGAATAATATATAGCGTATACAGGGTGTCCCATTTTAAAACCACCAACCGAAAATCTTCCAACCAAAGCATTTTAGAGAAAAATTTTTTAAACAAAAGTTTCAAGGGGGACACACAACGATGACCTTTACCTTGACTTCGACCTTGACCTTCATCGTTATTTTAAGGTAAAATTGATTTTTTTTAATGGAAACCCATACTTTTTATACCAGAAATGGAAAGAGCGGAAAATTCTACGTCTGACTATGATCTTGACCTCAACCCTGACCTTGACCTTCAGGGTGAATATGAGCTCAAATCGATTTTTTTATGTTAACCTTTATTTTCATTTCCTATTCCGATAGTGCAAAAAATTCTAAGTAACAAATGATATTTAACAATTTCTACCCACTGACTTTTCTAAGGTTGAATAAAAGGGCTTACACCGCATAGCAAGGAAGATTCCTGGAAGCTTCCCTGTGAGAATACGAATCTTGCAGGAAGCTTCCAGAAAGCTTCCATGCTATGTGAGAAACCATACTTTTTGCACCATCCAGAGATAACGACGTGGACGTAGTAAGTTCTGTTTCCATTGGCATGCTGAATTATCGTGAGTCCCCTCGCCTCTTACCTTCGAGATGCTAGATTAACGTGAATCTCTTTGCCGCTCACTACTGTAACTATTAAGATTTTTAATCTCGCAGCGAATGTCTAAAGTGGCTGTCATTCACTGGAAGGCAAAAATTTACTCCACTTTGGGAATGTCGGTGATCAATAAAATAAGGGTTTCTATTTCAAAAGATCGTTTTGACCTTATATTGACCCTGAAGGTCGAGGTCAGGGTTGAGGTCAAGATCATAGTCAGACATAGAATTTCCCGCTCTTTCCATTTCCGGTATAAAAAATGTGGGTTTTCCCATGGTATAAAAAATTTGGCCTTAAAATAACGATGAAGGTCAAGGTCGAAGTCAAGGTCAAGGTCATCGTTGTATGTCCCCCTTGAAACTTGACAACTTTTGTTTAAAAAATTTTTCTCTAAAATGCTTTGGTTGGGAGATTTGTGGGTGGTGGTTTTAAAATGGGACACCCTGTATATCTTGATTATAAGAATTAGAATTGTTACACTGTTTGATGAAAAGTGAGTCGCGCGGTGCTCACCTTCGTTTTCGCCAATATTTTTAGAACCACGTGCACTCACGAATGACTGGCGCCTGTTGAGCATATATGCTCACCAAGGCGGTATAACAATCTTTAGCCAGTCGGAGATGTAGCGTGGTTGACTCAATTGGTGAGCGTTAAAAGAAGCTAGTATATGGAATAGTAACGGCTACAACAATTAAACAAGAAAGACATTGCGCAGTCAATAATTTGCTCGCGTTTATAATCCGCAATAGACAACGCACAAGCTTACCACAATTGGGCTGGTGAGACCTCGTGCCACTTTCAAATAAAACGTGTGCAATTGTTTACGATTAGTACGTGGTTTCGGTGAGCGTGCAGATGAATGCCCCAACGGCAGAGAAACAAGTGTATCGGCTGCCGGCTAGGAAGCAAGTGCCGAGTCTGATCTGCACAATGCGATACCGAGCTACGAATTTCGGTTTTTTCGACTTCACGTGACTCCCAGTCCTGTACATAGCGATAGTAACGTACCAAAGGTCCCTAAAGCGCTTAATATTTTTTGAAAGGCTTATCTATTAGTTCACTAAAACACTTATAAATATATTACAATTTTAACTATTTTTATGATTAACTTTGGGCAAAGGATGCCAACAAGAATGGTGTAAGCGTTAATTTTGAAAAATGAATGCATATAGCGCAGTAGAATAATACTTGAAGCTAAATAAATAAAATAAAATGTGCAAAAGTAATAAGACATAGTACCTTCCCGTTATAAGCATCTACTAGCGTGTAAAGTCTTGAATAAAATTATTGTGGTCTGAGCGAAAGTAAGTACAACTATCGGGTCCAACTAAGTAGCTATGTCTGCTACGCTAGCAATATCATATATCTCCAAATAGTTGTTTGTTACTATATTTTAGTTGTGCAGTGTTGGTTCGAGTGTTGTAATGATAATTTTCACTGAACAATAGAAGCAGTTGTCGCGATACGTTGCGAGTGCATAACAAAATTGCAATAAATATAAATACAACGGATTCTTTTAATGCGTCGTGTATGGTGATTGTTTCCAGAAGCAGCATTATATTTAGGGACTATTGCAGTATCCTAATTTTTATTATTCTGATTCGTTCAATATGATCGATTTAAAGATTAGGTCGCTATTACAAAAGTCACGACACCGTGCCAAAATCGTATTATCTTTAATCATTATTACAAGTTTTACTGCAGATGATATTTTAGATATGTTATAGATGCAAGAGAATCTCTTTCGATTCAAGCGTTTGTTCAACCTTTTGATCCATTGATTCAACCTGTATTTATTAACTGGATTTTGAACTGAAATAAAAATGACTCTCACAGTCATATAATATCTCCCGTGGGTGTAAGATGAATATCAACACTATGAAAGCTGAAACCTAAGAATAGATTCCATGACATACTGGCACCCCTCTTATTTAAAAAAATAATCGAAACTATTGAGAATCAAATCCAACCTCAAGCCATACTTTAACAATTAACTGATAATGGCTCAATAAAGTATGATTTCGTTACAAATAAAATGCCATTTACTTACATATTGTATGTACATATCATTAGATATTAGTATGAAATTAGATATATTAGTATGAATTAGATATTTATATGTAAGGTCAAATGTCAACTAAAAAAAAGCTTTTTAGGCATGTACATATTCCTTACCCCGCTAAACCTGACTCTCTGCCCATTTAATGCAACAGTAGACCTTCCACCACTTACTTGGACACCATACCTATATTTAATCTTCTATACCTGTATAAGACCCAACGACAGAAGAATTGGAAAAATGTTGCACCCGTAAAACACTATAATTCTTTTTGTGGTTGATTATATTGAAGTTTTAAATTAATCAATCTCAAACTTTTAGATGAGGGGTAGGTAAACAAGAACAGTGCCGGCTTAACAGCTAGTCAATGCAAGTGCAAAGTCGGCTCGGTGGTACACGGCGAGCCTGCCGTGCCGTAAAATACAGTATTGCTATATCACACCGTTTATTACGGTGGGATTTTTCTGAAAATCCCGTGCGCGTCGACGCTCACATCGACGAACGTTCACCGTGATTTCCAGTGAACGCTATTCAACGTGATTTTCGGTGTCTGTCAGTTAATTTGACATATCATTCACTTTATTATGCGTAATCTTCATCGTCTTTCGCGAAGACGTTTACCGTAAAAATCAGTGAACGTCTTGATTATGACGATGTTCTCACCACCGAAAAATTTCGATACTTATGGTCATTTTGAGTTTCAGTATATACATTGTAAATATTAATGACGGTGTAGTATTTTACAGTGACGGCATTTTTAACATCGTTTTTAACGATGAAATAGGTTCTCCAGTTCTGGCTCACTGATCCAGCTCCTCCCCCTTTGCCTCGCTATGAGGCAATAGTTTTAAAATTTTTAATTTAAAGAATATCTATGTTACTGAAATTATATATCAGCCCCCCCCCTTTGCCGCGCAATAAGGCAATAATTTAAAAAATTTTAATTTAAAAATTATCTTTTAATTAAATAATATGATAGCTTGAAATATACGCATATTAAACATGTTAATAGTATACGATCGCTATGAAATAATTGAAAACCAGCTAATTTTTCGAAAAAGTAACGAAATTTTCACCCCATTTATGGGGACGTATTTCGTTAATTTTAATAAAAAAAATAGTACAAAATTTCAAATGCATTTTTTGCTATTTGAAATTCCAATAAGCGTGCGCTAGCGAGTAAGTACGCTGCGCCACCGCGAAAGCTCGCGCCCAGCGTGGCTTAGCTGCCGGTATGCGAGAGAAACGGAAGACGCGAGCTGTTATGAGCACGTAGTCGAGATTTTATATTTAACTGAAAGTTAAGTTATATTATGATCAATTAGAAACAACTCTCAAGATACTTACTACGTAACTTGCCATGCCCTTTTCATTTTATTTATTGATAAAAAATTAGAATTTTCTTTTTATGTATTATAACGTGATAAAACACCATAAGTACACAATGAAACGGACATGCCAAGTTACTTAGTAAGCATCTTGAGGGTTGTTTCCAATTGATCATAATATAACTCATCTTTACGTTAAGTATGCCCTTTAATGAACAAAAAAATATTGTTTCTTTATTATGGTTAACTATAATAAACGTGACTTTGTTTGATTGATCTCAGTTCTTTTTTATCTCTAATTTCGTCGCGGAATATATCTAACTTAATAACACATATAATATATTATTAAAAGTTTTTTAAATACTTATAGCAGCCAGCAGCAGCCATCAAGTTGGAGGAGCAAGAGAAAGAGGACACGCAGCCGACTTGGTTGCTCCTTGTTAATATTTTATTTTATTATTACTTCAAATTTATTATTAATTTTTTCCATTATTTATTTTATTTTGTTTTTTTTTTCAAGAAGAGGATGCACCATCCCATTATTTGTCGATGTAGATGGAGGAGAAGGAGAGTTTGATGACGATGGTGCTGGAGGTAAGGGATTTTTCTTTATTTACGTCTTCTCCAGCTCTTTCTCTCCCTCTTTCCCTCTCTCTCTCTCTTTCTCTCTCTCTCTCGCTCTCTCCCTCTGCTCCGCAAAATACTACCAACGTATGTCGCGATGTATATCCAAATGTCAGCGCTGGTTGGGATAACGCTCGGTATGACTAAGATCACGGTTTCCAACATGGTCCGGTACGCGCACGCAATTCCTAGTGCCCCGGTTCGTTGTACGCTCGTCATTACCTTCGTCTGTTTCTTGACCGACAACGCGCCCGCCCATACCTCGGCCCCGTAGAGCATGACCGAATTGGTTACGCTCATTAGTACTCGGCGTATATTCGATCTAGGTCCTCACGTTTTGGCCATGAGCTTGCTCAGGACCTTAGTTGTGTTTGCTACTTTAATTGTCGCGTTACGTATGTGAGACCAGAAATTCAGTTTTGTATCTAGATTCACCCCTAGATATTTGATTTCGTATCTGGTGGACACATGCTTCGTCCCAACTGTCATTAGAATGATTGTGTCAATGCGTTTTCTTGTGAGCATACATGTAAAGACATTAAATATTTAATAATAACATTGTATAAATAACTTTTGCCACCACCACCTAGTCCGTTAATAAAATATATCTTATTGCCTGTATTGTTTGACGTTGCATTTATTATTATTTCAAATACAAGTTTTTGATCTATAGTTAAAAAACCGATTAGGATTTTTGTAATTATATTAATGTCTCTATAATACAGGTCCATACTTTACAGGTAAATTTAATTAAACTTAATTAACAATAAAAAAATGTTATGGCACCTCAAGTCCTTGAAATATATTAGCGGGTCCCAAAAGCACGAAGTTGGATTGGTGCTGATATTGAATATTACATTTTATCATAACACTGGATCTATGACAGATAGAGATTTGAAACTTTACATACAAGTTTGTTATTGTTATGTGACAACTTTCCTGTAATTATATTCGAAGAAATACTTTGAATATAAAATCGGGAAAGTTCTACACATAAAAGGTACAGCGAGACTCAAGGCTACAAAAGTATCAGGTAGCCAAGAATCTCGCTGATCTAAACAATTTCCTCTCCGCTGCGCAAGACCGCACGTGCAAAGCCACGCTGCAGCTTAGTCATTTGCACCGTTGTCAGGTCCCTTAAGGCCTAATGAGTGCGACAAGTGTCGACGCAGTGACATCAGCGAGGGGAAGTAGAGTTTGGAGACGCGTGGGAGGTCAGGAAATACTTCCGAGCGTCCCCAAGCCACGCTACCTCACGGCATTTCGACTCGAGCCGAGCTTCCGAGCGGATCCATCTTTTAAATTCAATTTTCCCAAGTCTTTGTTTTCATTTTCTAATTATTGCTTCTACTTTCAATTGTAACATAAATTAACTTCATTGTTTCAAGTTGGATGATCCAATAATAAAATCGTTGTAAAAAAATATTGTAGTGTTTTTAAATTGGTTCCAAAAACCTAAGCGGGTCTTAAACAACACCATAATCGGAGGGCGAGAAAAGCAGCTCTAAAAAAGAAAGAAAGAACTCACCTGTCTTTGTATTTACCACCTACGACAAGGTAAAAGGTACGAGAAAGCAATTAATATTGGCAATTAGGAGAGATTAAGTGAGTCTAGTCTCTCCCATAGCTGTATAGCTGTGCGCGTGTTTATGAACTCACATAATTATTTTAGGTAAGTGACAAAATGTCACTTAACAAAATTGGAGGTCCCACCGAGATCCACGCGTGATTGCCAAGTTGTAGCTGTTTTTCTCTCTCCTTACTGCATGCCTGTAGAAATTGTAGTTATCTAAAAAGGAAAAAAATATGTGTTAAAAACTACATAAAACCGGGAGTGAGATAATAAAGAGTGCTCGAATAAATAACGACGCGAAAAAAAGTTAATAAATATTCAAGGGAATCATAAATACAAAAGATTTAGAAAAAAGATCATATTATCGAGCCGCGTGCTATATCGGCAACAGCAGACGTGTGAGGAAGCGTAGCGTGGTGTCGTGCGGTGACGTCATAACCATGCTTTGACACAAAGGCGCAGGACTGAATATCTGAATAAAATACAAAGAGAGTTTAAATAGTTTTAAAAAAGTTTGAAATTAGATGATTGGTCATCATATTAATTTTATAGTTAATAATTAATTATCAATCTAAACTAAATTTTGCTTAAAAATGATATGATAATTTAAACTCTCTTGATGCACAAAAAAAGGTTCAGATTATTCTAAATATTGGTTGATTCAAAATAAAAAGTCGAACAATAAATTTAACAAAGGTTATTCCCGTAACATTTTTATATACGTCCAACAATGATAATATAAGTAGTGTTCACCCCGATCAAAAAGTTTTGAAAGTGATTGTGAATAATTGTGAAATAAAATTAAAAGGGAAAGGCCTATTTAGAAAAAGCATATCCAATATTTTTCACATATGCGAGGTGTGAACATTAAAATTTATATGCACTCAAAAGAATTCACCAAAATCTGGTCGGCACAGACGTAAGCTGTGTTGGCACTTTTTTTGCCACAGTCGAACCAGGGCGTAGCTGACGCAGGTGCTCAATAGAGGTGATAGACCCCGGAGAGCATACTTGATCCTCTGCGCCTATACATAAATATACCAATAGGCATTTTTAAAAATATATGATACAATTTTATTGAATGGCCGACAACAAAAAGGCAAAGCCATTCACAGTCGTTGCCTTACACCCATACTAGGATAAATAATTTAATGGTTTACATACCAATAAAGTGGTGTTCGCGAACAAAAGAAAGTCCCGGGGTACACTCGCTCGGCGTATGAAATTTACTGGCACCTGTAACAAAGACACAATTTACACAAAGCAACTTGCTCTTGTGCTGGATTTACGAAATTCAAATAGAACATTATAAATAGAATACTTATATGACAAGCAGCAACAGGTTGCACTTCTTGGATAATTAAACGATCTGAAACACACACACGGATAGAGAAGACACTCGCGAATCTGCAGATTATGAGTTTCGTCAACAAATTACGTGCTGTAAACTTCAATCGAAAATACGCGACGCGCGACGAGGTTAAAGACGCAATATACAGCGTGTAGCAGCCGACGCTTCGTGTTTGTTTAAAGCAAACACCAGCGCAGGCGTGTGGAACGGGACGCGACACTAGGGATACTATAGTGGTGTAGGCCTAGTTAGTTGGTACCACTACAACGGAAATTTTGAAGAACAGAGGACACACGCGAGATTCAAATCACAACTCATGCAAAGTCGACATGTAGATAATGTTTCACAATAAAAATTAATTAATTTTTATAAATAAATTATCAGAGGACCAATATAGATAAATAAACAATTTTTTTTGACAATAAAATTTTTCTTCGGGAACTAAATATTAAAAATAAAACTCCACTGGTTTCATTTTCTTATAAATAAGATTTATTGCACACTATTAAAATAAAGATCAATGATTTAAATAATTAAAGTGGTATTCAGATACCACAAAGTTTTTCTTGTTATTTAAGCGTGTGAGTATTTAAGTCGGCATTTTAGTAACGGTTGATTATTAAATTTAGATTAACAACAAACGAATCTTAATAATAATAATAATAATAATATTGCTTTCTTTTTTTTTATACATTGAGGATTTTGATTTCCGTTTGAGACATTACTCTAATACGTCAATAATTGAATATTTATGGATTAATAATTATTCCAAGTAAGAATTATTTCAATTTGAAGGTGCAAAATTTTTATTTATTTCAAAACAAGAGTGTAACAGTGATTTTCATTAAAATTTTTTTTGAGCATTTATGAAAGCAATCTTAGACTCATACACTTCATTTTATTTTTGAGAAATATTTTACTGACTGAAGGATTGTCTACCTTTTCTTTTAGTTTGCTTACAAAAAGCGACTATTCATCACTCAATAGCGGTCATTCTATATCCTAAGGTTTGCTCAATAGCAACCTGATCCTTTGGACGGCTTAGTAGCGACTACTCCTGTATACCCTGAGTCAGCTGAGCAGCGGCTCTCCTCGGACCAGCTCAACAGATTTCATTGTATGCAATAGAACCACAACCCAAGAAGGAAGAAAATTGCTCAGGCAGAGAAAAATTGTTTAAGAAAAAGAGATCGGGAAAGAAATATTTTTTGCAGAAATCATTATTCGAAAAGAAAGTATTACAAGAAAGACTCAAGGAAATAAATGATCAATTGTGCAATTATTATCGGGAGGCCAGTAGTATAAACGCGAACAACAGTAAAGATTCTGAAGATAATATTTAAATTTTCAATCTGAAGTAAGTAAACGATTTAATGAACTTTTGGAGTTTGCTTTAAGGGAAACGAATAAACGCAAGGCAGATTAATTTTCCTTTTTTGACACAAAAACCGCACTCATTCATCCGTGAACCAGTTTGAAGTATTTCCTGGTAAACTTGAGCCCCACGCTTTAGCGACCTATAACCCGACTGAATGAATAACCCCAACATTTAGATCCCTTATAAATTATTTCCTTTTAAAAGAAGAAAAGGGTGAGGGAGAATACATTCTGCCTATTTAAAATTTTTTATAAAGATACAAGAAGAGCATGCAAGATGAATCTTCACGACGAAAGGAACGCCAGAGTTGCCGGGCAACGAATGCAACTTTATCTGATTTCAATTTTATGCTAATGAATAGCATGGTTAATACTTTCGCACTCATGAATTACATAAGCGGTATACCTACTTTTGATGGCAAACGATAGAGAATATATACAAGATTTAAGAAATGCAGCGTCTTTAGTGAGTGAAGATATACAACCACAATTTTTACAAAACGCCTTACACAAGATCACCGGACCAGCGAAGAAAAGCTTAATTAACAAACAAATTACAACAGTGGAAGAATTGATAGCACGCCTAAAACAGAGATTTGGAGCAGGGAGAATCCTCAGCTATTTCAACAATAAAATTCAAAATGTTCGAATGAGAGAACATGATACCGTAGGTGATTTCTATGATAAACTCAACGTCTTGCTTGGTAGTGCAAAAACAGTACTCCAATAAGAAAAGGGAAACAGTTACAAGAAAGAGATGATGGACCCATTGAAGTCGCTCGCAGTAGATATATTCATAGAAGGTTTACCTACCAATTTAGCAGAAAGAGGGGACTACAGCAAACGGCAAAACTGCGTAAAGCCTATGAAGAAGCTGTACGTTTAGAAACAAGAATGGAAGCTAAAATAATTCCAGAACACAGACCATATAGTGGCAGAATTCATGGCTACAATAATCCAAAACTATATAGTAAACCACGAACTGGAATAAGTTATAGAAATAATAGAAGATATGATGACGAAGATCAATATAGAAATAGTCAACATAAAGAACCTCACTACATAGGTTATATGGAGGAACAGTATGAATATGAGGAACCTGAATACATAGCCTACGTGCAAGATCGATCCCAAAATGTGCCACGCGATGGATATTCTAGCAATTGTCGCCAAACAAATGGTTACCAACAAAACCATTACCAAGAGAATAATTACATAAATCCAAACTATGTAAATCGTTACAATAACACAAATTATAGAAATGGATTTAACGAAAATCAAAACTACAACGACAAACGATAAGGAGGTAACCATTGGCGTGAGAGGAACAATCATGTCTACAGAGGGAGTCAAAGAATATTCAATCCTCAGACCGGAAGGTATGAAAATGCACAGAATCGACCCAACAGACGGAACAACAGTAGCTGGCGTAATGAAGATCCCAGATACGACAATCAACATAATAGGAATAATTTAAACTACCAACAGGATCGTCACGAACCCAAGACGACGAGCCAAAACCAGAATTATCCGAGACAAAGCGACCAGCAGACACCAAGGAATATGGACCAAACAAGTTATCAAAGACCGTGTGGACGGCAGGATTAGCGTACCTGGACATAAGAGGAGCCCCCGTAAAATTTCAGATAATACAAGACGATTTTTCCATAAAGCAAGATGGCATGCTGGGAGGGAATTACCAAAAAGGGAAGAAGCTGTAATCTCTTACCATAAGAATTCTCTCATGGTGAGTGTTGATGTCATGCACTCCATACCATTCATAGGACATGAAGAAGAGCATAATCCTAGAAACCTAAAGAAGGGATATAGATGTAAACAAGCAAATGAAGTGCCAAAAGTAGAAGCAAAAAATGATGAGGAACTCAACGGAAAAAAACACTGAGAGCAAAGAAAATGCTACACCGAATAAAGTAAAATACGTGATAGAAGCTAGAACTAGACAAGTAGTTCAAATCAACTTAATCAAAAGTGACTTGAAGGAAGGATACATTCCCAGAATACAGAGACAGACAGAGACAGACAGAGAGAGAGAGAGACAGAGAGAGAGAGAGACAGAGAGAGAGACAGAGAGAGAGCACGATAATCACCCGGAGAGAGTTAAACCATCACTGATGGCTGCTCTCTTCCACAGGTGTGATACTGCGACACTTTCTTAGCCCTGAACACGTGCGATCCCACGCTACAAGCACATCTTGCTCATTCTCTTTTTGTTGATGTTTCAAAATTCACAAACAATATCTTTGACTAACTCTCAAAACATTTGCACGTGTATTAGAGCCTCTACCGTGCAGCTGCATTTTCTTACTCATGCTTTGTTTGCTTTAACAGCGCAGTTGCATTATCTTATTCATACTTTTTCGCTGATTATCAAATACAGAGAAAAAGAAATTCGGTAATGAAACTGCTTGAGACCCAGGACAAAATTGACCAAAATTCACGATTTTTTATGTCTGAATCTAGCAAGATATCAAGTGTCGTTGATAAGCTCGAGCATCGTGAAGACCGAGCTCGAGCACTGTACACGAAGTCTCTTTCTTTTTTTCTTATCGCTTCTTTCCAATTTACAATTTTACAAAAAATTAATTTTACCCCCGGCAATGGGATAAGTACCCCTACAACCGATTCTCGTAAGAGAATGAAAATTTCATTATTTTTTCGATATCTCCAATATTTACGGAGATATCGCAATCTTTTAGCTTTTACCTGTTTAGCAAAAATTTAGTTTTCAACCTAGTGGAATGATTTTTGGACTGTAGGTATATCTTAATGCACTCTATCAATTGCCATTGAAAAAAAATAAATTTCCCAAAATTCGCGATTTTTTTATGTCGGAATTTCGCAGGATATCAAGTGTCGTCGATAAGCTCGAGCACCGTGAACGACGATCTCAAGTATTTTTTATAGCGCTCTCTGTTTCTTACCATTTATATCAATTTACAATTTAAAAATTTCTTCAATACGGATAATTGCTAATAGTGCTTAAATATCGATGTGAAGAGAAAAAAAACAAGAACGTACTAGTGCATGTTTGCATCTGCGCTGTGTATCAGATTGCAGTCAGTTGTTAACAAAGTCATCACTACTCGTTATTCCGCGAAATTATTGCTTTCAGTTTTTTTCATGTCAGCTCTCTCACCATTTGTGCTGTAAATATATCTTCTACTCGACACTGATGATTCGCCAGGAGACAAAACATCCTGTGATAAGTAACGGTTTCTCTCTCGAAGGCATATCGTGGATTGTCTAAACATCCTTTATGATTTTAGCTCGTCGCACGCGCATCGGCTGTACGGCTGAAGACGTACGTGTCCTTATCGCTAAAGCCTAAATATCAAGTTCGAAATTATACAGGGCTCGAAGATGACTATACTAGCGCTTGTACACCAACAGTCTCGATCGAGTAGTCATCGGAGCAAGATGTCGTTCCAACTTCTAGCTTCACGAGCGAAAATTTAAAAATACAAAATTAGAATTCAAAAAAGGTCTACCGATCTACATCGGTCAAGTAGACTAATAACAAAGCACCGCGAGGTTTACGATCGCGTCTTCGATTTACGCGAAAAAGTAAGGCGTAAACTAGTGCAGGAGGAAGCGAGGATGAGTGATATCATCCAAGTAGAAAAAAATAAAAGTTTTAAAGAGCACGACGCGTTGATAAATGTGGGGGAGCAGTGTGGAGAGTGTGAAGCTATATTTTACCGAAAAACAAGGCGAACCGCTTAGACATTCTGCGATGAGTGTGCCATTCAGCTATGTACGATGTGCAGCAAAAGGTATGTTTGCCCTTCTTCTGTGTGTGAAGTGTCCGGATTGAACTGTTGTACCTGTTCAACATCCCAAACATCACCACCGGTGCCGCTTTTATCAGAATATTCCTGCGTAACTTGTGGATCATTGGATAGCTGCGAATGTTCTGCACCAGCTTCCCCATCACCATCATACGAAGAGTTACATTTATTATCTCAACCACCGCAGCCACCATCTCTTTCCGATGATTCACTGCAGGCCGACGTCTCCCCAGGTGATATCGAAATGGGGGTGAAACTGGAACTACTTTCTGAAGCTGAGGATACGGAGGAGCAAGCATCGATTGCACCTGTAAAGGAAGAGCTTTGTACCTTGAAGCCAGGGCTGATTCTAAAAATAGACGTTCTGTCGATTGCTCTCCAAACAATACGACAGCGCAACAATCATGGGCACCCGCTAGCTCGTGCAATGTTTCACTGTCAATGTAAGTATCAATTACTTTTTTCACATCTAAACTCTTAGAATATTATTATTTATTTCAATATTTTTTCATCAACATTATTTCAGTGATTAACCAGATGATGAGAGACACCGAGGGTGATTCTTTCATTATGGTGTGTGATGAGTCGATAGGAAACGAGAATAATTGTAAGTATTGAGCCAATTAAAATACAAATATTAATTTTTCATTTTAATTAAATTATTTTAATTCTCTCAATACTTAGTTTCAGAGCCACGTGCACGTATGACGGATCAACAAGACGCTGCACACTTAGTTACAGCCAATTGTAAGTGGTGAATATGTTATAATTAAAATTTTTGTAATTATTATTCAATTAAATGCACATTTTCCATTTTAGTTATAGCCGCTGGACCATCAACATCTGGAAATTACCACCCACAGTCATCGGACCATCGAGGAGACTCATTATCATCAAACATAAATAATCGTAAGTATTAAGTCTGTCTGTATATAATTTTCATTTATTGTTTTTTCTGCAATATAAAGGCACGCTCTAATACTTGAGCTTCAGAGAGGTCAAGAGAGAGGCATCAACGTAATCGAAATGGAAACATTGACGACGTATCCGAAAATAGTTGTAGTGATAGGGAACGCAAACGCAGAAGGCTTACCCACAGTAGTAGCAGTAGCAGCGAGAGTGACAGCAGCAGCAGCTGTAGCAGTAGTAGTAGCAGTACCAATACCAGCAATGCTAATAGCAGTAGCACCACTGATACAGCTGTCGAAGAAGGTAAGACTCTTATTTAAATTTGTTTAATTTAATAAAGTACATGTATAAATCGACTGATCTTATAGATGCTCATTTGCAGACCGGTGAAGGAGGAGAGCGACCTAGATTTGTGATTCAGAATGAGGCAACGTGTTTTTATCGATATTTTGGATATGAGGGTAGAGAGATCCATGTAATCATATCGCAGCCACCAGCCAATGCCCATGTTTACAACTGGTTAAAGGGTTGCATGCAGGACCTTCATCGGCAGCTTTGTGATAGAGGTGGACCAATGGATTTTGTTGGTGTAATGATCAATTCGGACCAGTTCAATCATGGCCTCCTTTGGCTATCATTCAGACTTATACAGGATTTTCAATTCGAAGATCTTTGGGAAATATTAGACAGTGCTATGCAAAGTGCGAACGAGTTCAATGTAAATGAACGGTTATCCGTTAATTGCGGTGTCAGAAGTGTGGCCGGTCGTGGACGAGTTCGTTTAACCGAGGAGACAGTGAAAAAACAATCTATATTAAACATCAATAACGATGACAATCTTTGTCTACCGCGAAGTTTAGCTGCTGCTTATGCCTATGCCGTCAGAGGTCAGGTGCGCTCAGGACTGCTTCACAAATATTGGAACCAGATTCGTCAATCACAAGGAAGAATTCAAAAAACTGCTGCCACAGATCTTATGAATTTGGCAAACGTTCAAGTGCCGATGGAAGGTTGTGGACTAGCAGAAATCCGTAAGTTTCAAGATTTCTTCGCTACTAGCGGTACGGCAATCGTTGTTTATAATTTTTCATCGGTCGCTCGTGGAAATCCACTAATCTATGACGGCACACGATATGTCAGTGAAAATCATGGTGATGTTATACACGTATTACGCATAATGTATTACGACCGGACAAATCATTATCAACCAATATTAAATCTTGTTGGAGCAAGCGGTAGCAAGGGCTACTGTATACCATGCAATATAAGTTATTGGCGAGCCGAGGAACATAGATGTTCAAACAAGTGCTATAAGTGCATATCCGTGCCACCGTGTAATGCAGCGGAAAATCTAAAAAAAATGTAATGCTTGTTAAAGATTATTTTTAGGCAATGGTTGTTTGCAAAATCATCTTAAAATAGGATCATATAATAAAAGCAGTAATGTATGCAGTAAAATAAGACTCTGTCAAATTTGTTTTAAAATAGTTCAAGTAAATAAAAGTCAGCCGCATGAGTGTAATGTATCTTTTTGTAAAACGTGTAAATCAAGATTACCTATTAGACATCTGTGTTACGTACAACCGATCAAACAGACACAACGTGTAAGACCAGTCTTATTTTTGTTTTACGACTTTGAAACCCAACAATCTCTTCGAGTGCTGGGCGACGATGAGAAAAAAGTGCACGTTCCAAATTTGTGTGTTGTACAGCAAGTATGTATCAATTGCATAGAGATTGAAGATATTTCAATTAGATGCGAGATGTGCGGTATTCGGAAATACATGTTTAATCGCGACCCGGTGAAGCAGCTTGTTGATCCTGGCATTGGCACCAAGAAGAAAATTTCAGCGGTTATATGCATAGCATACAATGCCCAAGGATTCGATGCACAGTTCATATTTAAGTACGTTGTGGAAAAATTCAATCAAGATCGAGTTGTGCCATCGGTAGTGATGAATGGTTCAAAAATAATTTTAATGGAGGTTCTACATGCAAAGTTTATTGAAAGCTTAAATTACTTTCACATGCCTTTGAGTAGTTTACCAAAAGCGTATGGATTATCCGAAATGGAGAAAGGTGCTTTTTCGCACTTATTCAATACGATGGAAAATCAGACTTACGAAGGTCCTCTACCACCTCTTGATTCATATGCACCAGACTTGATGGCCATCAAGGAGCGAGAGAAATTTTTGAAATGGTACGACGAACAAGTACAAAATGGCTACGTATTCAATTTTCAACGAGAAATTGTAAAATACTGTTAGCAGGACGTGACAATTTTGAGATTAGCATGTTTAGCATTCCGCAAAACATTCATGAAATTTGATTTTTTTTTTTCATCTATTTTAAAAGAAAAAGTATGTACATCAATTATAATTATTATTATTATTTAAATAATATTCATAATTATATAAATAATATTAAATATTATAATAATAAAATGATGTACATTATATGTTTAGATGGATTTAGAAGGTCTGAACAAGATTGCTAGTGGAGGTTACCTTTCAACGAAGAAGGTATCTGAGCTGGAGGTTGTTTGTTATCACATGGTGACGGCACTAAGAGAAGTCAAGACACGTTTTGGCTCGAAGATTGTGGCAGTTCTCGATGAAAAATTCCAAATTTTTCTTCCTTCTCAGGTATCTTCTGCACTGACGAAGGATACTAACTTGTTCGATAAGTTGAGTGGGCAAGCCAACAAATTACAACTTTTCTTAGATTATAAGGGTAACAACGCTATTGAGTTTACCACGGTGTAACTCTTTTGTGAATAAAAACTATAAATATGGAAAAACGGTTACGATTTCAAGAGAAATCAGTGGTTCATTCAATGTGTGTATGGGTGTATGCATATAAAAAAGCACGTCGTGGAGAGTGGGAACAAATAGCCCGTGATCGAGAGCATTTTTGAATGAGAGTTTTAAGAACTAATAGCATTATTACTGCTGTACTTTTAAAAAAACTCATAAAACTGTCTATTAAATAACAAATGGTTTGCACTTATAATTTTTTTCTAAATAAATGTATTTTTTACTTTCATTGTTTCTTCAAATTTCTTAATCCCTTATACCATACCTAATTCTTATGCATGTAGATGAAAAAAAAACTTCTATTGTGTAACTATAGATGGCACTGTGTTACGTGAAAGGTGATTGATCGGTCATCACTCCATCGCTAACCTGATTGGTTGGTTGGTTGCCTTATATGTGAAGGTTAAAGTGAAGTGTTGGTTACATGATTGTCTCAGTAGCAGTTATGGATACGCGATGGAAACATCCGTTTACCTCCATGCTGTGTGGTCCTACAGGATGTGGTTAAACGGTATTTGTGAAGAAGTTCCTAAAGGATCTTGATCATCTGTGCGATACCCAAATCGAACGTGTCATTATCTATTACGCAGAGTGGCAGCAGAGCTACAAGGATCTTCAAAGCAAGAAGGTGGAATTTCGCGAGGGTTTACCGCAGACTAGTGACTGGGCCAGTGATTCCAGACCGAAACTCGTGATCATTGACGACTTGATGCGAGAATCGTCGTCGAACGGCAGTGTAGTCGACATTTTCTCGAAGGCCTCCCACCATCGCTCGCTCTCGGTGATATTCATCACACAGAACGTCTTTCATCAGGATAGAGGACAGCGTGACATATCTCTAAACGCACAATATATTGTCGTGTTTAGAAATTTGCGAGATAGATCTCTGTCCCGAGGATCCACGATTTTTGCAAGAGGCTTACTGGGACGCCACATCGAGACTATACGGATACCTTCTGCTGGATTTAAAACAACACCTACAGTTCAAAAATCATCGTGCTAGGTTGAGGACTGAATTTTTGCTAAACAGGTAAAAGCTAAAAGATTGCGATATCTCCGTAAGTATTGGAGATATCGAAAAAATAACGAAATTTTGATTCTCTGACGAGAATTGGTTGTAGGGGTGCTTACCCCATTGCCAGGGGTAAAATTAATTTTGCATAACTGTTATATATAGATTATGTGCGGTGTATACGCGCGCGCTGTATATGGGGATCGATCGGTGCTCGGAGTCACATAATAAATTTGCTGGAACTGCGTCGCGTCCTCTCCCGAAACACGGCGATATTTCACGCATCCAGTCACCGGCAGCGGCGGCATCGTCAGCGCACAGCGGAACAGAACAACCAGATTCGCTGCTCCAAGCTCTCTCCCTCCGCGTGCGCGCATAGCTATCATCGAAGACGCGAAATCCGCGAGTGCAGTCGCGCGTGTATATATACATACATATAAATATGCGAATCCTATCTTTTGAAGATTATATTCCGTACGCTTCAGTCTTTTGAGGATTATATCGTCTTTTGAGGATGCATCCTCAAAAGACAACCTATCTTTTGAGGATTTTCTAGAGTCTATTAACCAAGAGTTACTTCGGCTAACCAGATAACCCACGTGAGTTTTGGGGGTTGAAGGGTGCGAAGCACCCTTCAACACCCCAAAACTCACTTGGGTTATCCAAGCGGTTAACAGAATGAGATTATAAACATCCTAATTTAGTACTGGGTCAGTTTGGTTATTTTTTAGCACTCTTGAACTCTGAATGAAGAGAGAACATGTCCTCAAAATGCGGGATTACTATATATATGTATATGCAGACTAACACACACACACATACGAACACACAGGTATAATACACAGACGCTCGAGTCGCGAGCGAGTCTTCCCTTATATTTATAAGTCGCGCTATTGCGGAGCATACTGCGCATCGAATCCGATGGAACATACTATATACCACGACTATCTCGGCGACGGGTTATATGAAGTCTTGACGAAACGTCGCGCGGGCTTCCTCTCTAGCTCTCACTATATATCTCTTACGTATATTTGCATGTATACGCTGTCTTACGCGTATGTATATACAAATAGATATTGTTTAAACGATTGTTCGTTTCGTTCGATAATTGTTATATCGATCGCGCCATAGGGATTATAATATACACCTACACGCATCAAACGTTACACGCTGCGGACACTTGTAAATATATATAGAGATTTATCGGCGACTCGTGCGTAGAGATGTTAATACGCGTCGTCGTTGCGGTATACATGCGTTTGAAGAAATATATCACAATATTTATAGCCGGTACGCGATATGACCTATAATAACATAATATATTTGGATTATTTGCATTATTTATGGTGACCACGTTTGTATTTCCCGCCGCGACCGCGCGGTTCAATCAGTCGCGCGCGCGCGGGCGAGGATCATCATCGGTATTGTATATATACGTGTGGAGTGTACGCACACTTTTTACGTACGGATTTTTTAATTTACAAACTTGACGGATCAAATTTAGTACTTATATACGCGAACTTTGATCGTGATTCTCGCCCGCGTTCATTTACCGAGATCTCAACGCGACTTTTCATGGGAAGTCAATGTTACGCATTCTCTATTATTAATATATATATACCGCTTGGCAGTTGTGTGAATATAAAGATTATAAGTGCGGCATATAAACGATACGAGATGGATATTAAATATAGAGTGTGATATTTTTAATTTCGAGACAAAGGTATAACGATAAATTAATATCGGCCGTATGCGAGGAGGCGAGAAAGGTGCGAGAACGCAATTTTTCGGTCCAAAATCTAAACACCCGAGTTGGAGGGGCGAAACGATTCATCGAGAGTTTTGCCGGTCCAGCGCACGAAAAAAGGAGATTGTAAATACTATAAATATATATAGAGGGTATATTATATATACACACAAGCCGTGCGGCTCCCGAAACGATTTACGAATCCAACTGCTCTATATATATATATATATATATATATATATATATATATATAGGCCCATACGTGAGAAAGCGGAAGTCTTTAGTGCTATGTTTTAGCTGACGTGGGAAAAAGAGTAGTGTACAACTGCGAGAGAACAAGTGCCAATGATGGGGCGATCTATATCGTATATAATATAATACAGAGAAAGAAATAGAAGGTAAGGGCATCGCGATCCGTTTTTCTTCATTTTTTTTCGTAATTTACAATCATCAACATACATCTAGAGGTTTAAAGTTTGAACAAACGGAATACATAAAAGCGCAAAAGAGCAGAGTATATGGTAAACATCTCGGAGAACCTTATACATGAATTATCTCTTCTCATCGCGCTATATATTGCTGTTGTCTTCGACGTGCGCCTTCGTTTTAGCCGCATCGCGCTGACCTTATGCGCGGCGCACTTTGCGCATCATATTTCACGCGCGCGGGGGCCAGAACACGACGCACAAATTTATAAAGCCGGATCTTGTGGCCGTGTCGGATTACGTGTGCTCCATTTAAAGACACGTATATATGTATATACACATACCACCGGCAGAACGTCTAAATCCTGAATTATCTGCCTGGCTTCGTTCATATCATTAAAACCGGCGCACTAGCTCGCCCACGGGAGCAGATAGATCTATAGAGAAAGAGAGGGAGGCTGTTGATACAAACATAATAAACAAACATGATGTATTAAACAAGTAATTAACATTATCTTTATTACATGTAATAAAGATAATGTTAATTACTTGATTGTATAAACAAACAATACCTTGACTTAATTATTTGTTTATATTGATAAAATAAGGATGCGATGATAATGATGTCATTTGTTGTCTGCCCATACCAAGTTAGTAAATAAAAAAAATCATTTTCTTACAATATACAAACGTTTTTATTATAAAAAAACAAAAATTATTTATTTAAATTATTTTAAACAATATAAATACAATCACACATGTGTACACATACGTACACTTACGCGAGCGCGCACACACACACACACAAGAACCTGCAGCGGTATCAGCTTATATCGCACGTCACAGAAAACGTAGTATACTCCCCCCTCTTTCTACCGCTCTCTCGCTGTCGATGAGTATATCACAGCATTGTATAATCTCTCTCACTCATTAAATTTAAAAATATAAATAAAAATTTTAATTTTGGTTTAAAAATACAAAGTTATATTTTATGATATAAATTTTTCAAAATTATGAATTATAAATTTTTACCGTTGTCATATATTTCTTACCATTAACATTTTAATTGTCACTTAAACTATTTTTAAAACTGTCACTTAAATACTACACTTTTTTTAATATTTTTAATTTAATATTTCAATTTTTTCGTCCTCAGAGCAGTAGTCTATTTTTAGAATCAGCCCTGGCTTCAAGGTACAAAGCTCTTCCTTTACAGGTGCAATCGATGCTTGCTCTGACGATGAGTATGCCTGAGAGAAGCCCCTCTCCTCCGTATCCTCAGCTTCAGAAACTAGTTCCAGTTTCACCCCCATTTCGATATCACCTGGGGAGACGTCGGCCTGCAGTGAATCATCGGAAAGAGATGGTGGCTGCGGTGGTTGAGATAATAAATGTAACTCTTCGTATGATGGTGATGGGGAAGCTGGTGCAGAACATTCGCAGCTATCCAATGATCCACAAGTTACGCAGGAATATTCTGATAAAAGCGGCACCGGTGGTGATGTTTGGGATGTTGAACAGGTACAACAGTTCAATCCGGACACTTCACACACAGAAGAAGGGCAAACATACCTTTTGCTGCACATCGTACATAGCTGAATGGCACACTCATCGCAGAATGTCTAAGCGGTTCGCCTTGTTTTTCGGTAAAATATAGCTTCACACTCTCCACACTGCTCCCCCACATTTATCAACGCGTCGTGCTCTTTAAAACTTTTATTTTTTTCTACTTGGATGATATCACTCATCCTCGCTTCCTCCTGCACTAGTTTACGCCTTACTTTTTCGCGTAAATCGAAGACGCGATCGTAAACCTCGCGGTGCTTTGTTATTAGTCTACTTGACCGATGTAGATCGGTAGACCTTTTTTGAATTCTAATTTTGTATTTTTAAATTTTCGCTCGTGAAGCTAGAAGTTGGAACGACATCTTGCTCCGATGACTACTCGATCGAGACTGTTGGTGTACAAGCGCTAGTATAGTCATCTTCGAGCCCTGTATAATTTCGAACTTGATATTTAGGCTTTAGCGATAAGGACACGTACGTCTTCAGCCGTACAGCCGATGCGCGTGCGACGAGCTAAAATCATAAAGGATGTTTAGACAATCCACGATATGCCTTCGAGAGAGAAACCGTTACTTATCACAGGATGTTTTGTCTCCTGGCGAATCATCAGTGTCGAGTAGAAGATATATTTACAGCACAAATGGTGAGAGAGCTGACATGAAAAAAACTGAAAGCAATAATTTCGCGGAATAACGAGTAGTGATGACTTTGTTAACAACTGACTGCAATCTGATACACAGCGCAGATGCAAACATGCACTAGTATGTTCTTGTTTTTTTTCTCTTCACATCGATATTTAAGCACTATTAGCAATTATCCGTATTGAAGAAATTTTTAAATTGTAAATTGATATAAATGGTAAGAAACAGAGAGCGCTATAAAAAATACTTGAGATCGTCGTTCACGGTGCTCGAGCTTATCGACGACACTTGATATCCTGCGAAATTCCGACATAAAAAAATCGCGAATTTTGGGAAATTTATTTTTTTTCAATGGCAATTGATAGAGTGCATTAAGATATACCTACAGTCCAAAAATCATTCCACTAGGTTGAAAACTAAATTTTTGCTAAACAGGTAAAAGCTAAAAGATTGCGATATCTCCGTAAATATTGGAGATATCGAAAAAATAATGAAATTTTCATTCTCTTACGAGAATCGGTTGTAGGGGTACTTATCCCATTGCCGGGGGTAAAATTAATTTTTCGTAACTATTTATTAAATTTTAAAATTGTAAATTGGAAAGAAGCGATAAGAAAAAAAGAAAGAGACTTCGTGTACAGTGCTCGAGCTTGGTCTTCACGATGCTCGAGCTTATCGGCGACACTTGATATCTTGCTAGATTCAGACATAAAAAATCGTGAATTTTGGTCAATTTTGTCCTGGGTCTCAAGCAGTTTCATTACCGAATTTCTTTTTCTCTGTATTTGATAATCAGCGAAAAAGTATGAATAAGATAATGCAACTGCGCTGTTAAAGCAAACAAAGCATGAGTAAGAAAATGCAGCTGCACGGTAGAGGCTCTAATACACATGCAAATGTTTTGGGAGTTGGTCAAAGATATTGTTTGTGAATTTTGAAATATCAGCAAAAAGAGAATGAGCAAGATGTGCTCGTAGCGTGGGATCGCACGTGTTCAGGGCTAAGAAAGTGTCGCAGTATCACACCTCTGGAAGAGAACAGCCATCAGTGATGGTTTAACTCGCTCCGGGTGATTATCGTGCTCTCTCTCTCTCCCTCTCTTCCTCTCTCCCTCTCTCCCTCTCTCCCTCACTCCCTCACTCCCTCTCTCCCTCTCTCCCTCTCTCCCTCCCTCCCTCTCTCCCTCTCCCCCTCTCTCTCTCTCTCTCCCTCTCTCCCTCTCTCCCTCTCTCCCTCTCTCCCTCTCTCTCTGTCTCTCCCTCTCTCCCTCTCTCCCTCTCTCTCTCTCTCTCTCTCTCTCTCTCTCTCTCTCTCTCTCTCTCTCTCTCTCTCTCTCTCTCTCTCTCTCTCTCTCTCTCTCTCTCTCTCTCTCTCTCTCTCTCTCTCCCTCTCCCTCTCTCTCCCTCTCTCTCTCTCCCTCTCTCTCTCCCTCTCTCTCTCTCTCTCCCCTTGTTGTCCATTTTTGTCTCCATTGTTGTCCCTTTTTTTTATATTCTTTTGTTAGAACCAGGACTGATGGTTCGTTTTCTTCCTCTGCTATACTCCGGTCGAGCAGGATCTTTGTTGGTCCCTCGTTGGTTAGTCGTAGATTCTTCTAGTTCCAGTAGGAGTTGGTCCAACGAGTCGAAGGAGATAAAGTCCGGTTGATCTTCTTGGTCGGTAGTTGTCATTGGATTTGCTGGCCCGCAAGCCTTGTTTGCTTTGCATTCCAGAATGTGATTGGCCCAATCCTTATATGGCACTTCGATACCACATTCTGAATGTACTTGCAAAACCTCTGGGTTTTGCAGGCTACAGAATCTGACATGGTCTTTCTGGTTCCTGATATCTGCCATTTGTCCGCAGACTTTATGTTTCTTCCTGTATACTTGTAAGCCTTTGGGTAGATGTCGCCTACTCGCCCACCTAGGTTGATAGGCCTGATTGCATCGGTCCATTGTGATTGTGATTGTGTCTTCATGCCTGAAGAATTGGACAAAACCCATCTTCGTTTTAGTCCCAGGATTATTTTCTTGGTCTTTCATGGCCACTTCATACATATGGTCAATTGGACCAAACTCATGAATTCTTTCAGGAATTCTTCAGTTGAATATCCCAAGGGTACTAGTACGCAGAAGCGCAGCCCTTGGGTATCATCGAGTTCCCCTGTTATGACCGCTGGTTCCGGGATCGGCCTCTGGCTGGGTCTGAGACTCAGTTGTAGTTCTCCCTGCTGTGGTCCTCTTTGTTGCACCTGCATATTGTCTTGGGTGCTTGCTGGCTTTTCTCCGGAACTGAACATTAGCGCAGCAGCTACCGCGTCTTGTTACTCATTATACCGGATCCTAATGGTATGTGTGTTGGTGGACTCGTGATGCTTGAGGTCTGTTACGCACATCCCAAAAAACCTTAATAATTCTATGACCTTATTCGGGTCCCCAATGAATTCTAGCAGGGCCTGCTTTGGTCCTCGTCTTTCTACTTTAAGAATCCTTATTTGCTTGAGGAGTTCTGCTGGTTGGACCTCCATTTCTGAAACATAAGAAATAAAAAGAAAATTCTTTATTATATGGGTTTGGGTACGGGTATTTATTATAGTCTTTATTTAATATCATGCTTGGTCATGCAACATATATTGGGTCCCTAGTACATGCCATTTGGGTTGCTTTTTAATGGTGTATGATATTGTCCAATTTCTCTCCTTTTCTTTCTTTTATTATATTGTAATTATGTAAGTGTGTTGTGTGTGTGGTTGAGAATAGGGCTACAAATTTTGTTTTATATAATAGATATGTGTTTTGATTCGGGATGGGATCAGATTATTGAGGATATGGTAAGGTGTGCTTTGATTATAGCTTATTCTAGGGTCCTAGTTTTCATTCGTCCAATTCATCTGTTCACATACACTCTCAGTTTTGTTTTCGCTCTATTTCTTAATTGTTGGTACTTAATTGGTGGGTTAGTTTTGAGGTTCCACTGGTCGGTTGGCGTTTCTTTCTTCTAAGCTTTCTAAGTAAGCCAGCGTCTTCTTCAGTTCTTCCAGAGTTGGTGTATGACTGCTTTGTAGTGATTGCTTTGGGTCTCTAAAAGTGGTCTAAATGGTTTGTTTTTTGCAAGTCACTTCATGTAAATTATAGAGATTTAGATTTATCTCCTTTTTGCAACATGAATGGAATTTGGTCTCCATCTCAGTTTTGCATCGCATTTGTTTTCCCGGTCCTGCAAAAGTTGCTTTGTAGATGGGGTTGCTTTTCCTTTTTGCTTCTTCAGCGTTTCGGTCTTTGAAGTATTGCACGTATCCGTAGGATAGACGTCCTATCTTGTCTCTTACGGTTTCGTAGTACACCATTGCTCCGAATTGAGCAGAGTGTCTGAAGAATGTTTCATCTTTTTCTTTGTCTTTGCCTTCCGAGGGTAATAAACAGAATATCCTGTCTTTGCTAAGTTCATTGTTGTGCTGCGTCTTGGTTACGACATGCACTTCTGACTTCATGATGGGTACTCTTTTCGCTGAAGTTGGCATATTTTCTCTTGATAGTCCAGCCATTAACTTTGTGCGTTGTCTGAGTTTGTTTTGCTTTATTAATGATACCTTTAATTCGTTGGCTTTAATTGCTTGTTTTTATTTAGTTGAGAATTTTTCTGCTTCCGCGTTTGTTGGGACTTAATTACTATTCCCAGCTGAGGGCTCTACCAGATAAATGTTGCTTTTTGACTTTGATTTTAACTTTGGCATCACTATTCTACGTTTCATCCCTATTATTACTATTATTATTATTACTACTAATTGAAAGGTCACGCTACCTGACAACAAGTTATTTATATGATAATCCCGTCTTTAAATGTTATATATTTCTCTTCATTTGAGTTTATCGCAATGTACTTGTGTGAGGGCTCTATGAAGACTAGTCCAGTAGTTCCATTGGTTTGGTGTTGTGGTATTGTTACCGCATGTAATTTGTATGTTTGATAGGGTTCTCTCTCAACCAAGGGGATGTGTAGTACCGCTATGGTCCTTCGATTTTCGTGAATGGCATCGATTTCTGATACTTTCGTGATTTTTTCTATTCCTAGGTATTCCATTCGTATTGCGAAATCTAAACTACCGCTGGTCCTTTTCACGTCCGTCATTATTTTGTGTATCATGTTAGTTGTCAAAAGTTCAGGATGTATTTTTCCTTCCTTTAAGTATCTTAGTACCTTTAGCACTTTTTCATTACTCCTTACTATGTGATCTAGTGTTGATTCTAGACGTCTTACGTATACTGTCATTTCCACTAGGTGTTTCAATTCCTCTTCTTGTTTGACCACATTGTTTATTATTTTGGTCAGGACTGCTTCAAAGTTTTGCAGTACCTTTTGATGGTTTTGGGTAATATTGTGTAACTCTTCAAATAGTGCTGAGACTATGTGTACATTCTTGTCCATAATTTGTACCATTTTGGTCTGGTCTTGAAATAGATTATCAATGTTTTTATTGATGTCATCCACATCATCTGTTGTGACTAAATAAGCTTTTGCATAGAGTGCCGACTATGTCTAGTGGTGCTAACCTCATGATGCGAATGCTTCTGCAGTTCCTCGTGATTGGGTGATTATAGTGTCCCATGGTTTTGATTGTTTCATTTATTTCTTTTTGTATACCACGTAAGGTTTGATGTTTGAGTTCTATGAGGTCCAATCCTAAAGCATGTTTACATTTATTTCCTGCAATTCTTGTTATGCAGTTATTGTAAACAGTTTGATAAGAGTCCAGCGGTTTGTGTATTTGCATGAAATCGTCGACATTGATATAGATTTGGATTTTCCAGTCGGCCTCCTTAATTTTCATGGGGTCCATTTTTTCGTAATATATGCCAGGGTTAGGGTTTAGAGGGTCCAATTAGTACTGGGGTACTCCTTGGATCATCATATTTATGCTTAAAATTATTAGAATGTTTATGTTCGGGTATCTCATCCTGTAAAAATATAGTGATTAGTTTACATGCAAAAATGATATTGTTCCTTTGATTATTCTCTTTATTTGTGTGATTTAATCAGAATTTGGGTCAGAATCCACCTCGACATCATTTAGTTTGTCAATGTGCTTTCTGACTCTCTTTCCGTTGACGTATTCTAGATTACATTTTTCCGTCCTACGAATTCTATGATTTTTAATGGTTTATTCCTATATGAATCGAACTTATGGACCCGGGGGTCTTTAAATTCATCTAGCATATCCGCCGGCTTTTCCTTTGAAAGTTCTGACCTTTTTGTCATACCTTTCTTTGGTCCTAATTTTGTTGGTTATTTGAGTTTCTCCTGCTAGAAGCTTTATTTCTTCTAGTCTTAGTACTAGGTCAAGCATGTAAACGCTATATGTTTTTAATTTCTCGTCGGAAGGGATTCTCAAAGGGAAACGCGCTATGTTCCCATAAACCAATTCAAAGGGTATAAAGTTTGTGGCCGCGTGTACACTGGTGTTATATGTAAAGGTTGCAAAGGGGGTTAAGTGGTCCCAATAATCATATCTCTCAGAGTATATTCGAATGAACTCTATGAGTGATAAGTCTAATAGCTTCAATAGTGATTCAACAATGCTTGACAAGAAACTGGTCCCTCTGTCTGAGAGTATGGCTCCCGGGGCTCCAAATTGGCAGATGAGGTACTTTGCTAGTGCGTCAGCTACCGTCGTTGCATTGAGGTTTTTGATGGGTATTGCTATTAGATATTTAGTTAAGTTACACTGCATCGTTAAGAGATGACAGTCTCCTCTTGGTGTTATCCTCAGTTTTCCTACTGTGTCAATTGACACCTTCTCAAAAGCTTCTATCGGTGTGTCTGTGATGTTCATTGGTTCTCTCGTTTTGAACCGTTCTATTTTCTGTTCTTGGCAGTTCGCACATCGTCTGACGTAGTTTTGAACGTCGTTTCTGTTCCCTAGCCAGTAGTACCGTTCTGATACGTCTGGTTAATTCCTTTATGCCCTCCTCCTAAACTGTCATGAAGGGGTTCAATTATTTCTTTTCTGTGTTTATCAGCGGGTACTTCTGCTTTTCCATAACACATCGTTACTCTTATTCCACTTTTGTAAAAATATTCATAAAGTATTTCCATGATGGTTAGTGAGTCCATCTGGTCCAGAATGTCTCCTTTTCGTGCCACTATGAAGCTTTTAATATTTCTGTTAAATAGTATTTCTTTTAGGTTCTTGAGCCCTTTGTGCACATTCTCCATTTTAATTGTATTGAAGTACTTATCTTCCACTATTACAGTGAATACTTGGTGCTTCTTGAAAGGAGTGACTAAAACTTATCCTGGTTTTCGTTTCTTGTTCTTTATCAATCATAAATCAATGGCTCCTATTTCTCCTAGTAGTCTTGTAACGGACCATGTATTGTCACAATCCGCTGATAGAAAATGTACAATGTTGTCCCGCTTATGTGTGAGGCATTCTCTCACGGTGATTAAGTTGTTGGGAATTCGTATGATTTCTGCAGTGGTACGAGTCAAATCGCTTTCAGATTTTCGCTCGTCTTATTGCATGTCATGACCTTTATTTAGAGGTTCTAAACCTGGTGATCTGGGTAGAAAAAAAGGCATTGTGGCTTCGAAAATCTTATATATATAATGGAGCCTTCTTCGACTTTTATCTCACTCAATATTCCTAATTGCTACTGTGACTGCTGTCTCGGTTTTTGCTGGTGTCTCTGTTTGTTCAGTCTTCTTTGCACCAATGGGTTTGGACGTCTTGCTTGGTCCTCCTTGTTTGATGTATTCTCCTGGTCTACTGGACTTTCTACCTGAGCACGTTTTGCTCTTGTCCTCTGCGTTACCACACTATGTTCTAGTTTGGGCGCTTCTTGATTTGTTTTCGTTCGTATGCGTCTACCTCTGCCTCTGGGTACTGTTACAAGTATTGGAATGGATGAGCAAATCCATCCTTTTCTTGACTCAGGACTGCTCCGATCGCATAGTCTGATGCATCTGTGGTTAAGGTGAATTCCTTATCAAAGTCCGGGAATTGTAAAATGGGTTCTTCCATTAGGCATTGCTTGAGTTTTTGAAAGCTTTCGTCACATTGAGGAGTCCATTCGAACTTCACGTTTTTCTTTGGTAGGTCATTCAATGGCTTCGCTATTTTAGCAAAGTCTTTAATATACTTTCGATAATATCCAAACATTCCTAGTACTTCCCTTATATTCTTGGCACTCTTGGGTGTGGCTAGTCTGGCTATTGCCGAAACTTTTTCGGGATTAGGTTCAACTCCTTTTGCGCTAATTATGTGTCCTAAGAATCCAACTTCTTTTCTAAAGAATTCAATCTTATCGGGTTGCAAGACTAACTTTGCCTCTCTCAACCTTTCCATAAGATTTCGTATTCTTCTTTCATGGTCTTTAAATTTTTACGGTATACTATGATGTCATCCAGGTATACTAACATTTCAATATTCTGTAGTCCTCTGAGGACCTTTTCCATGAGGCGTTAGAAAGTCTTCGTAGCGTTTTTCAATCCTTCAGGCATTCTTGTGTACTAAGTGTCCATTTATTGTTGTGAATGCTGTTTTATAACAATCTTCAAGAGCCATCGGTATTTGTTGGAAACCACTGGCCAAGTCAAATATCGGAAAGTAATTTGCTCCTTCCAGTTGATCCATTATATCCGCAATGTTTGGTAACGGGTATCCATCTCTGATGGTTTTCTTATTTAGTTCTCTAAAATTGATCACCATGCGCCATCTTGGGTTGCCATAACTATCTGGTTTCTTGGGTACTATCCAGATGGGTGAATTACAGGGAGGATTGGATTCACTTATAATTTTGTCTTTGAGCTTTTTGGCTACGCTTTCTCTTACAACTTGTTCGTGTTGAGGAGGATGTCTGTATTGCTTAGTGTTTATAGGTACGTTATTTTCTAAGTGAATATGATGCTCAATCATGTCGGTGCACGGGAGCCTGTCTCCTGGCAATAGAAATCGATCCAGAAAGTCTTCATTTATATGGTCCACAATTTCTAATTCTTCTTTGTTCAAATGGTTTCTTCTGATTGATGCCTTCACTCGTTCTAATCTTTTGATTTGATCAACAATTGCATCTCCATCAAAATCGCTGTCTTGTAGAAAGTCTGGTCCGGTGTCGAAAGGTATTAACTCTTTTGGGTCTACTTCTATCGTTACATCTTGTTCATTTGTGTTTATGGCCATAATTTTGCAGGTATTATTCACATTATTGGCCACGCCTTCACCTAGAAATACGTTGTCATTTCCTACATCTATCCTAGGAATGTAGCCTTCCTTCAAATCACTTTTGATTAGGTTAATTTGAACTACTTGTCTAGTTCTAGCTTTTATCATGTATTTTACTTTGTCCGTAGTAACATTTTCTTGGTTCTCCATGTTTTGTTCCATTGACTTAATCTCGTCGTCAGTTTTTGCTTCCACTTTTAATACTTCATTTGCTTGTTTACATTTATATCCTCTCCTTAGATTCTTAGGATTATGTTCTTCTTCATGTCCTATGAACGGTATGGGATGCATGACATCACCACTTACCATGAGAGCATTCTTATGGTAAGAGATTACAGCTTCTTCCTTCTTTAGGTAATTCCTTCCTAGCATGCCATCTTGTTTCATGGGAAAATCGTCCTGTATTATTTGAAATTTTACTGGGGTTCCTCTTATATCCAGGTACACTGATCCTGCTGTCCACACTGTACGATCCGTGATGCCTCCTAATTCTCTGGCATCCTCAATGCTTATTGGTAAATCATCGTGCAAAGCTCCGATTTTTATTAAATTCACAGTTGCACCATTATCTATTATGGAATCTAAGTACGGTCGTTGTGTTCCTTCGGTTATCCTTATTCTTACAGCTGTTGCCTCTCCATCTTCCCAATTATATTTTTCAGATCCCTTACATTTCGTGGAACACATCCTTGCGATCTCTCGGGCCTTGTTAGTATCGCCATCACTGGGGCTTTTGCTTCATTTTCGTGCAGGTTGCTTTGACTCGAACCTCGATTCTGGCTGTACTCCTGCATTTGTTTATCATAACTTACTTGGTCTATGTTCCTGGGTGTCTGCTGATCGTTTTGTCTCGAATAATTCTGGTTTTGGCTCGTCATCTTGGGTTCGTGACGAGCCTGTTGGTAGTTTAAATTATCCTTATTATTTTGGTTGTATCTGGGATCGTCATTATGCCAGCTACTGTTATTCCGTCTGTCGGATCGATTCTTCGTATTTTCATACCTTCCGGTTTGAGGATTGAATATTCGTTGACTCCCTCTGTAGGATTGATTATTCCTTTCTCGCCAGCTGTTACTTTCTTGTCGGTTGTCCTTGTAGTTCTGATTTTGACAAATCCATTTCCATAATTTTTGCTATTATAACGATTTACATAGTTTGGATTTCTGTAATTATTCTCTTGGTAATGGTTTTGTTGGTAACCATTTGTTTGGCGATGGTTGCTAGAATATCCATCGCGTGGTACATTTTGTGTTCGATCTTGCACATAGGCAATGTATTCAGGCTCGTCATATTCATAATGTTCCTCCATATAACCTATGTAGTGTGGTTCTTTATGCTGACTCTTTCTATATTGATCTTCGTCATCGTATCTTCTATTATTCCTATAATTCATTCCAGTTCGTGGTTCACTATATAGTCTAAGGTTGTTGTAGACATTATTCCTGCCACGGTATGGTCTGGAGTCTGGAATTATTTTGGCTTCCATGCTCGTCTCTAGACGTACAGCTTCTTCGTAGGCTTCACGCAGTGTTGCCGGTTTGCTATAGTCCACTCTTTCCGCTAAATTGGCAGGTAAATCATTTATGAATATGTTCACTACGAGCGCTTTCAATGGGTCCATCATCTCTTTCTTATAACTGTTACCCTTTTCTTCTCAGAGTGCTGTTTTTGCACTGCCAAGCAAGACGTTGATTTCATCATAGAAATCACCGACGGTGTTATGTCCTCCCATTCGAACATTTTGAATTTTGTTATTAAAATAACTGAAGTTTCTCCCTGGTCCGAATCTCTGTTTCAGATGTGTTATGAGCTCTTCCACTGTGATAATTTGTTTAAATTAAACTCTTCTTTGCTGGTCCGCCGATCTTGTGCAAGGCATTTTGTAAAAACTGCGGTTGTATATCCTCACTCATTAGAGACGCTGCGTTTCTTAAATCCTGTATGTATTCTTTAAGACTTCTCTTGCCATCAAAAGTTGGAATACCGCTTATGCAATTCATGAGCGCGAAGGTATTTGAATGCTATTCATTAGCATGAAATTGGAATTAGATGAAGTTGCATTTGTTGCTCTAGCACCTCTGGCATTTGTTTTGTCGCCGAGATTCATTTTGAATACTCTTCTTGTATTTTTATATGAAAATTCTAAATGAACTTGAAATAATTTAACTGAATAAATATAGTAAAAAAAATTAATTTGTTGTTTGAATTTCAAATTAGTTATTGATCCATAAATATTGGATCATTATTGATGCATCAGAGTAGTACCTCAAACGGAAATAATATTTGCAAAAATATTCAAAACAAATATAAAAACCCAATAATGTTATTCTACTTTGTTAAATCCGATCAAATAGAATTTTATCCTTATTGTTTATTTATAATTATTGGTCTTTTTATGATTTACTTATAATATTCAATTAATTTTTTTGTTATTTAACTTTATCTAAATGTCAAACCGCATGAACTACAATTTGAATATCGCGCGCGCTTGCTGTTCTTCAAAATGGCCGCCATACTAGTGCTACGGAACTAGGCCTACACCACTAGTGTAGTGTCCCTAGCGTCGCTTCTAGTTCCAGAAGCCTGCGCTGGTGTTCGAAAACGGCATTACATGGTCCGCCACCTGTCAGTCCCGGCAAGGAGGTAGAATAATTTCAACCAGAGGTATTTTTATCTGTAATCTGTATTTTTATCTTAAGCTAAATAAATTTAAATTAAATTTAAGTTAGAGATTCTATATTTTTGTCTATTTACTATTAAACTTGACGTTGTTACACGTCATTGCACGTTAAATAAAATCATATTGCACAAGTTATAAGATTCTATATTTTCGTACATCATTATATTTTAGTCTTATCTACATAATCTTACTTATGATCTATTCTTTGTGTTGGAACACCATTGGTTTACCACTTTCTGACTAACATAGCTCTTGCCGTAGTAAGTGTTTCTGTTGACGCATTTTTACTTCTTGCATATGCTATTCGTTCGTAGGAGTTGAGCCTAGCCGGGCACGTCAGTCCGACGGCACAGGTAAACTGTAATGTGGAAACATCTTATTGTGCTGTATAGCTGATTCACATTTACATGTTGAAGTAAAAACAATTTCATCAATAATTACTATATCCTTGTAAGGTGATTGCTTAAGTGAATACGTTGAGTTTGTGAACACTTGTTTACCTCTTATTCCTCTATCAAAATAAAAAATCGCTTTGTTCGAACCTAGGTAGTTGATATCCGTATGTCATCTTATGACTTGCTGATTTATTAATATGTTGTCCAGGTGCAGCCATTGCCTCCTTTATTCTTGTCTTTTTGTTATTTTCTTCCGCCATTTTATCAATCTTGTCGAAAACTGTTTCTATAGGTTTATATTTTTCTAAATTCGGATCTATTGTAACGTCTAAATCATTAGTTGTTCCTTTAATAAATTTAATATATTTGATGTTTGCTTCCCCATTTTCTGTTTTTTGCATCCATGTGTTTAGTATTTCATTCGTTACATTCTCTAGTCTTTTAATGATTTTGGAGTATGAGTTAATCATTTTATTGTAGTTATAGTTGGAGATACGACGATGTTGTCAATTATTGTATAATTTACATTTTCCCTTAGCACAAATGTATGTTCTAATGTCCAATGTTATACTATATAACGGGTTGCTGCTACCCGTACCCACGCGGTATTCGAGGCAGGTTGAGCGAGCGACGACACAGGCAGCATTGGGTATAAGGATAGCATGCTTGCTTCGAGATCTCGTTACATGGCGCCCAACTGAAATACCCACAGAGAGTGGAGAAAGAAGATTCCTGGCGGTTTCCCGATCTTCTGCGTCAGAGGAGGAGACGAGGAAAAGAAGAACCTTCACCTACGATCTACGAGGCTCTCCCTAGGCTCGCCTTCCTCGAGGGAAGAGGGATGGAGCGGATCAAAGAGGTGTAGGGATGTACAAGGCCTGGGGACATCGTCGAAGAGCTAGTCGGCGAAGAGGCTCCCTGCATTACCGCGCTGCAAAGAGAGTTGTAGAGTTCAAGCCGGGACGGTACTCCAACTCTAGTGGGGGGTTATAACGGGTTGCTGCTACCCGTACCCACCCGGTATTCGAGGCAGGTTGAGAGAGCGACGACACAGGCAGCATTGGCTATAAGGATAGCATGCTTGCTTAGAGATCTCGGGGACGCCGGATCGATCCTCGGTCCCGGCGCTCCTTTTGTGTTTTTCGTCGCTCACTTAAGGTCCCACCCCGTTATAACTATTATTCAATATTGAGTCTTCTCTTGATTCGTATTTACTATTACTGATTTCTTTTTTGCTGAGCGTTTTATTTTTTTCTTCCAGTAAACTCCGTAGTTTAGAGTATATTACCCCTTGGTGAGTACCTAGGTCGTGGTTACAAATTGATTTAAGCCACAAGTTAATAAGCTGGCAATCTATTTTCATTGTTGTTTTTGTTTTATTCATTGATTCTAAACCAATCTTCTAATTTTTTTTATATTTGTTCTTTTTTCAATGTCTAGGACTTTGAGTTTATTTAGCAATTTATTGAACATACTAATTGCTTTATTATAGCTAATTTTATTACTAATAGTTTTATTATACTTTGGAGGTATTAAAATTTTATGTCGAGTTTTACTCGCTTTTTAATCATTCATAATATTTTATTGGACGTTGAAAAGTGTTATTCATGTTATAATTCATAAACGCACATAAAAATGTTACAGGGATATAATTTTTGCAGAATTCTTTGTTCGACTGTTTCTTTCAAATCGAACAATATTTGAACTAAATTGGACCTTTTTTCTGAGTTAATTGAGTTTAAATGCTCCTTTCCCCCTTTTCTTTAAAAGCAATCTTTATTATATTAGCACTGAACCATGTAGCAAAAATTTAATTTGGATTCATAATTGATTAATATAATAATCATCTGATTTTAAAACCTTTCTACAATTATTTAAAATCCCTTCATATTCTTTCCAGATATTCAGTCCCGCGTCTTTGTATTCAAAACGTGGTTGTGACGTCACTGCACGACGCCACGCTATGCTCTCGGCGCGTCTGCTGTTGCCGATAGCACGCGGCTAGTTAATACGATCCTTTTCTCGTTCCTTTGAATATTTATTAGCTTCCTTCGCGTTTTTGTTATTTATTTATTCGCGCACTTTTTATTATATTATACTTGATTTTATTCAATTTTTTAATATATATATATATTTTCATATTTTTCTAGGTAACTAAAACTTTTATAGTCATGTAACAGAGAGAAAAAATCAGCTGGCAGTTATGCGCGAAATCTCGGTGGGACCTCCAATTTTTGTTAGGTGCTTGTAAGTCACCTAGCAATATTTATCTGATTTTTGCGTGAGTTGATCTCGCGCACGCAACTATACAGGTACGGGAGAGATTCCACTCATCGAATCTCTCCTGACTACCAATTTTATTTCTCTCTCTTTAAATAGAAACGCGGATTTAAATGTAATCGATTCTCTTACCTTGTAATGTTCTGTTGGTTTTCGAGAAACTATCCCTCTTTTACATCTCTGGTTCAAGGAACTGAATTTTTCTTAAATGAGAATAGATGTTACTATGGTTTCAAAATATTCTTTATTCTTATTTTGGTCCTCCTTTTATTAAACAATTAAAATCTGTGTATTAGTGAGCGACCAAAAGACACAAGTCATCACCTCGAATGAGTTTAATATATATATAACCACGTTTTACAAAAGAATAAAATAATCTAATTTGAACAGCAAGAAAAATAAAAAAACTGTTGAAAAATGCTAGTCCGCTCGGCAGCTTAGATCGAGTCCAAGTGATTTGAGGTAGCGTGGCTTGAGAACGCTCGGAAGTATTTCCGGACCTCCCACGCGTCTCCAAGCTCTGCTTCCCCACGCTGACGTTACTGCGTCAACCCTTGTCGCACTGATTAGGCCTTACGGTTCCTGGCGACGGTGCAAGTATTCAAACTGCAGCGTGGCTTCGTACGTGCGGTCTTGCGCAGTGGAGGGGAAGTTGTTTAGGTCAGCGAGATTCTTGGCTACCTGATACTTTTGTGGCCTTGAGTCTCGCTGTACTTTTTATGTGTAAAACTTTCTCGATTTTATATCGAAGTAATCATTCGAATATAATTAGAGGAAAGTTGTCACATAACATATAAACATTTTGATCTCATTACAATTCTTTTCAGTTACATTTTTTTCTAAGTAATTTTGTTCGTCTTTTTCTATTTCATGCATCATTTTGTAAGAAATGGCATAAATGTTAATTTGTCAAAATAAATTGCCTAACTCTTTTAATAGAGTTAATGAACAAGAAATCTTATCATACAACCGCGTTTGCGTCGCTATTTCATTATCAAGAATATATAATTGGCCATATCTTCTAGCTTCATTTTCATTAGGATGTAAAGAATAAACATTATAATAAATTTGTCCACATATACAAATAACTTGTGGTCCTCTGCCAAAAATTTCATCGAATTTTGCTCCAAAACTGGCGAAAGCAATAGCATTATTATATGGTCTTATATTTTGTCTAAAAGCTTTACTTTCAGTATTATTTTTGGCGATTAATTTTTTTAAACATTCAGGATAATAATATTATTAAATGAAATTACTTTTCCTTTATTGCAACAATTCTGAAATTTTGTATCGACTGTTAGTTCAAACTTAAAATGTTTGGCTTGACAACATGCACATATTTTATTCATTTTTCCTAAATAATTTTCCATGATTTCATTTTCATCAAAATTAGAATTAAGTACAGCAGCAATATTTAATGTTTGGTTTTTTAATTCTTTTTTTGTCCTAATTATTTCTCCATTTTCTGTTTTGGTCAAAGGTAGTTTATTTAATCTGTAATTTTAATTTTTTACATTTTCAGTGTATTACGATTGCCGCCTAATTATACAATTTCATTATAAACAACATTTTTTGTATATATACTTTTTTAATGCGTTTATTTCAATGTATTGTATATTTATATTAAAATATATATAAAGATTTCAATTCTCTTTCAATAATTTTTCAATAATTCTCTGAAAATCATATACTTAAACTTAACTTATATTCAAGACGGAGGACCGTATTTAAAAGACAAAGGTTGTTAGCGCTAAACGGAAGTCTATAAAACTAAGATAATTGTCTAAGTATAAAAGCTGAATTTATTTATTTATTAATTAAAAAAATGTTCGCCATTTTAAACTTTTTGTTTAGACAACTGAGTGAGAATATAAAAATATAACGTTATTTCACGGCTTATAATGACACTAAATAAACTGTACAAAAATAACCCTCAAAAATAACTATAAATTATATTATTCTTATATCCCCAATAAAAGATTTAATTAAAAAATCACCTCAACCGAACGAGCGTTAGCGAGTGAGATACAATTTGCTATTATAGCATTATTTCTCTTAATTTTGTTGTTGTCTTTTTCTCTCCTTTTTCCAGCTCTCCCATGCTAATGCGATCGAATCGAATCCTTCGACCAAGAAAAAAACAAATCGAGCGTATTAGAGGTGCAAGAATTAAGTGCGTGCTGCTGGGAGGCAGCGCGTCGCATTTATCTTTACCTTTTATTATAACGTTACGCATTTCGTTGTTTATTTTTGGAACTGTGTTGCTATTGTTTCTTTTGAGGGCATGACTGATCTGTTCGTAAAAATCGTTGACATATACTAGGCCTACAATATTTTTTCTATTAGTATTACTGCTTGCTTTTTGCCGTACATTTTCATTTGATTTTAACACCGATAATCTTTCAAGTCACTAGGATAGTTATTTTTAAACAGTAATTTTTTGATGTTATGGATGTTTTAATTGTGAAATTTCTTGGTGCTACCAGTGCAGCCCATTGGTGTACCTAATAGTTGTTTGAAAAATTTGCCATTTGATTGAAAATAAGTATTTTCCATAAGTAATTTGCACGCTGACGAAATTTCGTTCAGAGGTATCTTGAAATTCAGAGGAAATCGAGAAATTCTACACAAATATTTTTGAACAACTAGCGGACGATAGAAAAAAACGGAGTAGAAAAAAAAGAACATTTTTCTATCATATTCTTTTCTATCATGTTACTGCCAGTGGGTTTATCTTTATTTCGTTCTCTGTATATTGACACACAACGCGCGTATTATCCCTTTTTGATTCGTGCCAATAAAGTTCCCAAAATATATTCCTACTTCTAGATTTTACTAAGGAGCTATTCCTACTTCCTCGCATCTAAGATAGCTGGGGTTCGCGTATCGATCGCTGCAAATGCATAAGATACTTTGTTATTCATAGTTGATCATTTGCACCCTAACCTATAGCCGTAACACTTGCAAGCGGTGCTAATAAGCAGGTATACTTTCTACAACTCAGGAAGAGACTCTCGTCATATAGTTTACTTCTTACAGTGTGTCGGTAAACACTATATCGGTGTTTTCAGGTTACACAATATCAAATGGCTGGCATGATTACATATTCGCGAAGCTGAACTAAATGACACAACTCTAATGTATCTTAGACGATTGCTTGTACCAAACTTTGGGTGTTCAAATTTCGTTTGGGTACTAGCTACCATAAAAGCACTATCTCATGGTGGTCGCAGACTCTCCTTGTTAGTAAGAAGTATTTTTCAATCCTGGAATCTATTGCTGTGGACTACCCTGACTCGTTGGCTATTGACGATTGACTTCAAGACATTATTGAACTGATTTATTCTTTAAATATAATATCAATTAAATACACATTTTAACTTATTTAGAACATAAACAACTATTTATGTATGAGGTTCAAATTCCAATAAGAAAAATAGTCTGATATAATTTCATATTTTTCCAATCACATGAAATAAGGTTTTAGTACCTTTCATATAATAACATTTCTAAATTGTTGTTTTATTTACTGGCGCTATAAAATCTAATTAAATTTATAATACTTACACACATTATAAGACAATATTTGACCTGATGTAATGTTGAGTTTATATATTTTGCCTGGTATTATATCTACAAAATAAAGTTGTTGAGTTTCAAAACACCAATATGGCCCTTCACCTAGATGCAAAGGTGGAGTAATAGGTGTAATCCTTATAGATGTATCGTTGGCCGATATTGTAATGTAATTGTGATTTCTTCCAAATCTAAAAAATAAAAAATAAAAAGGTAATTTATTTACGGAAATAAAATATATCGTTGGCATAGATAAAATTACACTTGATTGAAGATCAAGCATTTATTATCTATATTTCCAGCCTTATTAAAAGTCTAATTGAATAAATCCATCTAGTTATACAGCTAGAATATTGGCTGGGTACACATACGATAGCGCTCCCATTTTTTGCCTAAAGCCATATTAAATCTTATGAAGAAGAAAATAGTATGAGCGGATAACACAGACAATTCTCTATAAAGAAAAAAATTAGGACTACTTGTAGATTCATATACTTGTAGGATAAATGTAACCCATAGCTAAGGATGCAAAAACGTACTCGAAAAGCACCAAACGAGCTCTACGTTTGATACAGTTAAGACCCTTTGCTATATAGGACTGAGATCGATACGATATGGTACTTGAGAAAGTCGAGCGCAGTGCCGCGCTGCTCCTACTCTTTGATGGACTCCCAAGACTGGTAGTTCCGTAGATAGAAGAATCATTGTTGTGATTTCCTTGTTGAATTTTGCGCGCGTAATGTTGCATGTTTATTTATATAAAGAAGGGGGCACTTATTTTATTACTCTTGGATCCGCTTTTTTTGCATATATATGATAAGTTTTCGCAATTCGTTGAGCTTCAGCTTGTTCGAAAAAAATCTACATTATGTCAGCACAAGACACGAATAAAAGTATTATTAACTAAATGTATTAAAAAATATTATGTAAATATATAATACATTATAGTGTGGTGGCCACACAGAACTCACTTGCATACACACGCACATACACATAGAAACGCATACATCCGAACCCACTGTGTAATGAAACAGCAAATACTCACAGACGTGCTCGACACGATTTTCTAGGGATTATCGAACTCTACATTTTATAAGTACCCCACATACTGAGTGCTTTGTAGGACCTTAGGATTTTGTATACTGCAGATCCTAGCATGGACCTCATTGTTGCGGATGTCCGCCATTTGTCCACACACTTTATGCTTGTGTCTGAAAATTTTAACGCCTTTGGGGAGGTACCTTCTGCTAGCCCACCTAGGCTTATATGCCTGGTTGCATTGGTCCATAGCATTCACTGTGTCTTCCATTTTCCTCTTGATACCCTGGTTTTTTCTTGGTCCTTCATTAGAACCTCGTATATGTGGCCGATTGGAACAAATTTCGCGAATTCCTTCAGGAATTCCTCCGTAGAGTATCCCAAAGAGACCAGCACGCAGAAGCGCAGTCCTTGGGTATTGTCTAATTGCCCTGTTATTACTGCTGGTTCTGGAATTGGTCTTTGGTTGGGCCTGAGACTCGACTCTCGTTCTTCTTGCTGTGGTCCTGGTTCATGTGTTTTGGTTTCGTCTTGGGCGCTTGCTGGCCGTTCCTCCGAGCTGAACATCAGTGCAGCAGCTACTGCGTCTTCTTCTACGTTGTAACGAACCTTATTGATGTGGGTATTTATGGAGTTATAGGATCTAAGGTCCGTTGCACACATCCCGAAAATTCTCACTAGCTCTATCACCTTACTCGGATTTCCTATAAATTTCAATAGGGCCTGCTTTGATCCACGCCTCTCCACCTTAAGGATTCTTATATGCTTCAGCAGCTCTGCTGGTTGGATCTCCATTTCTAAAAAAGAAGTAATGAAAAAAAAAATCTTTACTATATACTATATACCTTATTTCATACCATGCTTGGTCATGCAACATATATTGGTTACATAGTACATGCAATTTGGGTTGCTTTTTAATGGGATGTGAGATTGTCAATTTTCCTTCCTTTTCTTTCTTTTTGTAATATTGTGATTGCGTAAGTGTGTTATGCTGTGTGACTGCTTTGTGATGATTGTTCTGATTAGAGATTCAGATCTATCTCCTTTATGCAAAATGGATGGAATTTGGTCCCCATCTCGGTTTTGCTTCGCATTTGTTTTCTTGGTCCTGCAAAGGTCGCTTTTCTTTCTTGCTTCTTCAGCATTTCGGTCCATGAAGTATTGTACATACCCGTAGGATACACGTCCTTTCTTATCTCGTACGGTTTCGTAGTACACCATTGGTCCAAACTGAGCAAAGTATCTGAAGAATGCTTCATCCTTTTCTTTGTCCTTGCCTTCCCAGGGTAGTAAACAGAATAGTTTATCTTTGCTGAGTTCATTATTGTGCTGCGTGTTGGTTACGGCATGCACTGCGAACTTCACGATGGGTGCTCTTTTCGTTGAAGTTGGCAAATTTACTCTGTTACAGCATGCAATTTGTATGTTTCATATGGGTCCCCCTCAACCAATGGGATGTGTAGTACAGCTATAGCCCTATCATTTTCGCGAATGGCATAGATTTCTGATGATTTTGTGATTTCTTCTATTCTTAGGTGTTCCGTTGGTATTGCGAAATTAAAGTTCCCGCTTGTTCTTTTCACGTCCGTCATTATTTGGTGTATCATGTTTGTTGTCAAAAGTTCAGGATGTATCTTTCCTTCCTTTAAGTATCTCAGTATACTGTCATTTCTACTAGATGTTTTAGCTCCTACAATTTTTTGACCACATTGTTTACTGTTTTGGTTAGGACTGCTTCAAAATTTTGGAGTATTTTCTGATGGTTTTGAGTAATGTTGTGCAATTCTTCAAATTGTGCTGACACTATGTGTGCATTCTTATCTATAATCTGTACCATTTTGGTTTGGTCTTGAAATAGATGTCTATGTTCTTGCTGATGTCATCCACGTCATCTGTTGTGACTAAACTAAATAAGCTTTTACGTAGAGTCCCTACTATGCCTAGCGGTGCTAACCTCTTAGTCCGAATACTTCTGGGGATTCTTGTGATTAGGTCATTGTAGTGTCCTATGGTTTTGATTGTTTCATTTATTTCTTTTTGTATATCGCGTAAGGTTTGATGTCTGAGCTCTATGAAGTCCAATCCTAGAGCATGTGTACATTTGTTTTCTGCTATTCATGTTATGCAGTTATTGTAAACGGCTTGATAGGAGTCCAATGGCTTGTGCATCTGCATGAAATCGTCGACATTGATGTAGATTTGGATTTTCGAGTCGGCTTTCTTAATTTTTTTGGAATCCATTTTCTCGAAATATATGCCAGGGTTCGGGTTTAGAGGGTCCAATTGGTACTGCATAAATGATATTGTACCTTTGATTATTTTCTGATTTAATCAGAACTCAGGTCAGAATCCACCTCGCCATCCTTCAATTTGTCAACCTGCTTTCTGACTCTCTTTCCGTTGGGATATTCTAAAATTACATTTTTCGAACCTACGAATTCTATGATTTTTAATGGTTTATTCCTATATGAATCAAATTTATGGACGCGGAGTTCCTTTATTAATCTGACATATCCAGCGACTTTTCCTTCAAAAGTTCTGACCTTTTTGTCATACCTCTCTTTGGTCCTAATTTTGTTGGTTATTTGGGTTTCACCTGCTAGAAGCTTCATTTCTTCTAGTTTTAGTACTAGGTCCCGCACGTAGGGTACAAAGTACGTAAAGGTTGCAAAGGGCGTTAGATGGTCCCAATCATCATCTCTCTCAGAGTATATTCGGATCAACTCTATCAGTGGAGTATGACTTCTTTCCAATGACCCATTTGTTTGTGGTCTATAGCCTGAGATTGTCAAATGGTTTATTTTGAATAGTTTTCATGGTGATTTAACTATGCTTGACGAGAAACTGGTCCCTCTGTCTGAAAGTATGGCTCTCGGGGCTCGAAATTGGCAGATGAGGTACTTTGCCAGTGCGTCAGCTATCGTCGTTGCATTGAGGTTTTTGATGGGTATTGCTATTAGATATTTAGTTAAGTTACACTGCATCGTTAAGAGATGACAGTTTCCTCTTGGTCTTATCCTCAGTTTTCCTACTGTGTCAATTGACACCTTGTCAAAAGCTTCTATCGGTGTGTCCATGATGATCATTGGTTCTCTCGTTTTAAACCGTTCTATTTTCTGTTCTTGGCAGTTCGCACATCGTCTGACGTAGTTGTGAACGTCGTTTCTCTTTCCTGGCCAGTAGTACCGTTCCCTTAGTTTCTGATATATCTGGTTAATTCCTTTATGCCCTCCTGTCAAACTGTCATGAAGGTGTTCAATTATTTCTTTTCTGTGTTTTTCAGCGGGTACTTCTGCTTTTCCGTAACACATCGTTACTCTTATTCCACTTTTGTGAAAATATTCATAAAGTATTTCTATGATGGTTAGTGAGTCTATCTGGTCCAGAATGTCTCCTTTTCGTGCTACTCTGAAGCTTTTCATATTTCTATTAAATAGTATTTCTTTTAGGTTCTTGAGTCCTTTGTGCACATTCTCCATTTTAATTGTATTGAAGTACTTATCTTTCACTATTACAGTGAATACTTGGTGCTTCTGGAAAGGAGTGACTAAAACTTGTGCTGGTTTTTCTTTCTTATTCTTTATCTTCATTAAATCAATTGCTCCCATTTCTTCCAGTAGTCCGCTAATAAGAAGTGTACAATATTGTCCCTCTTGTGTATGAGACATTCCCTCACGGTGATTAAGTTGTGGGGAACTCGCATGGTTTCTGCAGTGGTACGAGTCAAATCGCTTTCAGATTTTTGCTCGTCTTATTGCATGCCATGACCTTTATTTAGAGGTTCTAAACCTGGTGCTCTGGGTAGAAGAAAAGGCATTGTGGGTTCTGGTGGCTTCGAGAATCTTATATATATCATGGATCCTTCTTCGGCTTCTATCTCACCCAATATGCCTAATTTCTTGCGGTTCTTCGACTTGTTTCTCGGGGTACTGTTGGCCGTAGGAATGTCACTTTTTATTGTGGGTGTGACCGATAATGTTTTTCTCACTGGTTGCAATATGATGTCAGTTACACTTTCGACGCCTGACTCATTTCCTGTGTCTTCTTGATCAGATGCTTCTTGTAGCTTCTATCGTGCTCGTTTTATGAGAGTCTGAACACTTTTCCTTCAGACTTTGTCTCCGTCAGTTTCTTTTTCAAACCGTGGATCGGATGTGTAGATTGCTTCACGCACATCGTCAGGTGTCGTCGTCAGAGAAGTGTGAGGGTAAATCTAGTTGTGTAGCTATTTCAGTTGTTGACTCATTGGTATCAGCTCATTTGTCCATTTCATATTTTCTCATGCTTTCCTCAAATTTCTTACTAGCTTCTTCTACTTCTTGTTTTGTTAGGGTGGTTCCGACTGATAAATTTTCTATTGATTCTTCATCCGCATTTTCTTCAGTCTGGGAGTCTTCTACTGCGCTCATGTCTATTGCGATGTTCCTTATGGTTTTGTTCTGACTGCCTTTTGAAGAAGATGTTTCGTCTTCTAGTACTTCTTGGGCTTTATCTTCTGTGGTTTCTGAGTCTGGTTGACGTAATCCGCTGTATCTGGGATCTGGTAATAGTGGTTTATCTAAGTCGCTGTCCTCATTAGCTGTTGACGACAGCCATGATCTTCTGGCTGGATTGACTGTCATTGAAATGCCCGAATCTATATCAGATGAACTTCCTGGCATTTCTCTTGGTTTAATGGAAGTTGCTTCTGTGATTGGTGTCTCAGTTTTTGTTGGTGTCTCGGTTTGTGCTGTCTTCTTTGCACCAATGGGTTTAGACGCCTTGCTTGGCCCTCCTTGCTTGATATATTGTCCTACTGGACTCTCTACTTGAGCACGTTTTGCTCTTGTTCTCTGCGCTACCACACTATGTTCCAGTTTGGGTGCCTCTTTGTTTGTCTTTGCTCCTATGGGTCTGCCTCTGCCTCTGGGTACTGTGGTTTTCTCCGATGCTGAGAGTGCTGTGTTGCGAAAACTAGTCTTTTGCGATGGTACTTTAGTTTTGGCCTTTTCTTGTTCTTCTTTTGCCTTTTCTTCAATTATCATCATTTTGATCCTTGGTAGCTTTTTATTTATCTCCTCTTCGGTTGCTTATTCATAGAGCATATTGTACCACCAAGGACTCCTTTTCAGTGGTGGAGTAATTCCTTTCAGCTTTATTTAAAGCTCTAGACAAGTATTGGACTGGGTGATCAAATTCATCCTTCTCTTGTGAGATGGGTTCTTTCATTAGGCATTGCTTGAGTTTTTGAAAACTTTTGTTGCCTTGAGGAATTCATTCGAACTTCACGTTTTTCTTTAGTAGGTCATTCAATGATTTCGCTATTTCAGCTAAGTCTTTGATATACTTTTGATAGTATCCAAAAATTTCTAGTACTTCTCTTATGTTCTTGGCACTCTTGGGTGTGGCTAAAGAATTCAATCTTATCGGGTTGTAAGACTAACTTTGCTTCTCTCAATCTTTCTATAAGTCCTTTAAGTTTTTACTGTATACTATGATATCGACCAGGTATACGAACATTTCAATATTCTGGAGTCCTTTAAGGATTCATGAGGCGTTGAAAAGTGGTCGTGGCATTCTTTAATCCTTCAGACATTTTTGCGTACTCATATTGTCCATTTATTGTTGTGAATGTTGTAAAAGACTGGCCCGGTGTCGAAAGGTATTAATTCTTTTGGGTCTACTTCTATCATTATATCTTGTTCGCTGGTATTTAGGGCCATCATTTTATATGTATGGTTTATATTGTTGACCACGCCTTCTCATAAAAATATCATTTCCCACCTGTGTTCTGGGAATATAGCCTTCCTTCAAGTCACTTTTGATTAAGTTGATCCGAACTACTTGTGTAGTTCTCTAGCTTCTATCACGTATTTTACTGTATCCGGGATAGCATTTTCTTTGCTCTCAATGTTTTGTTCCGATAACTTAATTTCGTCATCATTCTTTGTTTTTACTTTTAGCACTTCATTTGTTTGTTTACATATATATCCGTTCTTTAGGTTTCTAGGATAATGCTCTTCTTCATGTCATATGGATGGTATGGGGTGCATGACATCACCACTTACCATGAGAGCACTCTTGTGGTAAGAGATTACAGATTCTTCCTTTTTTAGCTAATTCCTTCCCAGAATGCCATCTTGCTTTATGGGAAAATCGCCTTGTAATGCTGTCATATAGCAATCTTCAGGAGCTATCGGTATTTGCTGGAAACCACTGGCCAAGTCAAATATCGGAAAGTAATTTGCTCCTTCCAGTTGATCCATTATATCCGCAATGTTTGGTAACGGGTATGCGTCTCTGATGGTTTTCTTATTTAATTCTCTGAAATCGATCACCATGCGCCATCTTGGATTGCCATGGCTATCTGGTTTCTTGGGTACTATCCAGATGGGTGAATTGCAGGGATAATTGGATTCTCTTATAATTTTGTCTTTGATCTTTTTGGCTACGCTTTCTCTTACTACTTGTTTGTCTTGAGGAGGATGTCTGTATTGCTTAGTGTTTATAGGTACATTATTTTCTAAATGAATATGATGCTCGATCATGTCGGTGCACAGGAGCCTGTCTCCTGGCAATAGGAATCGATCAAGGAAGTCTTTAATTATGTGGTCCACAATTTCTAATTCTTTATTCAATTCGTTTCTTCTAATTGATGCATCTCCATCAAAATCACTGTCTGTTTCTTGTAGAAAGTCTGGTCCGGTGTCGAAAGGTATTAACTCTTTTGGATCTACTTCTATCATTACATCCTGTTCGCTTGTGTTTATGGCCATAATTTTGTAGGTATTGTTTTCATTATTGACCACGCCTTCACCTAAAAATACTTCAAGTCACTTTTGATTAAGTTGATTTGAACTACTTGTCTAGTTCTAGCTTTTATCACCTATTTTACTTTGTCTGTTGTAGCATTTTCTTTGTTCTCCGTCTTTTGTTCCATTGACTTAATCTCGTCATTAAGTTTTGCTTTCACTTTTAGTACTTCATTTGCTTGTTTGCATTTATATCCTCTCCTTAGATTTCTAGGATCGCATTCTTATGGTAAGAGATTACAGTTTCTTCCTTTTTTAGGTAATTCCTTCCCAGCATTCCATCTTGCTTTATGGGAAAATCGTCCTGTATTATTACACGGTTTGATCTGTGATGCCTCCTAATTCTCTGGTATCTTCAATCCTTATTGGTAGATCATCGTGCAAAGCTCCGATTTTTATTAGATTCACGGTTGCACCATTATCTATCATAAAATCTATGTACGGTCGTTGTGTTCCTTCCGGTATCCTTAATCTTACAGCTGTTGCCTCTCCATCTTCCAAATTATAGTTTTCAGATTCCTTACAGTTCGTGGAAACCATCCTTGCGATCTTTCGGGCCTTGTTAGTATCGCCATCACTGGGGCTTTTGCTTGATTTTCGCGCAGGCTCCTTTGATTCGAATCTCAATTCTGGTTGTACTCCTGCATTTGTTTTTGATAACTTGCTGGGTCCATATTACTTGGTGTCTGCTGATTGCTTTGTCTCGAATAATTCTGGTTTTGGCTCGTAATCTTGGGTTCGTGACGAGCCTGTTGGTAGTTTAAATTATCCCTATTGTTTTGATTGTCGTATCTGGGATCTTCATTACGCCAGCTACTGTTATTCCGTTTGTCGGGTCAATTCTGCATATTTTAATACCTTCCGGTTTGAGGATTGCATATTCGTTGACTCCCTCTGTAGGTTTGATTATACCTCTCACGCCAACTGTTACCTTCTTGTCGGTTGTCGTTGTAGTTTTGATTTTGGCGAAATTCATTTCCATAATTTGTGTTATTGTAACGAATTGCATAGTTTGGATTTCTGTAATTATTTTCTTGGTAATGGTTTTGTTGGTAACTATTTGTTTGGCGATGGTTGCCAGAATATCCATCGCGTGGTCAATTTTGGGATCGATCCTGCACGTAGGCTATGTATTCAGGTTTTTCATATTCATACCGTTACTCCATATAACCTATGTAGTGAGGTTCTTTATATTGACTATTTCTATATTGATCTTCGTCATCATATCTTGTATTATTTCTATAACTTATTCTAGTTCGTGGTTCACTATATATTTTTGGATTATTGTAGACATTATTCCTGCCACGGTATGGTCTGGAGTCTGGAATTATTTTGGCTTCCATTCTCGTCTCTAGACGTACAGCTTCTTCGTAGGCTTCACGCAGTGTTACTGGTTTGCTAGAGCCCACTCTTTCAGGTAGGTTGGCAGGTAAACCTTTTATGAATATATCGACTGCGAGGGACTTCAATGGATCCATCATCTGTTTCTTGTAACTGTTTCCTTTTTCTTCTTGGAGTGCTGTTTTTACACTGCCAAGCAAGACGTTGATTTTATCATAAAAATTACCTACGGTATAATGTTCTCTCATTCGAACATTTTGGATTTTATTGTTGAAATAACTGAAGTTTCTCGCTGGTCCAAATCCCTGCTTCAGATGTGTTATCAGTTCTTCCACTGTCTTGATTTGTTTGTTAATCAAACTTTTCTTTGCTGGTCCGGTTATTTTGTGTAAGGCGGTCTGTAAAAATTGCGGTTGTCTTCACTCACTAAAGACGCTACATTTCTTAAATCTGGTATTTATTGTCCAAGTCTCCGTTTGCCATCAAAAGTAGGTATACCGCTTATGCAATTCATGAGTGCGAAAGTATTTGCCATGCTATTTGTTAGCATGAAATTGGAATCAATTGAGGTTGAATTTGTCGCCCTGGCACCTCTGGGATTTATTTCGTCGCCAAGATTCATCTTGAATGCCCTTCTTGTATCTTTAGATAAAAATTTTAAATGGGCAAAATCTGTTCTCCCTCACCCTTTTCTTCTTTCAAAAGGAAATAATTTATTAGAGATCTAAATGTTGGGGTTGTTCATTCATACGGGTTATAGGTAGAGTGTTGATTTTTGTGTCAGAAAATTAATCTGCCTTGCGTTTATTCGTTTCCCTTAAAGCAAACTCCAAAAGTTCATTAAACCTTTTGCTTACTTCAAATTAAAAATTTAAATTATCTTCAGAGACTTCACTGTTATTTGCGTATATACTATTGGCCTCCCGATAATAATTGCACAATTGATCATTTATTTCCTTGAGTCTTTCTTCTAAGGCTTTCTTTTCGAATAATAATTTTTGCAAGAAATATTTCTTTCCCAATCTCTTTTTCTTAAACAATTTTTCTGTGCCTGAGCAATTTTTTTCCTTCATGGGTTGTGGTTCTATTTTATACAATGACCGATGTTGAGCTGGTCCGAGGAGAGCCGCTGCTCAGCTGACTCGGGATGCACAAGAGTAGCCGCTACCAAGCAGATCAAAGGATCAGGTTACTATTGAGCAAACCTTAGGATATAGAATGACCGCTATTGAGCAGATCCAGGGAAAGACGCTGATAAGCAGACTTGAGGTTTATGATAAATAGTCGCTTTTTATAAGCAAACTAAAGGAAAAGGCAGACAATTCTTAAGCTAGTGAGTCTAAGTTTACTTTGATAAATGTACAAAAAAAATTTCAATGAAAATCAGTTTTATGCCCTTGATCGATATAAATAAAAAATTTACACCTTCGATTTGAAATAATTCAATTAAGTGAAAATGATAAAAAGAACGAATTTATTGTTTAAATTTTGGAATAATTATTAATCCATAATATTCAATTATTGACGCATTAGAGTAATGCCTTAAACGGAAATGATATTCGCGAGAATACTCAATGTACATAAAAAACAGAAAGAAACTACTAATATTATTATTATTATTAAAACTCGTTTATTGTTAATTTAAATTTAATAATCAGCCGTTACAAAATTGCAGACTTAGATGCTCACACGCTTAAATAACAGAAAAAAATGTTATGGTATCTGAATACCACTGTTCCTCAAAAATGGCCGCAGTAATGGTGCCAAGTAACTAGGCCCACAACACTATAGTGTCCCTAGTGTCGCGTCTAGTTCCACTTGCCTGCGCTGGCGTTTGCTCTGAACAAAACGTGGCGTCGGCTACTATATGCTGTATGTTCGCATGTTTAACCTCCTCGCGCGTCCCGTCGCGTATTTTCTATTGGAGCATTTTGTGTAAAACGCGTTATTTATTGACGAAACCCGTAATCTGCAGATTTCCGAGTGTCTTCTCTATCCGTGTGTGTGTACTTTGAAATTCTCCGTTCATCTAAGCAGAGGGTATGAGTCAATGTGCTTCAGGTCCCAGGATAATTCAGCTTTAAGTGGTACAACTTGTTACTACTATTCAGATGAGTACATTTTTTTAATTTGCTTTATTTAAATTCTGCATGACACAGGAGCAAATAGCTTTGTGTAAACCTTGAATTCTTTTTATGATTGCAGGTAAATGCTGGGTTCGTCTCCTTCAGTCTCGTCACCCAACTCCAAGCGTCGAGGGTTTCGAATCTTGGCAAGAGCATAACGAGGTGCCTGATTTATCGAGTCGTCGAGTGGCTCAATGTCAAGTGTCCTGATATGTATGTGTTGTCAATGCACATACTCGTATCATGTTAATGGAAAAGTACTGTAAATGTAAGTGTGCGCTCAAATTCTGCTTTCGAATAGGTGTGAGTATAAGTTTGTTTCTTCAAAATATGTGCGCTTGTAACATGGGCAACGTTGAATAGCCTTTTTGTCTGTCTGTAATCCTCCAAGTTAGTTTTCCTAGGGTTCCTTTTAAAGACGTCCGCTGTGCTGTAGCCTCCAAATCGAAAAACGATATAATTGTGATCCAACATAGAAACTTCATCCAACACCCTCCAATCCGTTACCTCCGACCAAATTCCTCTTGATACTAGGGTGATGTCAATGACCTCGTCCCTTATCGCATTTTGGAAAGTTGGTCTGCTTCCTGCATTTAGAATGTCCGTGTCGTTGAGGCCAAAACCTCCAGCAATTTTTCCCCTCTGGGGTTGCAGTTTGTGCTGCCCCAGACGGCATGGTGTGCATTGGCATCGCATTCTCGCATCAGCGCTACGACCCCCTCTGGTGGACAGTCAGCCGCATCGTAGGCGAAGTACACTGACGCAACTGTTAAGATCTTATTTTCTCCATTCTCCCTTTTCTAGGAAATCCTAGCTGTGCAAAGGTCCCTAGAAGAGTATCCTGGCGCAGACTCGACCTGGAGTCCTTTCACTATGAAGCACGTCCTTTCTGCCCCCGTGTCGTCACTGATAAGGGTACTAATCCCGTTTATACCTGCTATTCTGCCTTTATGGATCTAAGGTTCTTGGATGAGGCATATGCCTATGCGCACCTTAGTCATGCGCCTCGCTAAAACTGCAGAAGCGCTTTTACTATGGCGCGAATAGATATGTGTGAATTCAATTGTGGTGCCTCGTATAGAGCCAGTCCCGTTAGTTTCCCTTTCCTCCCCTTCATTGACCCTGGAATCAACAACAACTTCCATTCCTGCCAATTCCTTATGTCCCTTTCCTCCTGTATCTTTCTCCTTGTAGGGGACTACATGCGCTCTTCCGCCCCCGCAGAAGGGTCAGAAGTTGAGAGCCTTCAGTGTCTCAAGTTCTGTCCCCTCCATCAGTACTCTTGGCGCAGTCTCCTCCTTCCTGCTGCTCTCTGGGGCCACTGTCACCTTTTTGGTTTCGGTGACCACCCAGGACTCTGTCCTCAGTGTGGCGTTCTGCCCCCTCAGAGTCTTCGCTATGGCCTCGGTGGTGTGCACCCCCGGCACATAGATCAGAATTCTGATCAGCTTCTAGAGGTCTCCTATCTCAATGGCCTTAAGCTGGGTGTCCTCAAGATAGGCAAAATTTTCTGTACTTTTTGCAATCGCGGCTACAGTAATATCAAGGATCACAACTTTAGGCAGCTGTGTTCGCGCTGCTTCGTTTCGACACCTTATTCGCAATAATTCGGTTGGGGAATCATACAAAGCGAAGCACAAGCGATTGTGTGATGTACTTCAGAGTTGTCTCACCTGCTGTAAAAGCGTGAACCGACTTTGCGGTAAGCACGAGTACGGCAAAAATTGGTGTCGACATTGCAAGTCGACACACGGTTATAATCAACACTGTTTTATACAGCCGAAATAAAATGATGCTTCAGCGAAAAAATATCTTTATGTTTTCTACGATCTGGAAACGATGCAAGAAGCATCGTATCGTGGCGATGAAAGCATAAAGGTGCACGTCCCGAATGTCTGCGTTGCACAGCAAGCCTGCACGGAGTGCATAAGTTCTGACGACATTTCAGAATGGTGTCCCTCCTGCGGCATGCGTGAGTATGTATTTACCGAAGATCCCATTGGTCAGATGCTACAGCTTGTAGTACGCGGCAAAACTGACTTTGAAAATATAATATGCATCGCGCCCAACGCACGAGGGAACGATGCTTAGTTCATTTTACGACGGCTTGTGAAACGTAAAATAAATTGCACACCAAGTATCATACTGAATGGTCGGAAAATACTGTGCATTTCCAAATAAATGAAGTTGGCCGCGTTGTCTGCTACATTCGATTTAGGTGAGATTACGAAAAAACGCTGTTTACCGCACCTTTTTAACACCTTGGCTAACGCCGAATACCGTGGGCCCATACCGGATGCGCACTATTATTCGCCCGACACTATGCCGTAGAGCGAGCGCGAACAGTTCTTGCTGTGGCACAGCGAGATGTGTGCAGCGAACGTAGTATTCGATTTCAGCAAGGAAATCGTCGACTACTGCCGTATGGGTGTGACGATTCTGCATCGCGCGTGTGTGGCTTTCAGAAAAATTTTTCTCGAGGTCGGAAACACGGACCCGTTTGTAGTGGCTACTACAATCACGTCCGTGTGCTCTCATCTCTATAGAAAAAATTTCTTAAAGCCACAGACTATAGGAATAGTCCCCAGGGGCTATCGACGCGCCGACAAGCACTTCCAAAAAGCCGTCGAGTGGCTGCTGCCGTGCGAGCGAGAGATCGGTCGCGAAATCGTGCATGCAGGCAGAGCGCGCAAATATCGGCTTCCCGAGGGATTTTTGGTCGACGGATTCTTACCATCTACCAATCCAGCAGACAATCCCATTGTTTTTGAATAGCAGGGCTGCTATACGCATGGAGTCCCTGAATGTTTCAAAAACAATCGGAACAAGCCGAATGCCTGGGGTCGTACTTTCGATGCGTTGCTCGAGAGTACACGCGCTAAAATCGTGCGGATCCAACAGCTCGGTTACGAGACGCGCAAGATTTGTCGTGACGCGTTCTTCGGCGGACGGACCGAAAATTTCGTCGCAATTTACGAAGCTAAACCAGGCTAGCTTATTCTGTATACAGATATATGCTCGCTGTATCCTTATGTTTGCAAACGAGGAAGATGTTTACTCGCTCATCCAAAGGTTTACGTCGGTGAGGAATCTGATGAGCTGACGGGTGGTAATTTCAACAATTTTTCAGCCATAGATGGGCTGGTAAAATGTAAGATTTTACCGCCGAGAAAATTGTATCAGCCACTTTTGCCGATAAAAATGCACGGCATGCTTCTCTTTGCACTGTGTCGAACATGCTGCGAAGAGTTGCGGCATAACGATTGTTGCCACCCGGATGCGAGTCAGCGAGAGTTCAGCGGAACCTGGGTGGCAGATGAGCTGCGAAAAGCCATCGAACTCGGCTATACTATTACTGAAATATTCGTCATATGGCAGTATAGTATGACTGAGTACGATCCGCTCACAGGTGAAGGAGGTGGATTGACGCGGAATCGAAAGCGTGTTACGTTCGCGAGTATCGCGAAAATAAGGGGATATCGATCTGGAAAAAATCGCGAAAAACCCTGGCCTGCGCACTGTTGCAAAGCTCTGTCTGAACTCGTTCTGGGGCAAGTTCGGACAGCGCGATAATTTAAAACAGACTGTGATCGTCAAGGAGCGCGAATATCTCCTTAAACTTCTAACGGCCGAGGATAAAGAGGTCTTGAGTCTCCTGCTGGTCAACGAGGAGGTGATGTACACGAGCTGGCAGTACATCCACGATGCTGTAGGGTCCACTCCATATACGAACGTAGTTATAGCAACCTACACGACAACTCTGGCCCGCTTGAAACTATTTTCGTATTTGGAGAAGCTTGGCTAGTGAACGCTGTACTGCGACGCTGATTCATGCATATTCGTATGCAACGACAACGCAGGTGAATCCAGGCCCCCGTTGGGTTCGTTGCTTGGCTATATGACCAACGAGCTCGTCGTAGGAACTTATTTTACGAGCTTCCTCTCGGGTGGTCCGAAATTGAGTGGCGAGGTATCCGAAAAATGTAAAGTCAAGGGTATCTCACTAAATTTCTCGAATTCTTTCAGAATAAATTATCCTAGCATTAAGAGTATGATCGATAATTATTTTAAGCCTGATAAAGAGAATGAATGCATTAATCTTAAGTTTACTTCTATTAAAAGATTACCAGATCACACTATCGTCACGCGAGAAGAGGTCAAATCGTGTAGTATAGTTCTAAAAAAGCGTAGATGTGTTACTCCCGGGTTATCGCTCCTGTACGGTTAAAAAAGTTAAGTATAGTATGTAAGTTATTTGTGAATAAATAAAAATAAATTTAAGAATCTCATTTTTGTATTAGTGTTTAAGTAATATAAATTGTTCTGCGTTATGTTTAATATATTTATAATAAAAAAGTATTTTAAACTTTTTCTTGTAATTATAACATCCTTCTCTCTCCTTTACCCACTCATCATCGCACGCTTATACGCGTGCCGTACACGCGGCACAAGCGGCGCATGTACGGCTAACGCAAACTCACGCGGGCGTACAAGCGGCCCGCGTGAGTTTACGCGTATACGCGGCCCGCGTAAGTATACGCGTATAAGAGGCCCGCGAGAGGACACGCGTATACGCGGCCCGCGCCCGTGCCCGCCGCCGCCGCCCCTCGCGGTAAAGGAATAATATTAATAAAAAGCGCTTTTCGGAAAGAGAGCGCTTTAGTCGAAAAGATGGATCCTTTTACGGCATGCATAGCAGGGCCGACAGGAGCTGGAAAAAGCTGGATTCTGAAAGAATTTCTCGGGTATGTGCCGGAAATGTACGATGCTCGCTTCGACAGGGTTCTGCTCTACTGTACCTAGTGGCAAGAGACGTATCGCAGTGAATTCAAAGTTGGCGGATGTGCTGCTCTACCTATCGAGTTTCAAGAGGGACTTCCGCAGGGAAGCGATTACTCCGTGGATACGGGAAAGAAAAAATTACGGATTCTCGACGACTTGATGCGAGAATCATCAAACGATATAGTTCTGGATTTGTGCTCGCGTTCGTCTCATTATTTGAATTTGTCGGTTTTTCTAGTGACGCAGAATATTTTTCACCAGGGAAAGCCTCAGCGCGACATAAGTTTAAATTCAAACTATCTTGTTATATTTAAAAATCCTCGCAGCAGAGCGCAGATTCGGCATCTCGCGCCACAAATTTATCCGGAAGATCCAAGGTTTCTGCAGGAGGGTTATATAGACGCTATGCGCGGACCTCACTCGTATCATTTTCTCGATCTAACTCAAGTGGCCGTGGACAAATATAAGGTTCGCACTTGTATATTCCCAAGCGACGATATTCTTTACCCCTACGTGCCAAAATTCGGTAAAAATTGAAAATACAAAATAGATGTGCAGAGCTCTCGGCATAGACAGTAGGCGAGATGCTATGGCGCCAACAACATCGAAGAAGAAACAGACTGGCTGTTGTATATCCGTCGTGGCTGCGCTCGACACCAAGCATTTCAACAGAAAACGAGTAGCTGTACTGAACGCTCTTTGTTACGCACAGCTGACAAGAGACTCGTACTTTGCATATGCGAGTGCGCTTTAAATATCTTGCAAGTTGTGATCAAAATCAAAGACTCACATAAACGACGACTCAAAAAACTCAAAAACGTGCTGAGAAAATTGACTATTTGCAATAATAAGAAATCTGTCAGCGATTGGCAGAAGAAGAAACGAGTTCTCGTTCAGTACGGTGGTGCTTTTTTGCCGCTTCTACTTGCACCTATTATCGGGGCTCTTGTCTCGAAGTTATTTAATTCAAAGTCAGCAGCAGCGGAAGACTACAATGGATCGTGCGAGAAAAATGATTATCGTGCCGGAAGATATGTTTTCGCGCATGCAAAATGTTCAGCCAACAGTACCGCCAAACGAGTCGTGTGAAAACTCTGTTCAAACGTGCGACGACAATCTCTCGAGGCTCGATACCGAGATGCACACGATTCTACATTCCAATAAATTTGCAGATGAGCGTGAAAAATGTCAAATCTATTTACAAGAACTGCGGCGATATCTGTTTTTCAAAGATTCCGAATGTCACGCTGAAAACGATTACGAGCGCGACGTCGACGAAATAGAGACCGCATCGGCACCAATGACTGAAGAAATAATACTAGACAGCGTGCCCAAGAGTTAATTCCCAAGTATATCCTTGTTTGGAGAACTGATTAGTGACGTTGTCGCACGGAAAAAACATTGGATCAGTCTGAAGTGCCCATCGGCCGTTTAACATTATCTTATTTTTCTAGATATGAAAAAATATGTATATATATGCATTTGTATTATAAATCATGATGTTATAATCATTTTCATTTGGTATATTATTTAGGTATGTGTTTAGTGTAATATAAACAAGTATGATTTGTAGGAAATAAACAAGTTTATTCGACTGGAATACGATTTGGTAATAGTTACTAAATATTTAATCCCGCATATCCGATTAAATTTTTAGTTATAGTTACTAAATTTAGTAATATTGAATAAATCCTTCTCTCGGTGTATTAGGAGCATGCGGTTATTATTATTATGATAATTAATTATTATTATTATTATGTTATATAGATGAAAGAAAGAGATTAGTAGTATATGAGAACGTATAGTGTGGCATGGGCGTGGCCTCACTATACGTGTCCTATTGAAAAAAACCACGTGTTGTTTACCTTTTGCCAAATTCATCAAGACAGTCGATACACAGATAAAACTAATTGAAAACCCGGAAATAGTGAAAATTGGTAAAAATTTGACAGAGCCGAAGAATACAGCGAAACGACGAGTGCCTAGTAAAGAGAGCATCGACGCGTTGATGGAAATATACAACTCTAGCAGCAGCAGCGAATCACCGGCATCACCTGCCTTGACGAGAAATCGAGCAAAGAACAAGTGGCTACGTTTCGCACGTCTGCTTAGGTAAAAGGGTGGAGGGCTGGAATCGTATGCGTGACACAGCTTTTGTTTAAAAATTATGTATAATTATTTATAAATAAATAAAAGTCACCCATCGATGACAGACTGTTTATGACAGTAGCGGTCGTAAATCATGTTTATTAACATTATCAGCCATCGTTGATATAAACATGGACTTCTGTTTATATAAACAACTGGCGCCAGCCACGGGACTGGTGATGTCACTCTAGGCCACGCCTAGTCTCTCCATACCAGCCCCTATACTACTAGTGCGCAATTCGGTAAATTAATTCAGGAAAACCGACTTGAAGATATCAGTAAATGTGCTATTCTTTCAGCTCAAAATGTTGATGTCAATGAAATCAATGAACAAGTTACAAATTTATTAGATGCATTAACAGAATATACACAGGTATAGATAGCACAGATAATTGCAATAACGGTGAAGTAGATGAAGTGATTTTGCCAGAATATTTAATTTCATATTAAATCCATCCAGTCTACCTCCTTATAAATTAAACTTAAGGAAACATTGCATTATAATGCTTATTAGAACTATGATATTAGTGAAGGTCTGTGCAATGGCACAAGATTAAGAATAATAGAATTTTCTAATTATTATACTGCGAAAATGAATATCCTTTCACATTTAAAAGAAGACAATTTCCTGTCGAACTAGCTTTTGCAATGACTATCAATAAGTCACAATCACACACATCGACTGAACATATGGTCTATTTTTAAATAAGTATCATAAGAACTCAATTAAATATATATGTTATTATAATTATTAAGTTATAATATTTAAGATAAAAATGTACAAATATATAAGTTTAATTTGTAAATTTATAAATATATATATTCTTCTGCAATTATATTAATTAGTTAGTACGTAGATTTAACAACAAAATTAGTTAATTTTTTGTTTATTTATATACAAAATTTATAATTCAACTGAATTATTTTAAATATCTATGCATTAATACATTCTATTAATCATAATTTTTTACGATTAATATTGTTTTAGTCAAGATGAGAAATCAAGACGCGCGCGTAGCGCGCGCAAGGTTCCTAGTACTTAACATTTACTATGTAACATAGTAATTTTTATAATATTGCAAGTATGTCCCTACGTTACTATGTATTATAGTAATTTTTAGTCAATTTATATTAAATTTTATTAGATCATTTTTCTCAGTGTATAGCTGAAGGTGAGGTTGTAATTTCAAGACGTCATTTACAATAAAAATTAAAAGAAATTACATGAAAGTGCAGCTCATTTCGACTATGTATTTTTGCCCAAATTCAAAATTTTATCGGTTTGATTTTTTTCGTGACATTATCTTATTTTTCTAGATATGAAAAAATATGTATATATATATATATATATATGCGTTTGTATTATAAATCATGATGTTATAATCATTTTCATTTGGTATATTATTTAGGTATGTGTTTAGTGTAATATAAACAAGTATGATTTGTAGGAAATAAACAAGTTTATTCGACTGGAATACGATTTGGTAATAGTTACTAAATATTTAATCCCGCATATCCGATTAAATTTTTAGTTATAGTTACTAAATTTAGTAATATTGAATAAATCCTTCTCTCGGTGTATTAGGAGCATGCGGTTATTATTATTATGATAATTAATTATTATTATTATTATGTTATATAGATGAAAGAAAGAGATTAGTAGTATATGAGAACGTATAGTGTGGCATGGGCGTGGCCTCACTATACGTGTCCTATTGAAAAAAACCACGTGTTGTTCCACACGAAATTACTACATGTAATTTCATGTGGTAAACCATATATTAGATAATTTTTTTACCCTAATTACAGCGTGGTAAAACCATGTGGTAATTACTATGTGGTAATTTTAAATAGTGAAAAATTAGTAATACACTACTCACATTTACTTTCTGAAAATCATACATGTATATCAAATTTTTGTCACTTTTCACCAATTAAAATTACCACATAGTAATTACCATATGGTTTTACCACACCTTAATTCGGGTAAAATAACCATCTAATTTGTATGGTTTACTACATGGAACACAAACGTTGAAATCGAAATATACATTGAAATACAGCACCAAATGTCCCACAGCGTCTAACCTTTGAGACCACTAAATGGAGTGTAATGGATGTGCACAGAGCGAATATTGTCGTCAGTCTTTATATATACTACATAAAAAGAATATTTTCCTTACACCTACACGGAAATTACGATTTCCCTTCCGGGCGCCTGAAATTAAAGAAATGTGCATTTTTCGTGCTGGTGTGAGGAAAAATAGCGCCACGGGAAGAAAATTGGACAGCCTATATCTTGTGTTTGCCAATTTCAACGACACGTCAATTTACACGAGATATGGACAGTCCAACTCTTTTCCTCCCTAGGCACGTAATATATACTATTGTATAGATTTTTGGAATTAGTTGTCGCGGACGGCTATGATTGAAAAATGCTATATATAGTCCGATTACATATTGTAATATTATATTATAATTTAAGTAAAAGAATAAAAAATTATGTAATCAATTATATAATAAAAAATATGCTAATTGTTTAAATTTTCAGTATAACACATATTATTTAGAATTAAGTACAGTAACATTTGCTGTAGGCAATTTCCTTTAAATAGTTAAATTTTTCAGAATAAGAAAATATATTAAACACTCAGAAAACCAATATTTGGTAATCTATACCAGAGCTTATTTTTTCATAAATTGTGTTTTCTTAATTTTAGGTAGTGAATGTATCAATATAACTAAAAATACGGAAAAGAAAAAGGTAAGTACAAAAGTAGTCGGTTAACATAAATTTTTTTTCCTGTCTGGCAAACATTTTTAACAATAAAAATGTTTATAAAAGTCATCATAATATTATTACTTACTCATTATAAGAAGCGGCATTTAAAAAAGACAATGTTTGGTAAAACACTATTAGTAAATTATAAACATTCTGTAAGATCTTCATATTATAACGGTAGAAACATCAATAGATAGATATAAGTAATGTAAAAGCAGTTGGCAGACTTGAAGAACCTAGAATGTTATTTAGAGATTCTTGACATAATTTTCTATCAAAGACATACGTAACACGACTTCAGAAGTAAGAGAAAGGAATGTGAGAGTATATACGTGGTTTGTTGCGCAAGATTTTCTTACAATATAATCATAATTGTTTGTTCTTTTTATCGGTTAGAATAAGCTATTGTTATACACATATAATCATTTTTACATTGTTTCTTGAAATCTAATAACAACCTTATTATAATTTACCGTCAATTTATTGGCATGTATAGTTTTATCTCAATTCAGTTTAGTATAACAAATTAGACTATTGCATGTTAATGAGAGATGAGAAACAAATCCCTCCTACAAATAGCTAAAATCTATAGAGAAAAAACAAATTAATTTTGAGTGTTATTTTCGATTCTAACTATCGATTTTAAATGCGATTATAAATATAACATTTTAAGTTACATAGGGAGATACGCCGAAGCAAAACGATTAACAAATAATAATTAATGATGTTAAACCAAGAGTTAATGTAATTGGCTCCCTATTTCTACTGCATCAAAATGTATTTTAGAATTTGTTGAAATTTTACGTTATCTCTTAAATATTCCAAAACAATATTTGAACATAATTCTACCAAGGTTTTAAATGCGATATGCTAATTTCAGAAGATCTCTACCATTCTAAAACATTTGTAGAATGTTTTTTGTTCTAAGGTAACAATCTTTTGCAGAAATCTATTCGAAATATTTTTAAAATATATTACAATGTTTTGACAAAGTTTTAACATATTTCTAAAATATTTCAATAATATAATTATGATAAATCTATTATTAAAATTTATATATATATATATATATATATATATATATATATATATATATATATATATATATATATGTTCACAAATTTTCTATATAATACTGTGAAATTTTTTGTCGGAACCCTATTAACTCATTTCTGATTGGTTGTCATAGGAATAATACTATAGATATATACAGGGTGAGTCATTTTAATCTTCAATCCCAATTATCTCGTTGGCAAAGCATGATGCGAAGAAAGTTTCATACAAAAGTTTTATAATTTTTCGCTAGCTATCTGTTGATGACCTTGATAATGTCTCTGAGCATGACCATCATTTGAATGTCAAATTGATGTTTTTTAACGGAAATTCATACTTTTAGCTCCAGAAATGAATGAAGCGGGAAATTTTGAGTTCAAATATAAACTTTTAAATATTTCCAAAAATTTTCCCAATTTCCAAAAATGTTTTAAAATTGGCAAATTTAAAAAAATTTGTAATAATTTTATAAAATTTCTACAAAACATTTTAAAAAATGTTTACAAACAATAATTTAAAAAAATTTTTACTAATTTTTATAATTTTTCCAGTTTCTAAAGATCTAATTCTCGATGTAGTTGAGTCATTCCATTTTATTGTATTACTGCCAATTTTTGAGAGTGAACTACTATTAACACTTATGTAGATAGTCCAGAAAAGCTTAATTGTGTTTTTTACTTCTTGTGAATGAAGAATTATTATTAAAAATCTGTTCCCCTGTTTACTGGTTTGTAACAAATTATTTTGACTGTGATCATGGCTGATTATGTTTCCAACGAAATCGTTGATATAATAATGATTCTGGGAGAGAGTCGAAACAATTATAGTAAAAATTGCTATATATTGTAGGATAGATTAGATATAATCAAAATCTAACAAAAATTATTATCTTATAAAGTAAATTTTGCTACATGCGATTACAGTCAAATTATTTAATATAATATAGTAATTTTTTTTGTGTAGTGTAGCAAGACTTAATTCGTACATAACAATTTTTATAAAGAAAATAATAGTAAATTTTATATAAATGTAATTAAATAAAAATTAATTTCAACCATTTGTTCACCTGTGGATGTCTTCAGTTTCAGCACGGACCAAGGAGTTCCCCGTCCCGATTGGAACCTCGGGTCTATCAAGAGCACCACGTCGTGTATCCGGGAGACTGTCCACCACGCCAACGTGGTGGTGTGCCCAGTGTATTTTATTCTAACCAGAATAAACCTAACTCATTAAACTACTTCACAAGTGTTCAATCATTCCACAACTTAACCACGTTTACAGCACCACGAGGTCGGAGCCCTCGGTTGAGTCTCCTCCCCGAGCCGCCGTAAGAAAAATCTCTCGAGAGACGTCTCAGTGAACCGTGAGCCCCATCTCACCATTTTCGCGAGCATTTTCAAACCCGACATTTTTTCCGCCATCTTGGATTTTAAGCGCCTTTGCCAAAATCCTCCCGCGTAAACCTGCTTTGAGATTTCCGAACCTGCTTTCACCTAACGCGCAACAGGTAGCGTAGCGACACCTCATTCGACGTCGCTTTATTTGCGTTCGGGGTTCGTAGCGCTCCTTGCCGCAGCGCAGGCCTGCCAACCTCAGCACAACACGCGTTCACCATGCTCCAATACTCTCGGACGTGAGACCCCACTCGCGACGTCGCACCTCGTAACGGCGCGCCACCCAACGATGGCACACCAGGCAATTTTGGTAAAGACGGTTGGCACAATGTAAACTACAACCCACCTCAGAACCATGATGATGTCCAGCCTCCACCTGAACCACAAGCAGACTTTGACGCACTGGAAATTGCGGCCATGACAACCTGCCGACTTCCATCCTTCTAGAGAGCCGTCCCAGTCAGCTAGTTTTTACACGCAGAAGCTGTTTTCTACACTTCACGAGTCACCAAGGACGACTCCAAATACCACCTCGCTATTGCTGCCCTGCCTCCAGAAGTGATCACAGAAATTGCTGATACGAACCCCCGAGCGTCGCTGTACCAGGCACACAACACCACGTCGTTACCACCGGACCCCCCGTCCGCTGTCACCCACGACGTCTCATAGGGAAAAAGTTAGCAGCCGCCCATCGAGACATCAACAGCTTCATCTCTAGAGGTGTAGCTCGCCCGTCCAGTAGTTCCTGGGGATCACCGCTGCACATGATTCCGGCAGGAGAGGATGATTGGAAGTTAACTGGTGACTACAGGTGTCTCAACTGCATCACTGTCCTGGATGCCTGCCCCATCCCACGCATCGAAGATCTCTTAATGGGCCTCAAGGACTACACAATCTTCTTCAAACTCGACATGAAGCGAGATTACTACCAGCTCCCGGTCGCTCCAGACGACGTCCCAAAAACAGCAGTTACTACACCTTTCGGCCTCTATGAGTTTGCGGGCATGCCTCTAGGTTTGCGCAATGCCATACAAACCTTCCAGCGACACATGGACCTCATCTTCAAGAACCTTCCCTTCGTCAAGATCTACATAGACGACATCTTGATCAGTTCAACCTCGCTTGAGGAACATGTCCTGCATCTTTCAGCAGTTTTTGAAGTCCTTCAAGAACACAAATTCACGCTGAACCAGAAGAAATGTACCTTCGAACGTTGGCATCGGTCTCTCAAGGCATCCCTCATGTGTCATCCGGAGGTCCCCTGGCCAACTCTTCTACCCACCGTTCTGCTCGGTTTGCGAACGGCTTTTAAAGAAGACCTCGGCGCTTCCCCTGGAACTACTTTACGGCACATCACTACGCCTCCCAGGAGAATTTTTCGTCTCTACGGACAGGCCTTCGTGACCGTGAGACTTCGTCGAGAAACAATGCACCCACTTCAAGTTGCTCAGGCCAACTCCAACTTCCCTGCACGTCAAGGTCAACGGGTGCCAGGAGAAGAACTTACTCACCTGCACCCATGTCTTCCGTAGAACCACGAGTGAGACCAGCGCTCTCTCCACCCTAGTCAGGACCTCACCGATAGCGGCTTGATTATAAGCGCTTCGTCATCGATGTCGACGGCTCACCAAAGACCACCTCCACCAATGACCTCAAGGCAGCACACCTTCTCCCCGACACCTCTCCCACCGTCCCACCCTCTGTTACAGGACCCCAGGAGCAGTCGCAACCTAGTGTCCAGCCAGGGTCTGTACAACGAGTTACCTTTGCGCCTATACCAGCCGCCAAGGTCATTCCGGGGGGGTTGTGGCGGCTTGTCCGTTACCTAACGGTCACCAGTCAGAGGACGCAACCTCTCGCCGCCCTCGGAAACAGTTCCGAGTTGCTGCGCCCTCGCGAGGACTTCCAGTAGAACACGACGCTCTCCGCTAGCGCGAAGCTTCGCAGCACAAAAGGAGACTGCTTCTGACACAAGCGAGAGAGAATCTACCCAGCGCACGGATCATGAAGTTCCCCGTCCTGATTGGAACCTCGGGTCTATCAAGAGCATCACGTCGTGCATCCGGGAGACTGCCCTCTACGCCAGCGTGGCGGTCTGCCCAGTGTATTTTAGTCTAACCAGAATAAACCGAACTCATTAAACTACTTCACAAGTGTTCAACCATTCCACAACTTAACTACGTTTACAGCACCACGAGGTCGGAGCCTATTGCCACTCCGAGCCCTCGTCCCCAGGTGGACATCCTGCACGAGCTGCCTCCTGGAGTGGACTCCAGGCCGTCCTGTAAACGACGAACTTTCCGGGGGAAAGGCATCTTTCTCGGTCGTAACCCCCAAAACGGCAAAAGCGTGTGACGCTGCGAAATTTGCTCATACCAACAGCGCTCTATCCCTATATAATATTAACAGTAAGCTTGCGGAACACACTCCAAACGCCCGCCACAATTCTCATCGTCGTATGCATCGGAGCAACTTTCGAGGTTAGATTGATACTTTTATAGTAGTCGCTAAAATAATTAATGTCGTCGGTTAAATGTTAATAAATAAAGTAGGTAAATTTTGATTATCTTTTGACTTTATACTTCATTCTGGTACCGATATTTGTAGAGAGTTAATTGTAATTTCCAATCTTCCAAATGTCACTGTTGTTGAAAACCCCTGCATCATTGAAAGAACCTGCAATCAATATTTTGTTAAAATCTAAATAATAATATTCGTTTCAAAATATAGAATAATAAATATCTCACCGTAGTCACCTACAATTGCCCAAATAAACCTTTTTTGGAATCACAGCAAGCCATTAGTATTATACTATAAAATTTCTTATAATTATAAAACAAGTCCATTTGAAATTCTCTTGCAATCGTTTGAAATTGATTCACCTTTGGAAACATTAGAAACAAAGGTACTAATACATTGCAAATATCATTACACACTTCTGGAATGATTGTTTTCACTATAGATAACCCAATTGCGTTAAGCCATTTAGTATTCATTATCGAGACCCCATGTGCTAAATAGCTGAAAAAACGCTTTAACTTAATTAGTTTGTACATATAAAATATTTATATAAATATACAATGTCATTTATACTCAAGGTAACAATGACCTTTTATTTCTTTTCATCAAGCTTCCATTGACGAGGTTGTACTTTAGTATATTTAGTAATTTTAATTCAAAAGTTGGAACATTCATTCTTGTAAAATTTAGGAATTCTTCTTCATCATTTAATTAGAAGTATCAAAACACAGATTTCTAATTATTATAGCCTGCAAGATAATTGTATTTAATGATTGGTTTGCTCCGTTATCGTCTGAACCTTTTTTTCTTCTGTAAAAGTGATTGATGGTATTTCATGTAGATAAGACCTAATTCAGAAACATCCCGACCAAGTTATGATAGTCCATCTCGTGAACAATAAATTTTTATTTACAAGTTATATATTGATTACATGATCGAGTTCACTCTCTATACAATGTCAGTAAAAACATAAAGTTCTTATGCAAATTCAAATAAGAATAAAAATTTACCTACTTCGTGATTAAGATTTAGTTTATTCTTTAACTAGTCGAACCTTTTTTTAAAAAACTTAATGCTTTTTGCTTTATGCAACTACATTTATTATTTTAGCACATGCTCTCATCCGCGCTCAAACGCGTCTCTACGCTCTTATGTGTCCCAGGCCGAACTGATTAGTTTTTTCACCACTTGCGAGCAAGAAAAACGCGACGCCATCTGAATGCAAAAGTTACATACACCCCGACAATGAGTGGCAGCAAATTTGAATGGTTTAACATACTCGTTAAAAATTATTTATCATAAACAGTTATAGAAATAAAATAAAATCAAAATTTGTTTAGAATAATTTTATTTATTTTACATCCAAATTTTTGATATGTAATAATATCCATTTGACAATAATACAGTATTAACAATCTTAAACATGGCACTCTTAGACATGGGGATTTTTTAATATAATCATACACAGATATATCAGCAATAAAGCTTTTCGTAAACCATGAGCCCTCTCCCATCTGAGAGTTACTTCGTCCCAAGGTTCGAGATGTTTGGTTAGCCAAACAATATCTTCATTGTCTTATAAAAGAAAAATATTTACTAGTATATTTAAAACTAGTTATATTTGTAATATTTATTCACATATAATAAAAATTAAGTAACGTACTTTCATCAACTGGCTCAATATTCCAAGGAATGAAATTTTCAGTTTGTCCTGTGTCATTCTTCTGTCTTATCAGTTGTTCTCGCTCAATAAAGTTTTCGTATAGTAATAATCATACCATAACTTCCCATTAGCTGTTAAAATTTGATTTCCTCGTTTGATGGGTGGTATGAAATAAACATTAGGAGGTTCTAACGGAAAAATTATACAAATTTTCTTAGCTAATATTTCAAAACGCTCCTTTTTAATTCTAAAAATTATATTAAAAATTTGAAAATTTAAAATAATTTATGCAAATAAATCTTTTCCTAAACCGAATAAATCTAAACAGAATAGCTCCCTACGTACTCACATTTATCCAAAACTTTATCCCCACTAATATTTTTTAATGCTTTATGTTTTTCTCTACCTATGATTGCTCTTACTGGTGATGACTTAATTTTGTTTCGTAGAGGTGAATTCTCAGCTGCATTTAATGTATACACTTTTAAAATGATCTTGCCGTTAACCGTTCTTTGCAAGTACTCTTTCAGCCCTTTCGATAATAAATTTAATTAGAGTTAGATATAAATAAATAATGTAAAGTTGATACTCTAAGGACATAAACCCACATACGCACACACAACACAACACACACACGCAAACACAGTCTGCGTTATTGCAGGTCTCCCGCCAATAGACCTATTAGCAAGGGAGAGAAAATCAATCGACGAAGAAAAAAGACGAGACAGCGGCAAAACCAAGATAGAAATTTGGGATGCCGCTAGGAAAGTAACAATGACGGAGTGGCAAAAGCGATGGGACTCTAGTAGTAAGGGACGGTGGACACACCGCCTCATACCAAGTGTAGAAGACTGGACAAAAAGAAGACATGGGGAAGTAAATTTCTACCTAACGCAATTTCTGAGTGGACATATGGATGCTACCGGGAATATCTGCATCGATTTAAATTGGAGAACTGCCCGGATTGCCCGACGTGCTTGAATGCAATCGAGGACGCTGAGCATGTATTCAGTGAATGTCCACGCTATGAACAGGAACGAGAAGAACTTGAGTGCTACCTGTAGAACAGGGTAACGCCTGAGTCTATTATGGTAGCTATGATGACTTCGGCAGACGGATAGAGCGCAATAAACAATTTTGCTGCAGATATCCTTAAGAAGGTCCGAAAGGACGAAGAAAAAAGAAGAAGAAGACAAGAGATGCTGCAAGAAACAGACGACCGAACGATGCAGTAAGAAGTAGACGGCAGAGGAAACGACCACATCAACAGACGAGGACGGTAGCCCAAAGTTCCCCCGCGAAGCAATACTCAAATGGTGTTACCGCGGGGGAGACTTATTAGAGAAAGAGCCAGGTCCAACTTACTTAGGGTTGGTAAGGAGCACTGAGAGGATTCGGTTGCCGTTGGAATTCAAAAGCTAACAGTAAACGAAGGGTTTAGTGGGTGAGAGTCCCACACAGGTGGTACCAGTTGGTGCCGTATCGTCCATAATGGATTTGCCCTTAACCTCTCACTCTATAAAAAAAAACACATACACACTGTTACGGACGGCGAGTGGTCGAGGGTACTCTCCGGACACGGAGAAAGAATAGGCCAAGAGATGCTGTTCGAGGTTTATTCGAAGTTTGAGCTCCTCTCTTAGTCGTGGTCGCCGGTGGACTGCCCGCTGCACCGCTGCCGCGATTCGGGCAACGGTGAGCGGTCCCACGTTCAGAAGTGCATACGCTGCACTTCTGAGCGTGAAAAACGCAGGCGACGGCGTTCCCTGCTGACGATGCAGGAGCATCGTCGGCTGCCGCCACCGGAGAAGCCTAGAGCTCCTCCGTTACACGCCCTTGGGCGCGCTGGCGACGTCCTCGGCGCCCTTAAAAAAACAGGGTCGCCGGCGGAGCCGTGCGTGCGTTGCTCGCGTGTATGATGCGACGGGGCGCGCTGTTGCGCGCTCCGCGCTTGAACGTGTGTGTGTGCTTACATTTTGTCAATTTCCATAATTTTGTTTTGAATTTTCTGTTTACCTTTTCGACTTTTTTTTTCCTTTTTACTTGGGATGCCAGTGCTTAAGCACAGCGCATCAGATGCGCATTGGATTCTTTCCGGTTGCTGACTTCCGTAATAGTCAGTTTCTTTTTTTTTCTTTACTTCCCTTTTTCTTACTATGAAAATAAAAATTACTTGACGAATGTATGAGTGTGAGTGTGTTTGTATGAGTTGGCGCGGATGTTGTACTTGACAGCCGCCGCTGTCTTACATATTTCTAGAGACAGAGCTCGAAATACAAACTTTCTCTTAAATCTAGGTATGGAAGAATATATGTATAAAAAGAAAAAATTATGGCGAGCCACGCACTTTCTTTTGCGTGCGGGCGTCGCGTATTTCTACGTTATCTGTTTATATATCTATGTGCGCAGACGCAACCAAAATTGCGTAGGCACTGAGCTTACATTTTTATACCGAGTGAACAAGAATATGCGGGTTATAATAGTATTAACTATTATAACCTCTATTACATTATACATTTTTTTTTTTTTTTTTTAATTCTTAGTATACTGGAAATAATTGAGAGATATTTTTGTTGTGAGCCATGCACATTCTTTTGCGTGCAGGCTTCATATATATGTTTATAGTGTTTCGTTATTATTTTACATTTGTATATATATCCCAATTAATAATAAGCGTAAAACTAAATCGTTTTTCCTGCCATTGAGGCAGCTTGGCTATCACGGCGCTAAAGTAATTATACGTGAAGTTGCTACATCGATACTTTGTAGCTCATTATTGCACGCACGAACCGTTTTTGTTATAAACTATGAAAAATACAATGGGTTTCTACTTTTAATAAAAATAAAACGGAACTCCTGTATTCAATATTCATTCCTTTTGGTGTAGAGTTGCATCTATTTCCCTGCGCTTTGTTTACCTTCCCGGCCGCGGGATTACTTCAGCGGACGCGTGCTGCTGGTGGAACGCAGCACACGAGGTAGGCCAAATTAAATTTGTTGTCTGCATGGAATGCGAGGAGCGCGTCTCTGTCCTTGGCCGAAGCGTGAGCACTTTATCCGCGGCCTTGAAGGGGGCAAGCCTAGGGCTTTAATGCACATTCGCAGCCTCTGCGGTTCTGCAGCTTGCTGACAGCTGAGCGAAGCTGCGCGCGGTCTCCAGTTGCATGAGATTGCGCTGCTGGCGTGCGAGGTCGCGCATGGGTTGCTGCGCGCGATAGCGCATAAAGCACCACACTGCGATGACGCAGGTGAGAACGATGCTCAAAGAAGACCAGGATACCCAGCTTAGAATGCCGGTGTAACCGCTCAGGTCTTTGAGTTCGAATTCGGTTTTCCTTCTATTGGCGATGTCGCGAGCTCTCGCCGAGATTTCACGCAAACTCTCGCCTGCTTTCAAGTTGTCGAGGTCCGAGCCGTGCGCGTTATCGGCGCAGTGCTCGGTGCCGATAGCTATGGCTTGCATGAGCCGCTGCGGCGGAAGACTCGTTCACATGGGCCCAAATCTTGGACATATTAAATTGCAAAGCGCCCAGAGATAACGTCTCTAACTGTTTCGTGATCTTATGCGACGCGATCAAGCGGGCGCTTGCTGTGTGCGCGGTACATCCTTCGCGAAGCTCAAGGATCCCTGCGCCGCATATTTGTGTGGTAACGAGTTCCTCCTTAGCGCACTGGATATACAACTTTTCCTGCTCTTTGGCAGAGTATACCCATGTGTTTGCACGGTGTAGACGCAGCCAGAATGATTCGCGCAGCTTTTTCATACGGATATCGCATTCTTCCGGGTCTTTCGCCTTAAGACCCGCGGCGATTTTGATCTCGCAAGCCACGCTATCGCTAATTTCGCGCACTGGTTCCGGGTTGACCGCAATCAGTGTGTCTTGAAGTTTGCGCAATTTATGCACTTCTCCTCCCGGGATCGGTAGATAAGTGCGATTCGAGGTGCTTACTGCGAAGTAAGAGTGAACTGGCCATACATACGCGGCCGTGAACGTGCTATTCAATATTTTCTGCACCGTTGGTACAGGTGAGGCCTTGAAAAGGTTGAACTTTTCGGCGTCTACCAGAGGTATTGCGATGTGGTAAATTAAGTGGCCGTTCGAGAATAGGATCGCTATTCTCGATATTTCCATTATCGAAATGGCGGAAAACTCGCCTGGTGATAGTGGGAATTTCGCGTGGGATAGCGATTCTTCGACCGATTTTGCTGCCTGGGCAATCGTATCCGGTGCTAGGACCTTCGGGTGGATCAGGCCCTTGACAGCGAATAAAATTGCGGTATTGATCAGCTCGGTGTCGGCCTTGAACTGCAATAATGTTGTTTTGATGTTCATCTCAACGTCGAGGCTGTCAATCTTGGCAAGGTTTTTAGCTGTATTATTTGCTACGACGGCGGCGAATGATTCGAGCTTGCGCATCCGCTCTTTCAAGTGAGATAGCTCGTGTTCGACTAACTCAGTCTGATTTGCCAATAGCGCAGCTGTTAAACGAGTATCCCTCGCGATGGCTTTTACTGCTGCCTGAATTTCGGCTTCGTCGGCTTCTGTCAGTGTGCCGTACAGCCATTTGTGCAGCGAGCCAATGAAGGGTAATACGGCACGGCGCTCACGAGGGCTCCGGTGCCCGCTACTACCAGTTTGGATTAACCTTATAACGCGTTCGACTTGCGCGGCAGCGGATTCGGCTTCTTCGATCAGCCCGGTGGCATCGCAACGCGGATGGCAAGCTCGGGCGGCGGTTGAAACACGATTGACTAACACTTTGCTTGCCTGGAAGAAGGCGTTTAGATAAATTTTTTCAATTAGTTTCCAGTTCGTACTGGACGTCGCGAGAGGCGCAATTTTTTCGGTGATCAGCCCTAGGTTCTGCTTCAATTGCTGAATGAATTGGCCTGGGTTGTGGACCTGAAGCACTTCCTCACTACCTAGCGCGCACACTGCGCAAAGCCTGGAATCATAATGAGGAGGAGAGGTGAGTTATAGATTGCGATTCTCCGTCGCTAAAATGAGCAGCTGGCTATTAAGTGCTCGGATTGTTTTATATTTTGAGGTTAGGACGTTGTTTTTTTTTGCGCTACGCCCGGGGGCGCGCAAAAAAAAAACAGGGAAAAAAAACGTCCTAACTCGCATGGTTGGAATTCGAGGAGTCCGCGTTTCTTGCTAGCTCGCTCGGCCGTTCTATTTTGTTGACGTGCACGACTTTAGTAATTTCGTCGTTTTGCAACGTCACGTTGTTGGTTTCGCGATTGATCGCAATTATCTCGAAGGGCCCGCGGTATTCTTTGGAGTATTTATTTTTCTTGGGCTCGTTGACCAAGAAGACTATTTCGCCTTCCCGGAAATGCTTCGAGTTTAGTTTACGATCATGTAATGTTTTAATGGCGCTGCAGCTATTTATCGCTGATGCTGCCCTGCTATGTGTTCGCGGTGTGGCATGCAGCGACTCATTGCCATCGGCGCTTGCCCTGCTCGGACCTTCTCAGCTGGGTGCCGTCTAGCGCTGCCGGCTCGTGCAGTGGCGGTGCAGCTGCCGATGGAAAATCCGGGTATCCGTGCGACATTTGGTCTGCTTTCGACTGTGCTGCACGATTTCCCTGCGCAGCGAGCTCCGCGGTTGATGCTGCTTGGTCAGGAACGACCGGGGGCACCGCTGCAGGCGACGTAATTGCCGAGCTTGCGACCTGCTGGCCGCCGAACTTGCCGGTGTTACTATGCTCGGCTGCCGGTGGTGAAGTGGCACGCCGATTTTCCTTCTTCGAGCGCTTTTTCAACCCGAGAACTGGCGATTTTGCTCGCCCATCCACGCTTTCGCTAGACGGCGATCGGCTTCGCCTTGGACTTAGGTATTTCCTTTGCGCCTCGGGGTTTTTTTTGCGAATATAGGGCGTGAAGTGCTGCCCTAAGAGATTTAAATGGATAGTGTCGGTTGCGCCTGGCACTAGGACGTGACAAAATATTCGCTTGCCCCCAGGGAGGTTGTAGTGTATGCAAGCATTCACTTTGAATTCGTTCGCGAATATGAATACGCCATCTATCTTGCCGTATTCAGAGCGAGAGTTCAGGATTTCGTGTGCCAAAGACGGCTCTCCGCATTATCCGAGCCATGGGGAGTCTAGCAGCATGCGCCTCAGCTCCGTAGCCGATATACTCAGCTTCATAATTTTTATGAGCGAGTAAAACACAATTTCCTGGCGGAGTACTAGGAATTTTGTCTGAGCGTCGCAGTTGCGCGAGAGGCTCGGCGCAGCGCTTTTTGCGAATATATACGCATATGCACGCGTTGCCCGAACTTGCTGACGAATTTTCGTCTGACGGCTGCGGGTTGCGCTCGTAATTCCGCCGTATTCCCGCAAAATCCTCGTGTGGACCCACTGATGAGCGAGGGGACGGAATCATTGCCGGGTGTGTGATGCGCGCGGCTGATTCTGGCAGTGATATGACGGCTGGCGTAAGATTGCCCATCTCGGGTGCTTTACCGCCATTCCCATTGCAACCGTTCTTGGAGCTGTTTTTTCCGCCAGGCGCACTCGAGTTACACGCCGCAGTCTCTTTTTCTGAGCTGACTGGGCTTTTGTTCATCACCATGGTGTTTTCTTTCTTTGCGGGCAGCTCGCGCGCGCGTGTACGCTGCTGGGAGTTTTCCACTCGCGAAGGTGTTATATTATCCCGTGGCGCGACTGTTGAGCTTACTTCCCAACATTCGATGCGCATGCCGTCCGTTTACCCTTAGTTTTCTCTTGGTTTTATTACCTGACCATGGCCACGTTGAGCCTGACTTAGGTCTCGGCGGCTCAGCTAGTGCCCTCTCAACACGCGGCACGTTGCTGCTATCGGGCGGTTGGCTGGCTTGAGTGAACGCCGGCATTTGAAACTCGGCAGCCGTAGGACGCAAAGGGCTTTTAGTCACTACGGGTGGTTCAGGCGTGACGCGCGTCTGTGGGCCCTGCGGAAGGCTCGGGCTTTGCGAAAAAACCTTTTGAGGGAAAGAGAAGGTCTGCGGCTCGTCGATCACGTTTGCGATTTTTCCCGTCCAGACGTTTCAAGGATGCGCTGGTTAATATGCACTCAAACCAAACCGCGTCGCGGTAATCCGGTGCGTACACGTGTTTTTGATTTTTGGTTTCCGTGAACCATTGAACCGCGATTTTTTCGTCGCCTTGGTGAACATCGTGTAACACGCGACAGATGTAATATCCGTTGAACTCGTTTCTAACCGCCAAGCACTCGTTGCGCTTGTAAATTAGTGCGTTATCTTGCCGAGGTTTTTTGCTTAAACCGCGATTTGATGCGTCGCTAGAGCTTGATTCAGACACGCGCTCTTTCTTTCCCGCCTTTTGCTTTTGCTTCTTTACGGCGCGCGCACGGAAGACTCTTCCCGGGGGGGCACCTGCTTCTTCGTCAGGGTTTTCCTTTACCTGCTGGTCAGCGAGCTCGTAAAGCTCGTAGCGCGGCAAATCCGGATTTACTTCGCCTTCTGCTAGTACCGGATTGCGAGAGAGCGCGTCGGCGTTCGACTTTTTAATGCCCGGCCGATACACGACGTCGAAGTCATAGCCGTTTAGTGCAGCCTTGAGCCTATTAAAGCGTAGGTCTGGCTTTTTGGACGTATGAAAATACTTCAATGGTTCGTGGTCCGTTACCAAGGTCCATCTTCTGCCATATAAATAAGGCTTAAACTGTTCTTTAGCAAAAACAACGGCGAGAAGCTCTTTGTCGTAGGTCGGATATCGTAGCTCGCTGCCCTTTAAGCAGCGCGATGCGTACGCGCACGGGTGGTCCGCGCCTATTTTTCCTTGGCTTAAAATTGCGCCAAGGGCGTAGTCGCTCGCATCCGTCGTAACGATAAAAGGTTCTGATAAGACTGGTGCTTTCAAAACCGGCTCCTCCGCCATTAATTTTCGGAGATTTTCGAATGCATCTTTTTCTGCTTTCCCCCATTCGAATCTTATATCCTTTTGTAGGAGTTTGAATAGGGGGTATGCGATTTTTGAAAAACCGGGTATGAATCGTCTGTAGTAGCTAAACAAGCCAAGAGCTTGCTTTAGTTTTTTGGCGTCGGTTGGCGTCGGGTAATTGGCTATGGCGTGAGTTTTCGCCGGGTCTGTTTTGATCAGACCGCCCCCGACTATATGCTCGAGCACTTGAGCCTCTTTCTTCAGAAACTGGCATTTCTTTGGCTCGACAGTCATATTTGCATCGAGTAGCCGCTTGAGCACTCGTCGCAGACGCTTATTGTGCTCGTCGAATGTCCCGCCGAATACCATGAGGTCATCAAGGTATATTTCGACTTCGGCGCCCTGTAAGCCCTTCATGGCTAATGCCATGGCGCGAGTAAACGTTATCGTTGCTTCCTTCAGGCCCATCGCCATCCTGTTGAATTGCAACAGCTGGTTTCCATGGTTGCCGTCGGGAGCGTAAAACGCTGTAAGGTGCGCCGAGTCGGGATGCATCTCGATCTGGTGGTACCCTTGTTTGAGGTCCATGACGGTTATAAAATTAGCCGTCGCGAGATGCTCCAAAATGTCGCTTGTGAAGGGGAGAGGGTGGCAGCTTCCCTCTGTTTCCTCGTTGAGTCCTCGAAAATCGGTTACTAGCCGGAATCGTTTGTTTCCGCTAGCATCTGGTTTCTTCGGGACTATCCACAGCGACGACGAGTAGTTAGAGTTAGACGGCACCACGATGTTTTGCTCGCGTAGCTTTGCTAGCTCGCGAATCATGTGCTCCTTTATAGCAGGCGGGAAGCGAAAGCGGTGGTTCCTTATAGACCTGTTTGATTTCAGCACTATTTTGTGCTGTAACAGGTGGGTCGCGGGAAGAGGTTCCCCTTCGAGTCCGAACACGCCTGCGAATTCGTCCACGATTTCGCGGATTACGTTTTTCTCCGTTTCGGTGCATCCCTTGAGGTCTGCTAAACTCATAATTTTGTCGACTCTGGCGCGCCTTTTTTCGGCGTTCGACTGCATCTCGCAGTTGAGGTTAAATACCTCGCGATATTTTTCATCTGGTTTTTCTGTGCCGAATAGGCGTCTTAAGCTGGCAGTGAATGTGGCGACCTTTTCGGCTGAGCCGTCCTCATCGGCCTGGTACAGCGGCTTAGCGATTTCTTCGCATTCCAGTAACTCGACCATCGGGGCGGATATCGTTATTTCAGCGTCGCTGACGTTTATGCACTCACCGTGCACACGGCCGTTCCGATTTTCGGAAACGAAATTGCCGAATAGTAGGTCGGGGTGAAGGTCGTACAGTGGGACCCACCCGACTTTTACGTCGTAATTTTTTAGAGGTGCGCTGATGGCCATTTTGACACGCGGAGGGATTTTTTCGCTAGTCTCGAAAGGTAGGTGGCTCGCACCTAGCTTGAGGCTTTTGCTGAGCGCATCGACGCATCCGTTGTGCTTGTCGATTACGTCCCAGCCGATGATTCCTGCGTTTTCTATCGGGAAATCATTTTTTACCACTTGTACACTGCAGGGTAATCCGTTTATTTGGATTTCTGCTTGGCCAAGTGTGAAGGCTGTGCCTTCGGTCACTCCCTGAATTTTCACTATCTTATCAGTGTCGATAGGATAGCCCGGTGCCAATTCCTCGCTTTTTATAACTGAGATATCCGCTCCCGAATCGGCGTAGAATTTGCCTCTGCGTTTTAACATTTGCGGGCAATCTACAGCTACGATCGGCGGTTGCGTACCCGTGACGATAAATTTTATGCTAGCAGCCGCTGTCAGCTGATGTTCGCCCTTCACTTGCTCGGCGTTTTTACGCTCGCCACTTGAGGATCGTAGCGAACGTGTTTTTAGTTTAAATTATTTTTGTCGGCTTGCTCTCCGCTCTCTTGGTTACGACCATTGCTGTCGCTAGAGCGGACACGCTTGCCTTTTTTGTTGTTATTTTGGGAGTCTTTTTTATTATAATTGCGGTTATTTCCGCCTCCCCTATTATTGTTGTTATTACCACGATTATTAGCGCCGTTATTGCGATTAATCGTTGCTATAATTCGGGTTTTTGATTAATTGCAACTCGATGTGCCGGACCAGAGTTCTGCATTCGCTGAGCGAATGGTTATTCCGGTTGCAGTAAGCGCAATAATTTTCGGGATTATCACCCGAGGCTGGTCGCGGGTTCGGCGAGCTATTTGCAGCGCCTCGCGCATCATTGCTTGGCTGGGTTTGTTCAGCCGTCGCTCGTCGCACGTGCGTCTGCCCTTTTTCGGGGCCCGGCGAGGTGCAGCCTGCACTTCGACCGCTTTGCTTGGCCTCGAAGCCGATTGCCGTGGTTGTCGCGGCTTTCAGGCTGGTTGGATTTTTACCGCGCACCAGGTGGCCTAGCGGTGCTTTGAGACCGAGCAAAAATTGCTCTAAGGCGTCTTCTTGAGCTAATCGCTCGCGCAGCCGTCTTTCTGCTTTAGACAGGTCTGGTGCCGATTCGATGATCGTCGAATACCTGTTAATAAGTCTCTCGACCCGCAGCCCGTAGTCGCCGGCCGGCTCGGCACTGCCTTGCTTCACCGCGCGAATCTCTGCCATGATCTTGTCCGCTACACCCACATTTGCGAAGTGTAGGGTCAAATCGAGCAGTAGAGCTTCCACGGAAGCGTAACTTCCGATACGCGTGCGGTAGCCCTTGGTTTTTTCACCCGTGAGCTTTTTCGCGACGTACATTAAGATGTAATCCTCGTGCGCCGGGTGTGATTTTAGCACATTCCGTACTGCTCGGCTAAACAGGCTGAGATTGTCTGGGTCGCCGTCAAAATCGGGCAGACTTCCAATCGCCTGGTTAAACGACACTTTAAGAGGGTGCGCGTTTTTGTCGCCCCTCCTAGTACCGCTGCCGGTTTTCTTTTTAATTTTTTCGAAGCGCGGGGGCTCGGGATACTGGTCATCGTCATCGCCGTCGCTCTCGTCGCTGTCGTCCGGCGGATCATCGTCCGACGGGTCGACGCCGCCGGCGAATGCGTGATTTGTTTTTCTGTTTTGTCCAGCTGCGCCGCTTAATACCTCGTGCCTTGCGGCTTGGGCTGCCGCTTCGGCTTTAGCCAGCACTCGCTGTGCTGGTTTTTTATTTGCGAGCTTCTTGGCGCGCGTACCGCCGTTTTTCCGGATTTTCGTGACCACTTCGATGTCAGACTCGGTGTCTGCCGCGCTGTCGCTACTCGAGGATTCTGCGAGTTCAATAAGCTGCGCGGTTTTGGGGATTCGATTTTTCGTCCGCCGCCTGTCGAGACCTGCCGATTCTTTGCGCGCCGGTGTTTTGCCCGAGGAATTCAGGTGTACGGGCTCTTGACACAGCGGCTCCTGGCTCGCTGACTCACGGCGCCGTGGCGCCTGACTCGTCGGCTTTCGACTTGACGGCGTTTGAATCGGCATGGTGCTCGCTAAGCTTGATTCGCGAATTTCGCGAAGGATGTCCCCGACGCTCTTTCCGACTTCCTCGCTTATCATATCGCGCACGTCGGGATTTTTCGCATGGTTGCGCCCATATCTGTCGTCGATTCTTGCCGCCAGCCTGTCGATTTTCGCTGACAATGCCGCGAAATCCGTATCGCACTGGCTGCTTCTGGTAGCACTCAAATTTCCGATTGCCGTATTCGCCACGCTAGCGGCCCGCGAATTTGGGCGCTCGAATGCGCTGGCATCAGGTACCCATGCCTGCTCTGCGGCGGGAGCTGAGCCGTTTGCTCCGGTGCTCTTTACTGGTTGCGCCGGCGCGTCCCTTTGCCATCCGCTCGCGAACCTATTTGTGCTTATATTTAACTGTCCCATCGTATTTGGGACCGTTGCGAACGGAAACGTGAACGGGGGAATCGGGTTTATTGTGCTGGCAAGGTTATGCTGGTTAGCGCCGGTCCGCGGGAATCGCGCAAAAGCTCCTAGCTTACTGCGCTCGAATTTTCCGCCGTTCGGATTGCCCGGCATAGGCAACAAACTTCTTTGCGGTTTCCGCTTAAATCCGTCACTTGGTGCGATGGGGAGCGGCGTGCCCGCGTTAGGGGCGCTCATGGGGCGCGCATAGGTTTCCAGTTTCCCTGCCGACAACCTTTGATTCAACTCGGTCCAATCGAGACCTGAGTTAGCCACGCCGCCGGTTGGGTTTCTTTGTACCGTCGGGAACGCACGTGCCCCGTCCACTGAGTCTGTGGGGCTGGGCGCGAATTGACGCTCGAATTCGCCGCTTTCGCCCTCTGTGCGACTGGTAAAAACGCACTCTTGCGGTTGCCGGTATTCCCCGGTCAGCAAGTCCGCTGGTTGGTTTAGGGCGGGCGCGATCGCCTCGTTGGACGAGAGAGCGTCGCGGCTGAGTGTGCGTGCGAGAGCTTTACGCGCCGCCCGCGGATTACCCGTGTGTAGATCGATAATTTTGTTTAACCGCTTTATGATTTTAGTATTCTCGCGGTCCAGGCTTTCGCGGCTCGCTGGGCGAGATCTCGTCTTAACTGTTTTCCTTTTGGTCAACATTTCGACTTTTTTTTTTAACGCGGCTGCGAGTTACGGCAGTTGCGAGAGAATGTATGCTACCCGACGGAAGACGAAGAGAAAATCGCGTCGCGTACTCCCGTTTAGCCAAGCTGCTCACTTAGTTAAATAATGGCAGGAAAAACTTACAGGAGGATGACGCTCGCGTTCATTGTGGAATTCCCGCTGCGATGTACTGCTGCTGGACGGAGAGCTGTGCTGGTAGGGCTGGCTTGTAGAGCTGAGCTGCTGCTCGCGCGCACCGACGGCTGTTCCGCGCCGGTGTCTGGCTGCGCGTGCTGTCTGCCTCCCGCGGCTGCTTCGCACGTCAGCGTCTGGTTCGCGCTGACGGCTATCGTTGGCCCAGGCGGACTTAGTTGGCCGAAGGTCGGCTTTGAGGCGCACGACGTGCGTCGATTTTTTGTGTGTGTAGCAGCGCTTGTTTTTATGCTGCTGCCACAGCTGATTCACCGATGCACCTGAAGCCGATTGCGAAGCGGCGATGATGGCTCGCCGCGTTTTCTGGCTTTCTCGGTGTTAATGCGATCGGCGAACTGTAGGCCGAAGAGGATATAGTTGCCCTGTTGCTTTGCAGGATTTTATTAACTTCCTGGGCAACTGCCTGCTGGATCTGCGGGCTTCTCATCGGTGCACAAGAATTTATTCTGCCGCCGTCTATTTATTAGACGGGGTCCTGCGGCTGGCTCGATGGCCTAGAAGGTTTTTAGCCCGGAAACGATTTAGTTCCGAGACTCGGCGACCGAACAGAATTTTTTTTTTTTATACAAAGCTTATTTGCACTATTCTCATTCGTGTTCTCCACACTTCGCTTAGAATGTGTCGGAGACCCGCGAGGGATGCCAGAATGTTACGGACGGCGAGTGGTCGAGGGTACTCTCCGGACACGGAGAAAGAATAGGCCAAGAGATGCTGTTCGAGGTTTATTCGAAGTTTGAGCTCCTCTCTTAGTCGTGGTCGCCGGTAGACTGCCCGCTGCACCGCTGCCGCGATTCAGGAGCATCGTCGGCTGCCGCCACCGGAGAAGCCTAGAGCTCCTCCGTTACAACACACAAACACAAACACACACACACACACATATATATATACACCAAATGTTTCGATTATGTCGTTGAGCGAGATAAAAAAGTTAAACGGCATGGTGACTTACTCCCTGACAGCATAAGGACTGTGTTTTGCGGGCCTTCGAATTGCGGTAAAAGTAACAGCTTGCTGGCACTCATAACGAATCCCAATGGCATTAGATTTGAAAATGTATACGTCTACTCCAAGTCGTTTAATCAGCCAAAGTATACATTTTTAAAACAACTCTTAAAGCCCCTCAAAGGTATAAAGGTATAAACCTGAGCAAATTTGACGAGGATAATGAATCTCATTGGGCGAATTCTACTGTGCAAAATGACGGATTTGAGACAAATTATGATACAGCTAATAGTGAGAATGAAGTACCGATTAGTAAACCCAATTTACCTTTACTTGATCAAGCTCGTTTGGACAAAATATATGGATTACGCACGGAGAATGAAAACTACATGCTTGGAAACTCGACAGTAGAGTTCAAAGATAAGAACATAGTAGTCAACAACGTTAAGTATCCGAAAACTGATTGCCTGATGGTCTTGACAGTTTACAAAAATTTACAGCCAATGCGACCTTGAAGAGCTCGATTCCTCTTGCGTGAGGATGAGTGCTAACGCCGAGAGGATCATGGGCTGGACTGCGCAGAATCATCTAAACTAAACGTTCTCAAAACGCAGGCGATCGTCCTGGGCTCCTCCTATTATATAAATGCTTCACCTTCTACGGCTAATACCTACATTAACATAGGAGGAGCCAGGGTTGAATATCAGTCGTCTGTGCGTAGTCTGGGACTGGTGCTTGATCTAAGCTCACCTGAAAAAACACGTTACACAACTGTGTAAGCGTGCACACTCACTTATGTATAGATTATATTTCTTTAGAAAGAGCACCGATTTCGAGCTGCGCAAGCATCTTGTGCAAGCCCTATTGTTCCCCATCATTGACTATTGCTCATTAGTTTACTGTAACCTGACAAAAGAACTGGACATTAAGCTACAGAGTCTGGTGAACACGAGAATTGGTTACATCCATGGTGTAAGGAGGGACGAGCACATCACTTCCTACAGGCGTGAGTTGCAATGGCTCACCACCGCCGGACGTAGGAAGTACTTTATGGCCAGTTTTCTTAGAAAACTTTTTAACACCTCTACTCTATCTTGTATCATGGCCTTTTTTGACTTCCACTTCGCACGCCGCCCCGTGAGGGGTGAGGTGACCCCTCTGGACATCCCCACTTTCGTCTTAGAGATGCTGAGAAATTCATTCCATATAAGCGCATCATATCTATGGGATTCATTGCCCACTTATCTATGCGATAATAGATCACTATCGTCTTTCAAACGTCAGGCAAAGCAATACTGTATTAGTCTGGAAAACACTTGAGCACTGTACAATCACTTTCATCTCACTATGATCATTCATTATTTCATTCACTCATATTATCTCTCACAATTTTGCTTTTATTTCCATCTGTAAAAAAAATGTAGTGTATTCTCTGATTGTATTTCTGGTACAATTATATTCTCTAAAATGTACAGCAGTAAAATTCTCTCTCTCTCTGTCTCTCTCTCTCTCTCTCTCTCTCTCTCTCTCTCTCTCTCTCTCTCTCTCTCTTTTAGCCAGGAGGCCCCTGATCAACAGCAGCAGCAACTAAAAACGACACACCTCATTCCACCTACACCACCATCATCTTCATTTTCGCTCACCTCATCTTCATCCGTTTCCAAGGCAACTCTGTCCGACAGTCTAAGGGTCTGCCATTTCAATGCAAACTCTCTAACGGGTCACATTGAGGCGGTAAGGCTCTTTTTGTCCACTCGTCCCCTTTATCACGTAATAGCTGTAACTGAGACCTGGCTGGACGACAAGGTACAAACAATACCTCTACTCGACAACTACATACTTCTCAGACGGGACCGGAACAGAAACGGTGGAGGTGAGGCCCTCTACATACATCTCTCACTAACGGCTACTGTACTGACATCATCTGACGGTGACTGGTTGGGTAAGCCAGGGAAGCCTTTGTGGGAGTTGTGTATCGTCCACCCCATGCACTTTTCATTCAAGGTAATGACTTCATTGAAAAGCTCACGACACACATGCACAATTACTCCACAAAGATAATTATGGGGGATTTCAATGCGGACCAACTCTCTAGATCTGAAGATGCCAAATTCATCAAGGCCTTCGTAGAGGAGAACTCTCTTCAGTCGGTTCCTTATGGTGTAACACATCATAAACTGGAATCTGACACCTGGCTTGACCTCTGCTTAATAGATGAGCAGGATCGCCTGCTGTCGCACTGGAAAACTGACACACCATTCATAAACGGACATGACCTAATCACGGCCACTCTAGACGTACAGATACCACGCTATGACCCAAAAACTTTTACATACAGAAATTACAGAGTAATCTGTGCCGAGAGACTGAAGGCCTACCTCGGTGCATATGACTGGTCATCGCTCGCCACCTCATCACTTGACGATTGCATCACCACCCTTAACACCAACCTGACTAACGCCATTACTCATCTCGCCCCATTACGGACAGTGACACCTGGACCGTAGCGTCACCCGTGGTTTACCACGGCTCTTTGTAACCTCTTGAAAGAACGGAACAGTCACTACAGACGGTTGCGCAGGTCACGTCTCCCGCTGGACCTGTATTTTTACAGAATAACGGGGGACGATGCTCATAGGCAGGTCGAGGATGCCAGGCTGAACTACTATCACACACGCCTGTCCTCCTTGACCGATGCCGGTGAGACCTGGAGAGAACTTAAGAGACTTGGAATCACCACCTCCAAAGTAAAACCTCCAACGGCCGACTAGCCCCCCAATGTGGAGGAATACATGCAGACCCTGGAGAGTCTGAACATCCCCGAACACTTCTATTTCAGAGAGATAACGTAATCGGACGTTTTATCTGCAGTGATGCACTTTGACTCCCAGGCCAGGGGTAGTGACGGCATCGTCCTGGGCTCCTCCTATTATATAAACGCTCTTCCTTCTACTGCTAACACCTACATTAAAATAGGAGAGGCCCGGGTTGAATATCGGTCGACAGTGCGTAGCCTGAGGCTAGTGCTTGATTCTAAACTCACCTGGAAAGAGCACGTTACACAACTGTGTAAACGTGCACACTCGCTCATGTACAGATTGTATTTTTTTAGAAAGAGCACTGGCTTCGAGCTGCGCAAGCATGTTGTGCAGGCTTTACTTTTCCCCATCATTGACTAGTGTTCATTGGTATACTGTGACCTCTCACAAGAACTTGACACCAAACTACAGAGACTGGTGAACACAGGAATAAGTTACATCTATGGTATAAGGCGGGACGAGCACATCGCCCCCTACAGGCGTGAGTTGCAATGGCTCACCACCGCCGGATGTAGGAAGTACTTTACGGCCTGTTTTCTAAGAAAACTCTTCAATACTGCTACTCCATCCTACATCTTGGCCTTTTTTGACTTCCACGTCGCACTCCACCCAGTGAGGGGCGAGGTGACTCCCCTGGACATCCCCGTTTTCGCCACAGAGGCGCTGAGGAATTCATTCCACGTAAGCGGCTCATATCTCTGGAACTCATTACTAGCTCATCTCCGCAACATTAGATCATTACACTCTCTCCCTCTCTCCCGCTCTCCCTCGCTCCCTCTCTCCCACGCTCCCTCTCTCCCTCTCTCCCTCTCTCCCGCTCTCCCTCTCTCCCGCTCTCCCTCTCTCCCTCTCTACCACGCTCCCTCTCTCCCTCTCTCCCTCTCTCCCTCGCTCCCTCTCTCCCTCTCTCCCTCCCTCCGTCCCTCCCTCCCTTCCTCTCTCCCTCTCTCCCTCTCTCCCTCCCTCCCTCCCTCCCTTCCTCTCTCCCTCTCTCCCTCTCTCCCTCTCTCCCTCCCTCCCTCCCTCTCTTCCTCTCTCCCTCTCTCCCTCTCTCCCTCTCTCCCTCTCTCCCTCCCTCCCTCCCTCTCTTCCTCTCTCCCTCTCACCCTCTCTCCCTCTCTCCCTCTCTCACTCTCTCCCTCCCTCCCTCCCTCTCTTCCTCTCTCCCTCTCTCCCTCTCTCCCTCTCTCCCTCTCTCCCTCTTTCCCTCCCTCCCTCCCTCCCTCTCTTCCTCCCTCACTCCCTCTCTCCCTCTCTCCCTCTCACCCTCTCTCCCTCTCTCCCTCTCTCCCTCTCTCCCTCTCTCCCTCTCTCCCTCGCTCCCTCTCTCCCTCTCTCTCCCTCTCTCTCTCTCTCTCTCTCTCTGGCGCCTGGGTTGGCAAGGCCACGGAAGCTCCCGCTTCCTGTGGATCCTAGCTGGCCCTGGTCATCCACTCTCTCCCTGCTCTCGCCGATGCCTTGAGAGTCGTTGGCGACGCACTCGCCAATGAGTCAAGACCATAGTCCTAGTGGTGGCGGTGACACAAGGTGTCAACACCGTAGCACTTCTCACTCACTCACTCACTCTCTCTCTCTCTCTCACTCTCTCTCTCTCTCTCACACTCTCTCTCTCTCTCTCTCTCTCTCTCTCTCTCTTTCACCACACTCATTCGCGTTGCGGGCACTTTTCGTGACGTCGTTATTATATCGACGAGGTGAGCACGAGAACTAACACAAATCGCTCGCTCTCGCGAACTGCCGCGCGACATGCTTAAGACGATCTCGCGGGCCCGCTCATGTAAGAGCCGCGCTGATTGACTCGCGGTCCGCGCGAGCCGTTGAGCCTCGCGTTGTAGCTAGCCGATAGGCTTAATCCGCGAGACGTTGGCTCTGCCTACGCACGCTTTCCCACACTTGAAGCTCTCCTTGCTGTGCGGATTTCTCGGAAATCGCGCGGCAGGCAACAACAGCAAGCCAGCCCGGCGCCGTTTCAGGGGAAGCGATCTGGCTCTCGCTCTGTTTAGATACATATATGCTCTGGCTCGCCGAATCGGTCGGCTATTTCCCGACTCAATACGGCTGCGACGCAAAGCGTCGCAACCTATAACAATGCTCTATATACAATGTATTGGTATTAGTAAAGGAGCATGCTGGGGGTATGAAGAGTGCGAATATCGCCCGTCATAATATATACATGTGTACGACATTAGATACAAAAAATTATTTCATTGATTTTTACAATATAGTTTTAGTTTAGAAGGATACTACCAATGTCGACTACGCGTTTGAAATTTTGAGGGATTTGTATATATTTTTATGCAGTCTATGAATGTGTGACAATGATTTACCTAGCTTTTTCTTATATTTATTTAAGTGAAAAAATTACAACACAAATATAGAGTAAAAAACCATATAATCGGTGATTTTAATATAAATATAAGTGAACAAGATGCAATAACTAATGAATTTTGAAATAACCTATTAGCAAAAGGTTTCATTCCGGGCTTTATAAAAATAACAACACCATTTAAATACAATACTGAAGAAGGATCTTGCATTGACAACATTTTTGTCAAGATCGGTTCATTAACATCAAAAGCAATAAAGCTAACGATTACAGTAACGGATCATTATCCACTATTTCTTGAATTAAATAATAAAAAATTAACTATAGAAAATAACAACACAAAAAAAGATTTATACTAAGTAGATACGCTAGGATGATACTGCGGCAGGATGGTACTACTTCGATAGTAGTTCGGATTTGAACCGGGAACTTTTCGGTTAGCAGTCGGGCGTCTTACCGACTCGACTACCGTACCCCGATGTGAGATTTGTTTTTTCTTCCTACTTGACCGCGAAGTAGAAAAAAATTTTGGTTTCACGGAGATTCGAGCCGGGAACTTTTCGGTTAGCAGTCAGATGATTTACCGACTTACCCGTTACAAGCTCTTATTTTAAAGTTATAGATACTAGTAATGTTTTGTCCTATTTATTCATTTTTTTTCAAAGAAAAAATATTTTTGGCACTGCGAAGATTTGATTCCGCGCAATTTGCTCCCCAGAATCAAACGTCTTACCCGATCCTTGCTATTTTTAGCATTCGACGGAGTACCTGTTCTGGTCTTTATAAAATCCTTCAGCGCTCTGTTAGTAGACCTTGCCATAGTCTTTAACTCCCTGTAGATATTCTTGTTTTCCAAGATAAATGCCACTAGAACTTCAACCTTCTCATAGAGGGACCTTAACGATCGAGTCCCTTTGTCCTTCTCGACATCTTCATGTTTACCGCTCTCCATACTTCCATCTCCATGAATCACATGGACAATGGGGGACAGAGGGGTTACAATTAACAACTCTACGTCTTAAGCGCTTTCCAGGCAGTTGTTACTGTCTAGTTTCACTCCCTGCTCGTTTACCAGGCTGTTGTTGCTACCTGGTTTCTGGGTTGGGCACCCAGTTTCATTGACACTTTTTAGGGTATCCGAAGTTCCTATGTTTTTTCTTATTAGTGACCTTATCATATTGTATTTCCACCCTTCTCTCTTCCCTCACCTACTTTCCACTCAGATTTCATTCGAAATTCTGGCCTCGCAGACGTGTATTTTGGTCTCATGCCCCAGCGCAAGTCGTCCTCATAAAGCATCCGCAGGAGGGTAGCGAGGCCCCCTTCTGACCATGGCGGGGCCCTGTCCAGGCGCCACCCGGCATCGCCATAGCCATCAGGATTTTCGCTGGTCGATAGAGCAGCTAGAGCATGTCGGCTATACCGCCCCGGGCTCCTGTACTTACCGGCAGCCTGGGAGTATCAGAGCCCAGTTTATCTCACATCCTTCACCATCAACAGTCGAAAATTAGTCGCGCTGCGGCAATCAGCGAGCCCCTGGTCAGCCAGGTTCTGAAGATCCACCCTCATTTATTGTGGTGAGTTTAAACTGATCTTCGTTTGGCTTTTGGTCCGCGAGAGATATTTTATTTTTCTCCTACCCTCTGCAGGCAGCACTATGTGCCTACAGCGAGCACTCCTCTATCCGCCACCCGAGGATGCGCCACATGGGGGTACAGCCTCCCTCTTGTGGGTGTTTTTTTTTTTTTCCTTATAGAGTGAGAGGTTAAGGGCAAATCCATTATGGACGATATGGCACCGACTGGCACCACCTGTGTGGGACTCTCAGCCACTAAACCCTTCGTTTACCGTTAGCTTTTGAGTTCCAACAGCAACCGAATCCTCTCCGTCCTCCTTACAGACCCTAAGTAAGTTGGACCTGGCACTTTCTCCAATAAGCACCCCCGCGGTAACACCGTTTGAGTATTGCTTCGCGGGGGAACTTTGGGCTACCGCCCTCGTCTGTTGATGTGGTCGTCATCACGTTTTCCGCTGCCGTCTACTTCTTACCGCATCGTCCGGTCGTCTGTTTCTTGCTGCATCTAACGTCTTCTTCTTCTTTTTTCTTCGTCCTTTCGGACCTTCTTAAGGATATCTGCAGCAAAATTGTTTATTGCGCTCTATCCGTCTGCCGAAGTCATCATGGCTACCATAATAGACTCAGGCGTTACTCTGGTCTGTAGGTAGCACTCAAGTTCTTCTCGTTCCTGTTCATAGCGTGGACATTCACTGAACACATGCTCAGCGTCCTCGATTACATTCAAGCACGTCGGGCAATCCGGGCAATCCTCCAATTTAAATCGGTGCAGATACGCCCGGTAGCATCCATGTCCACTCAGAAACTGCGTTAGGTAGAAATTTACTTCCCCATGTCTTCTTTTTGTCCAGTCTTCTACACTTGGTATAAGGCGGTGTGTCCACCGACCCTTACTACTAGAGTCCCATCGCTTTTGCCACTCCGTCATTGTTACTTTCCTAGCGGCATCCCAAATTTCTATCTTGGTTTTGCCGCTGTCTCGTCTTTTTCCTTCGTCGATTGATTTTCTCTCCCTTGCTAATAGGTCTATTGGCGGGAGACCGGCAATAACGCAGACCGCCTCGTCCGATACCGTACGGTAAGCAGACGCGACCCTAAGTGCATTTCGCCTGTGCACTGAGGAGAGCTTTCGTCCATATGCCTTCACCAGTACAGCGTCTGCCCATATCGGGGCTCCATACAACATGATTGATGTACTAACGCTTGCCAGTAGCGTTCTGCGATTCTGTGTGGGACCACCCACATTTGGCATCAGCCGCGCCAACACTGCGGTAGTTTTTGCGGCTTTCTCTCCTGCTGCTTCCAAGTGCTGTTTAAAGGTCAGCTTTGCGTCTAACGTTATACCTAAATATTTAATAGTCGGTTTAGAAGTAATTTCATGACCGCCTATTCTCAAGGTGATTGTCTCCGTCTTCTTTCTGCTAGATATTAGGATTGCCTCCGTTTTATGGCTTGCAAGCTCCAGATTCGCATTATTTAGCCACTTCTGTATTTTAATGATAGCTTCACTAGCAATTTCAGCTACCTCTTCTTTCTCTTTTGCTACCAACACCAAAGCTATGTCGTCTGCAAATCCTACGATCATTGCTCCTTCTGGTAATTTTAGCTTGAGTACGCCATCGTACATAATGTTCCACAACGATGGGCGCAGTACAGACCCCTGTGGAACTCCCCCGGTAACCTTATAATTCACCGTGCCCTCCTCGGTCTCGTATAAGAGAGTTCTGTCCTTGAGGTAGTCAGACATTTTTCTTCTTATATACGGAGGAACTCCTAGTCTCACTAGTGCTTCGTGAATTTTGCACCAATTTGCAGAATTAAATGCATTTTTAACGTCAAGTGTAACCACCGCGCAGTACTTTTTCGCCCCGCCTTTCCATCTTTTCCCGCTTATGGCTGTCCGTGCTGTATTCACCACTAAGCCGATAGCGTCTAATGTTGAGCGGCACTTACGGAAACCATACTGGTGTTCCGCAAGCCCCTCTGGCCCCTCGGTTTTGTCTTCCATCCTAACGAAGATTATGCGCTCTAATACTTTGCCCTGTGTATCGAGCATGCAGAGCGGTCTGTATGACGACCCTTCTCCAGGTGGTTTGCTACCCTTTGGTAGCAACACAAGCCTTTGCTTTTTCCAGTTTCGTGGAAACGTTCCTTCTGTGAGACAAGTGTTGTACAAGTCTATAAACTCTGCTGGGTGAGCCTGGATGGCATGTTTCAATGCAATATTAGGTATGCCATCAAGTCCTGGAGCCTTATTGTTTCCAACCCTCCTGCAGGCTGATAGTAGCTCCTCTTCCGTAATTAAGGGTATATTATCTACATCTATTTCTTCTACCATAGCACATGGAATGTCCGGCTGATTTGGGAAAAGTGTTGTTACCACCCTGCTTAGTACCTCTGGGCACTTTGGTGGGGGTATGTAACTTCCCTTGATCTTCTTCATGACAATTTTATAAGGTCGGCCCCAAGGGTCTTCATTGACCTCATCTTGCAGCTCTCTTAAATATCTTTGTTTACTCTCTCTTATACACCTTTTAAGGTTGCGCTTTGCTTCTTTCATTTTTTCGTTGCAGTTCTCCACCGTATCCATTCCTCTACCGGTTCGGTAGAATTTCTTCCTTGCCCGTTGTTCCAATCTTCTAGCTCGATGGCAAACGCTGCGCGCTTGTTTGGTCTTGTCATTCCACCAATATGCTGGTAGCCATCTTTGACTGGACACTTTTCTCGGCATTACCGCGTCGCACGCTTTGGTGAGCTGGCCCGTCATTTGTGCAGCCTTGTCGTCTACTGATCCCGTCAATTGAATATTGTCAAACATCGTCAAGAATAACTCTTTGTCATACTCTTTGGTTTTCCATTCAGTTCTTGTAATACTGGAATTTGTACAGAATTTCCTATTTGGTCCGCCTAGCTCCATTATTATAGCTAGGTGGTCACTATTTGTGTAGTGATCACTCACGATCCATTTGCTTACCTGCCTTACGAGGCAGTTACTGACAAATGTCAAGTCTATGAATGACTCTGCATCTCGTTTTTTGAACGTTGGGGTGTCGCCTTGATTCAGCAACACCAAGTCTAGTAACGTGAATGCCTGCAGTAGCACTCGTCCCCGTTTATTGGTTCTGCTACTACCCCACTCGATCGCCCATGCGTTAAAATCTCCTGCTATTATAGCTGGATTTTATTCGTAGCGTCTTGCATCAGCCGGTCCAGTAGTTGTTGAAACTGCTGTATTGATGCGCTAGGCGGGACGTAACATCTGTATACATGTATGCCGCCTATTTTCGCTCTTACGAAACCATTTTCCTTGTTTACCATCTTGCCCTGGAAGGTAAAGTCTTTGCAAGCCCAAATTGCGGCTTTACCTGAGGCGTCAGAATCCCAGGATGGTTCATTCAAATCTTTGTACTGCTCACTGACGAGAGCGACATCGAACTTGTGTTCTCGTACAAACCGACAGAGAAGGTCTTGCGCAGTCTCACAATGGTTGAGATTTAGCTGGACTATTCTCATTACCCTTTCCTGATTTTTTTAACCGCTGCTTGGTAGGCTGGGCACAAGTAGCTACCAGTGACATGGTTCGTCGGTATGTTGTCGCCTTTTTTCGGCACAGTAAACAACACGGTTCATTACGGCAGATATTTGCTTTATGCCCCATCTTACCGCATTTGTAGCAGCATTTGCTGTTATCCTGCGGATCAGTACACTTGATAGCGACGTGGCCGAAACCAAGGCATTTATAACACCTAAGCGGCCCCTTACTGCGGTTCGATGTACGGATCCTAAAGTTGACCCATCCAATTTTAATTTTCTCTAGCTTTGTGAACTTGGTCGCTATTTCTTTCGACACTTGCACAATAGCTATTTGCGAATCTCCGTACGCTTTTCTCAGCGATTTTACGGCAGTGATCTCAATCACATCTCTTTCTCCTATTTCCCTTTGTAAGGCCTCCAGTACCTCCTCTTTTGAAGTAAGTATGTCGAGGTCCCTTATTTCAAAGGTCTCCTCTTGCTGCAGTGTTTTTATTGTGGTTCCTTCCACTTGTACTGCTTTAACCGCTTCTTGGAAGTTTGCGGTTTTAACTTCTTTTGTGCGTTTGAGCTCTATGAGGAGATCTCCCGCCACCGTTTTGCGTCTTTTATTTACGCTATCTCCTATGGCATTCAGTGAAGGAGCAGTTCTCAATGTTGACAAAATGTCCACGTAGCTCCTTCCTTCCGGCGCCTTAATGATAAGAGCGTCCGGTCTGGTCGGTCTTGCCCGCTGTGTTTTGTCTCTACTGGTCCTACTCTGGTTGTTAACGCCAGGAGCCTTGTTGTTCTCCTTACTTAACCGTTTCTCCTTTTTTTTGCCTTTCTTGTAACGACCTCTTGCCAAGTTGCCTCTTTAAGTCTTTTACTCTCTTTCTCCTCTTTGTTACTCCTATCCTCGGGGTATTTTGGTTTCAGACTTGGTGTTGTCTGAGTTTCCTTGCCTTCCGTTCCTGGACGTTGGCACTGTAGCAGGTCATCCTCCGCGCTGCACAAACTTTTATACATGACACTAATGCTTCGTGCCTTGTCCTTGATAGTTTTATGGACGTTATTTTTGTCCCTTATAAACTCTCTTAGTTCCTGAATCTTTTCTCCTAGACCTTCCAGCTGGTCATTTCTTCTTTCAAGGTTGTAGTCCCAGTTTGAGTTACTGCCTCCTTGATTTACCTGCTCTTGTTCCGTCCGTATTGCCCTTTCGGAAATAGTCTTTATTGGACTACACTCCATGGCAATCGTTTCTCTACTGAGACTGCTGTTATCGTCCGATCTCTGGGTAGGGAACCCAGTTTCTAAGACACTTTTTGGGGTATCCGAAGTCCCCAAGTTTGGTTTCTTTGATGTACTCTGCATTTTTATTTTTATTTATTCTCCTCTTCCAACTTTAGTCACCTACCTTCCACTGAGCTCTCTCCGCGAAGCTATGCTTCACAGGTGTGAATTCTGGCCTCATGCCCCAGCGCAAGTCTTCCTCAGAAAGCCTCCGGGAAAGGGTAACGAGGCCCCCCCTCTGACCACAATAGGGCCCGTTCCGGGCGCCACCCGGCACTACTGAGATCATTGGGATTTTCGCCGGATGATAGGGCAGCTAGGGCGTGTCGGCGAAACATCACCGGTCCCCTGTACTTTCCGGCAGCCTGGGAGTATCAGAACCCAGTTTGTCTCGTATCCTTTCCCTTCAGCAGCCGAAATCGAGTCGGACTGCGGCAATCGGCGAGCGCCTGCTTCGTCATAACCCTAAGATCAAACCTTGTTTCTGGTAGTGACAGATCTTCAATAAACTGCTTGGTCCGCGGGAGATATTTTATTTCTCTCCTACCCTCTGTTTGCAGCACTACGTACGTAGTACTATGCGCTTACAGCGAGCGTTCCTCTATCCGCCACCCGAGGACGCGCCACATGGGGTACAGCTCCCCCTCGTGGCCTCTCGTGGGTGTGTGTATGTGTGTGTGTGTGTGTATATATATAACATACTTCTCTCTAAGAAAAGAAATCAAGCAGTCGCCTTTATTCAGTCTAATACATAATCTTTAAGGTACGCTGGCCGTGCTACGTTTCTCTGAGATCTACCTGATGCGGATCATCAGTTTCTCGAGATCTTGGTGTGACGTCTCTCTCGCCCTCTTCCTCTCCCCGCCGGCACAGAGTCTGTCGACGTATCTGCACTACGATAGCTCCCACCTGAGCTTGTTCTCGATGCGAAGGAGGTGTTCCTGCTATTTGTCGCGTGTCCTACCGCTTTTGGGAACAAATCAATCTGTTCGTTTATAGGTACATGATAGTCGTCGATATTTCGTGCAGATGTCGCGAGAACATTGTCTCCTATACGACGTATTTGGTTTATATGGCGCAGCCAAGTTCTGCCGTCTTCTAACATAATTTTGTAATGCAGTCTGCCGGTCCGCTCCGTGATTTTATCGAAATGCCAAGATTGGCCACCGTCGTAGTTTCTAGCTTCTACCCTTTGATTAACTAGAACAAAATCTCCCTCATCTTTCATTTTATTTAGAGCATCTTTAATAGTCTGCACGTATCACTCCATTTGTTAATGGCTTATACGGAGCATTTCTGAACGATTCCTAAATGTTTTGTAAAATTTGTGAATTTGTCTGATTTAAAACTAAAAAAATTGTCGGATATCAGGAAGTGTGGAATCCCGGATTTGGAAAATATATTCTTACAGACAGTTATCGTTTCTTTGCTGGTCATACCTCGTGTGATATTTACCTCGGGCCATTTAGTATACGCGTCGACAAAAATTAAGAAATACTTGCCTTGAAAAGGGCCCGCATACTCTAGGTGAACGTGCTGAAAGGTCTTGTTGGAGGCTGCCAAATATGTTTCTCTGCGCTATTTGGGCGGTGCTGATTTATAAAGTAGCTTGTGCAATCTTTGACTAAATTTTCGATTGCCGAATTTAGGTTTGGCCACCAACAATAACTCCTTGCGAGTGACTTCATGCACAGGACTCCGAAATTGCACGTGTAATTCTAATAGTAACTTATGTGTTAACGTTTTAGGTATAACATTTCTTTGATTTCGCATGAGTACTAAATTCTCGAGGATTGATGTTGCAGGTTTCTCTCGCTCGCAATTGTTTGCCTACGCGTAACGCTTTTACAAGTTTCTTTATCTCTGTATCAAGTTTAGTTTCGGCTCATATTTGCTCGGCGGAAATAGGTAAGTAACCGCATCCAAATCTCCTGTATTACTTTTAAGTGGCAGTCTCAACAAGCCGTCGGCGTTTCCATTGTTTTCGGAGGGTTTGTATACTACGTCACTATATGTCGGTAGACTATTATTTAATGAGAAAATCTGCATCAGAGGTCGGTGGTCTGTTAGCAACATGAATTTACTACCATAGAGGTACTTGTGCAACTTTGTTACTGCGAAGACAATGGCATACGCATCCTTGTCGGTTTGCGTGTATTTTCATTATGTTTCCTTCAAGCTTTTTGAAATGAATTTGATGGATTTTTCAGTTCCATCAGGTAATTTGTGCGACAATACGGCCCCGACCCCTGTCGGGCTCGCATCCGTAGCTAGAATTAGAGGCAAGTTTGAGTTAAAGAAAGTAAGGTATTTTTCGCTAGTGAATTCTTTTTTTGCTTGCAAGAAGACGTTATAATATTTTTTGGACCATACGAATTTAACGCGCTTTTGCAAAAGGTTGTGTAATGTACTCAAAAGATCACTGATATTCAAGATGAATTGGCTGTATTATAAACCTGATGAACGATCGGGCTTCGCTCACGTTTTATGATCGCGGCATAATTTTAATAGCCTCCATTTTCTTATTATCTTTGTGTACCCCAAACTTGTCTATTTCGTACCCGCAAAATTTTATTTTGAAAAAAATCGCATTTTTTTGATATTATGGTTATGTAATTTTTCTAATACTGCCTCTCGAGTAAGTCGGTTGTAGTTCGGCCTGCGATACCTATATCATCGAGTAACACGAACACGCCATTTATTCCTTTTAGGAGGTTGTCCATTTCGCACTGCCCAATTGCGCACGCGGGTGCGACTCCGTACTTTAAACGTGTCGGATGGTATAGCCCTTTATGCATATTGATGGTTAGTAATTTTGAGCTAGCCTCGTCTATTTCTTGTCGCAGGTACGCTTCCTTTAAATTTCTGAACATTTCGTCCGTCATCGGCAAAGAGTGTTCATCTACCATAAGATTTGGATTAAGCATGACGCTGTAATCGCCGCATAGACGCAAGGTTTCGTCCTTCTTTAAAATAGATACAACGTGGTAGCGTATTCCGTAGACTTGGCTTTAATCAAAACCCCTGCTGCTTCTAGACGGTCGAGTTCATTGCTTACCAACGGCAATTGTCTAAACGGTAACGGACGTGCTTTTAGAAATAGCGGGCGTGCGTCTTTTTTAAGCGTTAAGCTGACTGTAATACCCGTGTTTTTGCTTAGGTCTTACTTAGTACAGTTGTTAAAGGTTAAAAGTAATTTATCAATTCGCGGTTTCCTATCTCTATCGCATTCCATATTATATATTTGCGGCGTATTTACAAACAGATGCGTACGCATTTTATGTTTACTGTAATGTACTCTATTACCGGATTTTGCGTATTGCAATACGCAACCAATCTCGTTTGTGTTCGGTGTAGTGTCACTCTCTGAATCGTGAAAATTACACATCGATAATAAAAATTATCAATATACTAACAAAAGTCTATGTTACAGACGACTCAGCACAGGTTATATACACATGTCACATATTCTTGAAAGAAAAAAAAGAAAATTTTTTTCGCTTCTTTCATTTTGTATCAATATTAATATAAAATTTAAATAATATTATATGTAATCTAGCATGTAAAATCTGAATGGATAATCGTAAACAAAAGAAAATTATATATAAATACATAAACAAATATATTGTAGCAACAAAAAGTACCTTATAAATCATATTGTAAATAAATAATGATGTGCGGAGAATGATAATACCCATCATTTTTTATAAGAAATATATACAATAATACACATATTCGGCCGGGCCGGGAGGTGTAATGTAATCACCGATTCCATTACGCATTCAAAACACTACGATTGCTATACATATCACATCTACACACACACGCACACACTTACTCACTAGCACGTCATCGCGGCACCCAAGAAGTGGATCTGAAAATCGCGAGAGAGATTCACTCATACGTGCAAGCGGCACCTTCACACAAATGGGCTATATTCCAACGAACCACGCAGTAAATCCAAAATGCCATAAGAACGCTAAGGGATATTTTAGATTCAGTGATAACTTCACAAGAACCGCGTGTTCGTATTTTTAAACGGAGAGCCATGAATTAAGAAGCACGAGAACGAGGGGAGCTGTTTCCACAATGACGTCACGCAATACAACAACAAACCACCGCGGAAAAACGAGCACAAATATGAGGAAAACTAGAGAGGAGAGAGAGTAACCGAGGCGCAATATTCGACGATCTGGAATTCCATAGGAAACACGTGTGCGATCTCCAGTAAAAAGAGAGACCGCGGGAGAGTTCTAAAAGAGACAAATTCTTAAGTGGTAGTCATAAACTATGATGTTTATGACTTGACCTGCTACGATTCCCTTAAAATTGAGAGAGGAAAATACAAAATAGTGAAATGACCTAATATGGAAATCGCTAGCCCGAGAAAAACAAGGGGATATGCAAGTATATAAAGCCCGGGAGCAAAGGGCAAGCGGCGTCAGTAATATCCGAAATCTCTCGCAGAACGTTACTCTGCTCGTCGCCAGACCATTCGTAAAACAAGTATCACGCATTACTCGCTACTCGTACGTTTAAAAGTAGAGAGCATACCGGACTTAGTCGTTCAGTCGAGCAAGTGCATCCATCGGCATTTTTCCGAATATCACCCCCTGCTGAAAAGAAGAAGCAATAGAGGCAGTGGACACCCTGCGATCTACAGTACGCAAGTAGTAGGGGCTGCACTGCTCCCACGCCACACAGCTCCCACGCTACCGAATACCGGCCGATGGTAACTTATATTAACAGATCCCTGTTTTACCGACCGTGTATCTGTTATCGATTGAGAATTTACCACAGGCCCCACATGTTACGGGTAGTAGTAGGGGCTAGTACTGCGCCAGGCGGGACCCGCGCCACCAAATACCGGCCAAAGGTAACTAGAATTAGCAGATTCCTGTTTTACCGACCGGGTCCCACATGCCCCCGGCCCCATGCCCCGGCTGCTGCCGAGACGCAGCCTCCTACATTACCGACAGAGGATTATTCTTCGAACATGTTTTTATCGATTGACATATTGGGACCGTCAGCACCAGTCCCCGCTAGGCTCCTGTGCAGGCGAGCGCACAGCAGCATCAGCGCCCCCTGTGCAGGCGAGCGCACAGCAGCATCAGCGCCCCCTGTGCAGGCGAGCGTACAGCACCATAAAAATTGTAGTCTGCAGGACCTTTTTAGGATTAATAAATAATTGTATATGTTTCTTTATTATATATTCAATTTTTATTCAAAATCCTTATTATAAGTATATATAAATATATATATATATATATATATATGTATATATATATATATTGTAACATGGCAGCCTACTGCCAGTTACAAGCGGCCGCGCGGAGCACGGCAACACCGCGGCACGAGTCGGCGAGCGCGCGTTCGGCCGTATTCGTGGAGCCTCGGCCTGCATCGGCTAGGCCCGAGCGCACGAGAGCAAGCGTAGGTAGGCGAGCGACCCAACCTAACGTCGACGGCGAGAGGGGTCGACGCGAGCGCTAATGATGATCTCTTCCCTTTTTGCGTCTGACTGCCGTTGCGACTAGTTGACTTTGTTACGAGCCATCACCGAGCACGACCGAGGTCCGAACCACGTGGCGACGGTACGAAAGGAAAAGACATTGTGCTACGGGCTGCTGCTGACTGTGAGTAGAGTGAGAATTAATATAATAATGTTCTCGCGATCCAGTGTGCCGGTTGCGGAGTAACGCGAACTCGCGGATTGTTTTATCGCCACGTGGCCAACATGGCGGCGAGAGCGCGGCGGAGCATGAGTGCGGTTTTAGCATGCTTCGTCGGCTTAACAGCGCGGAGCCGTTCGGCGGATTTCGCGTACAATTCGAATGTTTTACCGTAACTAAAGACTAATTACTGTATATATGACTGACTGACGACCATGACTATGTTAATGCTACCGTTATACTCGACTGACGAAGGATACTGACGCTACCGTGTTGTGCTGTTACGACTAGTATTGTACTGACGTTACCGCGTACATTAACTATGACTATTATACTGACAATATTGTTACACGACGACTACGACTACTTGACTGACGCTATTGTTATATGAATTACCGCTGCGAGACTGACGCTATCGGCTACATATTGATTACGACTATTTCACTGACGATATCCCGAGACTTAATATTACTATTACCCCGAGACTGACAATTATAACCCGACTGTCGCATCGAACTGACTGTTTTACGAAGCCAGACAAAGACCTTACTTCACTGACACGCTATCGTTCACGTTTTTGTATGCGACGCGACCATGACCTACGCGACGACACAAGGTCAGACCGTTACGTCACTGACACGCTATCGTTCACGTTTTTGTATGCGACGCGACCATGACCTACGCGACGACACAAGGTCACGACATTTAGCTAGTTTTAGTTCGCGCGTTAAACTCGCATAGGTCTAAGTTTTAATATTAAGTAGAATTAATAATTGAGCGTAAAATAAGTGAGTGTTAGTTGTGGCAGCGGCCCCGCTAAGTTAGTTATCATCGTATGGAGTGTGTGAGTATTCGCGTCGAGGTTCGGACGACGTCACCGGCGCGGCAAAGGCGGGTACGCCTGGGACTCGCGTACGTCGGGAGAGATTGGCTATTGTCGGGACGCGAAGTCATAGCCTCGTGAGGGCAGCCTGCGACGGACGCTACGGTCGTCGGCACCGGTAGGCGACCGGAAGGGCGAGGCAGCTGCACCGTCCGCGTCGGGTGGACCGTCCGGCGGCGCGTTGACGAACACGCCGCGGCTAGGAGGTCATGCCGACGGGCACGAGCGAGTTCGGCGTCGGAGCGTTGATTAGGAAATCGAGATGACCGGATACGCGCCCAGGGCGTGCGCCGGTACTCACTCGTCCGACTATCGGCGCGGTGGCATGCGAGCCACGGAGTGTGTATGTGTGTGATGCGACGGGGATATCGTAGTTGTAAGCGCGCGGTCGGAGAACGCCTATTGTACATGAATTAAGTAGAAGGCGAACGAGTAAAATATAGAACGAATTTAAGTCAACATGTGCATTCATTTCGTACTGAAACCCACGGCCTTGTGTTATTGTCTCATTCCCTCTATGTGTAATTTCGTATACTGGCTAGCCGAGCAGGTGCATGAAGAAGATGTTTCGACACGAGGCGGCGTCTCAAAGTAAGGGGATCGCGGGATCCCTGGCACTCCGGTGCCTGGCGCCCAGGGCCGAGGCGGCCCGCCGCCTTGTATGCATCGAAACAATAGCACGAGACGGAGAACTCAATTGGTAACGAGTAGAATAACACCCAGCGTTACCGTACGCTGGGTCTACCGTTACAATATATATATTTTAACTTATGTATAGCGATTTATTCTAAATACATACAAAAAACCTTAAAGTAAATTATTTTTACATCCATGCAGTAAATTATTTTTACATCCATGCATTGGGACCGTCATGCAGCCTCCTACATTACCGACAGAGGATTATTCTTCGAACATGTTTTTATCGATTGATATATTCAAGGATCTCACGACCTGACCTCTAGCGACTGAAATTTCGCAGATTCGTGATTGGCTATGGCTGATCCACAGAATACCGCATATAACTATATATAGGTTACACTTCTGTGGGTGAGATCGCAATAGGATGATAAAGGAATAGATGGAAGGAATAAAGGTTAGGATTAATAATTAAAAAGTAACATATGATTTTTTATTTTTTTCTTTATTCAGAAACATAAGTACATAAAACATTATTTGTAAAGACATGATAAAATATTTCAGAACTTCTTATAACCTTGATGTTCTGGCATGGTCTTTGTGTTAGTGGAATATTTCTCAAAAGTATTTTTCCACTGTTCACTTTTATTAGTAGGAGCAGAACAAGGTTTTCCACGATACGTATTACATTGTTTATCATCTTGCACTCTTCTAGCGCTTTTGTCCTCCTTGAGAGGAGTGTACGAAGCGCTATATCGATTCATTTTTGAGATCTATCTTGACTGATGGTTTATAACAGTACTGACTAATTAATTGTTCACGCATACTTTATATAGTTTTAGACGAGTTTCTTAACATCACCGCTTATAGGATTATACTTAACAATGCGATCATGTAAAATTAGACAATACGCAGTTGTATTTGCAGGCATATTATTCTTACATTCAAATTCAAGGCGTACATCGACAGCTGCTTGTTTAAGAGACTCGTTTTGTTTTGAACAATCTATGACTATGAGTGGTGCATGTAGAATAAAGTCCTCTTTACTCAAAAGAGGATCTATTACAATTCTATCAGAATAATATACATTTTGGAAATTTGCATACATATCATAGAGTATGGCAAACTGATTGTTTGCAATATCAAGATTGAGATTACCGTATGGGTAACTCTGAGAGTTGAGGAAAAGTTTTACATTACTAATATCGCAGTGATCAAAATAACTAGCATTTTTTCTTCGTACTCCTTTCCTCGCTGTTTGAAAACCTAGAATGATAAAACGTGGCTTTTCCAGTTGATTCGATGTTTTCACTGTCCATACATGTTGTGTGGTTGTTGGAAGTACTGGATACTCATACAATTCCCATGAACGAAAACTCATAGCAATAGACACATCTTTTTGTATGTAATTAAATAGTTGTATTTTTCGTCGACCTGATAGGACGAGGTAGGGCATAAGCCATTCTATACGAGTGATTTCAATTTTAAAGTCTTCGTATGTAGGTCTTCCATCTACCATTATAGGCTCTTGTAAAACAGCGTTCAAATCATTTCTCGATCTTGTGAGAATCAGTTCATGCTTAACGTTTACAACGATTTTTCGATAATCCTCAGCAAAACCGAAAATCAATGATAGAGGAACTGTCACATCAAAGTTTCCACTATTATCAGATATATTTCCCACGTCAGTAGTAGGCGTCCAGCCGGAATTTTCCAGATACTTTAGCTGACGGGTGAGAAAGAAGTGTAGCCTTTCATCAAAGTTGTTGCAGCAACATTTTTGCATCGATCAATTTCTATAGCATTCATCTCGTATCGAATTTCCTCAAAGAGATGACTAATAGCATTGTTCACGAAATTAGTATGCTCTAAAGCAGTACCATCCTGCTTTGTAATCTTTCCACAAATGTGTAGTGAACTTTTGGATGGTAGTACACACAAATCTTGATGTTGTATAGCAATTCGAATTTCATCACTATTGTTGAATGTAAGTGCGGTGTAGGGTTGATGTGCATGAACCTCATAATGTGAGACAGATTCATCAAAGATGACTGGAGATTGTACGTTAAGAACTGCCTCCATCTTGGCAGCAGCAGCAGCAGCAGATAAACGTACAAGTTATTTTTTCAATATTTTTTTCGCTTGCCTTGTTCTTCCTCCACCACCGCGTACTTTGAGACCGAGACTTTGCAGAAACTTACTGTTCTGACGTGTTAATCGTTTGATCACTCGCTGCCGACTGACTGTCTGATGACATACTGTACCGCTAATATAGCTTTTCTCCGCATTAAAAACAATACCCATTTCAATTGCTTTTTAAGTGTAGACGAATCGTAATAATTTCACCTCGCAGATTAATCAAATCACCATCTTGATCTACTATGCGTAGTTGTAAATGATCGATTACTTTCACAGATATTGGTAAGTATATTATTTGTTTAGGCACCTCAATTATCTTGTAGCCGGGAGGAACTGCTGGGAAAAACTCATGTATTGTATGAACTTTTTGTTCATTTATGTATGCTCCTGCCGTAACATTACACTCGACACGTAAAGCGTTTACTTTGAGAATAGCTACTGGTAAATCTGAGTCGTGGCTTATATAAGGTTTTAAGAGTCTTCGAGTGAATCCTAGTAGACGACCAATCGAGTCACTTGGTCGAAAATCAATTTCATGACTGCACCCAATAATACTGCGCAGTGTATTATTATTTGGCTTGATACTAACTTTTATGTCTCGAGTATCAAGGATCCCTTGCAGAGTTCGATCAATATCCTCAATCTCATAACTACCCGTAGGAAGTTCAATAATTTCTTGACCAACATAAAATTTATTACAGTTTTCATCAACGTTCGGTATAGAATTAAAAGTCAGTAACTCAACAAGTCCAAGACTGTATTGCTTATCCGGATCCAGTTCTATTGGAGGAAAATAGTGCGTCTCAAGGATTGATGACGTGCCGGAAAGGCTGAGAGTCATTGATTCGACAACCATTTTGAGCAGACTAATTCAAATCAATAGTCTACTTCTTTTTATATAGACAAAAATTATTCTTACGATTGAGCTGATTACAGAGAAATTTCAGACAGAGATGACCACAGATGAAAGTTGAAAATTCTTGATACCTCTGATAATTGTACCTGACTTGAGATACTTTCCAATAGTTCATTAGATCTTTTGGTGGTTGTAAATCACCGAAACTATCAAAATATGTAACTGTATCACCAATTTTTCGATAAGCTACCCAATGCGTACCAGATCCACTTGCATCATCCAGATTAATGATTGCCGATTCTCTAGCTCGACAACCATTCAAAGGCAGACCATTTCGCATAAAAACTCCACGAAAGTTTGGTATTTTCATTAATTTTACATATTTGAGTAAATCATAGTCGGTGAGTGCACGTTTTGGCAGTCTTATTTCATCAAAGTTTTTTTTTTCCTCCTCCTCTACATTGTTCCTTTTTTTTCAGAACAATGCCGAAACCTTTACGATGAGGTTTCAGAAACAGTCCTTTACCGACTGCCAACATTTCCATTCTCTCATTATGTCTTTTTTGCTCTTCCATTTGTTTTTTTGCAGCACTTGCTTTATTTATTGCTTTAGCGATTCCTGCAGCTCCTCCTGCAAGTGAGCCTACTACACTGAGACCGGCAAAAAGTGGAATAAGCGCTGGAAGAAAGCCACCTACTTTACTGGGAACAGGCAATATGCGCGGAACACTAACTTTACTTTTTCCACCATTTTTTTTCACATGTTCTGGAGCCATCTTCAATGCGGACTTAATCATAGAGCGAGAGTCATTGCCAGGAATGACTGATTTTCCAGTTGACTCAATCAAATTTTTTAGCGTGATCTTTTTCTTTTTAATCGTTTTCTTGAGTTTATTAGATTCTCGAGCCTTTCCTCCAACACCCATACCAAGCTTTGATTTTAACTTCATGGTACTTGCTACAGCAAAAGCTGCTGCTCTTTCTTTCAAACCAGCGTCTTTAGATTTCACTCTCTGCCACGCCTTCTCTGCTAAAATTTTATCAGCTGCGTTTCTCTCTTGAATGTTATCGGGATTCTTTGAGTAAGCAATGTCGTGTTCTTTGCAAGCAGCGTCTAGAGGATTTATTCCAGGATCACCACGAGCTCGACGTTTAGCTAGTTTAGTACCTGGTCCGCAGTACTGATAACCAGGCACATGAAGTTCAATGGGTAATTTGTTAATCAATGTATTAACTAAACCTGTACCTTTTTTCTGTTGCATGATGCTAGCTCCTAACAAGCTCATGCGAGACTGACTGAAGAAACTATAAATGCTCATATTTATAATGTTTCGAGTCAGTCATGATATGAATTTTTAAAAAGCATGATGGATCTTAAGAAACAGTCAGCAAAGTTACCAGTGGTTAATTTCGATCTTTTAACGCAGCAGCAGCAGCAAAAAAAAACCTCGACATGTAAAATTGCTACCTAACAGTATAAGAGCAGTATTTTGTGGCCCATCTAATTGTGGTAAAACGAACGCTCTCTTATCTCTAATCATTCATCCTAATGGTTTGATATTTGAAAATATTTATGTATACTCGAAATCTCTGAATCAGCCTAAATATAAATTCTTACAACAACTTGTTAAGCCTTTAGAAGGTATCAAATACTTATCGTTCGGTGAACACGATCTTGTAGTATCACCTGATGAGGCTCAACCAAATTCAATTTTTGTTTTTGATGATATTGCATGTGAAAAGCAGGATAATGTCAAAGCTTTCTACTGCATGGGTAGACATAAAAGCGTGGATTGTTTTTACTTGTGTCAGTCGTATGCACAAGTACCGAAACACTTGGTGCGTGACAATGTCAACTTGTTGGTAATTTTTCGACAAGATGATATGAACTTGAAACATGTTTACAATGATCACGTTAATACAGATATGACATATCAACGCTTTAAAGATGTTTGTTCAATGTGTTGGAATGATGGCAATCACAGTTTTCTCGTTATAGACAAAGACCGAGATATAAATGATGGTCGCTACAGAAAAGGTTTTGATCAGTTTGTAATAAATATACAGGCTACCGAATAGATTTAGCACTCGATCGTGAGACGCTTAGCTATCAAAATGTCTGATTTTAATCAGCAAACTGTAGTCCTACGCGAACTTGAAAAAGCTCGAAACGCGGTGAAAAGAAAGTATGATTTGATAAAGTTACATAAATTAAAGGTAGAAAAAGGTTTGGAGGACTCATTGAAGCCGATTGTGAAACCATTGGAAAAATTAATCGATGTAAGTGAATATAAAATAAAACAAGAAAAAAGTTTGTCATCAGTTAAAAAAGAAAAAAGAAAGAAGAGAAAATTAAAATCTGAGCGGATTGAAAACTATAAAAAAGACTATGATGGTGGTGATGATGGTGGTGATGATGGTGGTAATGATGATGATGATGATGATGATGATGATGATGATGATGGTGATGATGACGATGATGATCCTGGAGAATCAGCGTTTGAGTCAGCTGTAGGTGATTCAGATCAAGAAGAAACTGTCAATAAAAGTAATGTATCAAATTTTTCAGATCATGAAAAAACAGTTGTGGGTGATAGTGTTGATGAAATCGTTCAATTGTTGCATAAGGGACGAACACAAACCTTAGATACAGTATATGGAGTGCGGAAAATGCGAGATGGTAAACTAATGATTGGAAATAGTCCTATAAATTTTGAAAAAGATAAAATTATCGTTAGCGATAAACAGTATGACAAAGATCCAGGTCTAGTGGAGTTATTGTTCATGAAATATCCTGATGATACTTTAATCACTGACAATGATAAGAAAAATTATGCTAAGATTTTAAAAGACACAAATGCTCACAAAAAATACTATAATACAAGGGAAGATATTCGTGAAAATTCAAGTAAAAAGTATACTGATTTTGTGAGTAAAATTCTCAAGATTCCGCAAGGTAAAAGTGGAAAAGGACTTAGTAAGACTTTGTTATATAAGAATACTCGTAAAAATACATATACTGATTACATTTATTGGGATGATCCAAACGAGCTTGTAGATCGTTTGAGATTACTTATAGCTGAAACATCTGCTGGCAATAATAACCATGTCAATGAAATACAATCAATCGTTGAAGAGCTTCGTGAAGTAGGAATTATTTTGTAACAACTCAGTATCAAAATGAGCATCGATGTGTTTGGACGTCGACTGCTCCACACAGGCACATCTCGAGGACCGCCTGGACTAGGATTCAAGCTGACTAGTGATGGAAATTATGATTTAGAGAACCGAAAACTATGTCATGTTGGTAATGCTGTGGATCAAGATGATGCCGTAAATTTAAAGTCTGTAAAAAAGTTGATTAAACGAAGAGCTGAAAAAATTGTACAAGAATTGGAGAGTTTAGTAAATGATAGAGTTATAAATACTGAGGCTGAATTTTCTAGAATAAATAATACGTTAAGAGATTTACACGAGAAATTACAAATCTTGGATTCCACAGTAAATAAACTTGTAAATCAGGATGAAAGCAGCGCTAGTAGAAGAACTTCATAAACCTGCTAGACGTAATTATCCACGTCGCTCTGTTCTCGTTAAAGATATCGATGAAACTTGGCAGGCAGATCTTGTTGAAATGATTCCATATGCTAAACAGAATAAAGGTTTCAAATACTTGCTTACAGTCATTGATATACTATCAAAGTATGCTTGGACTGTGCCAGTGAAAGAAAAAACTGGAAAATGTGTAAATCAAGCTATGAAATCAATACTGCTACAAAAAAGAGTACCTAAGAACTTGCAAACCGATCGTGGCAAAGAATTCTACAATAAAGATTTTGAGAAACTAATGAAAAATTATAAAATTCATTTATACTCCACCTACAGTAATCTCAAAGCATCAATTTGTGAACGTTTTAATCGCACTTTAAAAAGCAAGATGTGGCAGTTATTTAGTCTACGTGGTACCTATAAATGGTTGGATATTTTGCCAGATTTAACTTTACAGTATAATAATAGACGGCATCGGACAATAGGTATGAAGCCTGCTGAAGTGAATCGAGACAAAGTTAATGGTATACTTAATCGAATTAGAAAGACAAACACTGTCAGAAATGTATTTAAACGAGCTAAGTTTAAAATTGGAGATAAAGTACGTGTAAGTCGAAACAAGGAGGTTTTCGATAAAGGTTATACACCCAATTGGTCAACTGAAGTCTTTACAATAACGCAAGTTTCTCAAACAAAGCCTTACACCTATCATCAAAGGATTATCAAGACAAACCAATAGCTGGAGGATTTTATGAGGAAGAACTTCTCAAGACTAAACATCCTGATGTATATTTGATTGAAAAAGTTTTGAAAAAAAGTGGTAATAGAGTTTATGTAAAATGATTAGGTTTTGATAATACTCACAATAGTTGGATAAATAAAAATGATATGTAAATGAAAATAAATTATAATTAATTAAAAAAATTTATTGTTTACTTATTTTACATTTCCTTTAGTTTTTTTAAAAGTACAGGCATTATAATATCATTTATTTGCATGATTCTTCTCCTGAAACGTTCTCGATCGCGTGCAGCCTGCTCCCATTTGCCACATCGAGCTTCATGATGCGCAAATCTCCAGGTATGCATTACGTGGATAGTTGGTTCATCCTTGAATCCCACACACTTCTTTTCACTGCAATTAAACGTTTCTAAATTAAATTGTGTGATATATATATATATATATATATATATATATATATATATATGCATGCTTAATTTGAACTTACCCATTTATTTTGTAGTGTCCCCAGGCGAGCGTATCTGTACTGTCGTCTTGCAAGAATCGTTTATCATCGTAAGGACTGAGAGCAATCTTACTCTGCCGAATGGTTTCGACGTTATGAAGTCTTGATCTTATAGCAAACTGCTCTCGACTTTGAATGCAAGAATTTCGTAGACACTCTAAGTAGTCATTAAATTCAATAGTTTTCTTTACAACAGAAGCCTTAATACCTTTAATTTTTTTCATACTATCTTGATTATTGATGCGTGTACTGTACATTTTGCTTCTCAGTCCAACAAATTCAGTGAGAATCTGGCCATTACACTCATCCTTCATAAGTCCTACTACTTTTTTATTAACACGTGGTATGTTAAATATATTATCTACAGAATAATCTGAAGTATCGAATCTGTGAATATTCTTTTTCATATGTTCGTAAAAATCATTACATTGAACAGCATAGATGAAACTATCGGTATCTATGTAAAGTAATTTACGATTAACTTTATACATTTGTCGCATATAATTGTAATGGAAATCATACATCAGTGTTTTGGACAGATCTAGAACTGTAAGCCCAATGTAGATTGGTTTATTCATAAGTATTTCAGTTGTATTTAGTTGTATGGCAACTAGATTTTCATTAAATATTGAACTACTATGAAAGTTCGGCTTTGAAATTTGAGCCTCTACACCATATCTTCCATCATATTTACTCATAAGCTTGACTGAAACTCGCTTTCTAATATTTTCCATAGTCTTATCAAATACTGCATTATTCATTAACTTCATTTTTTGCTACTGCTCTCATACTAGTGTTCAAATCAATATATGATTTGAGCCATGGAGACTGCTTGAATTTTAGAATTCTATGTATCTTAATGAGCTGAAGACCGTTCAAAGGAGCTTGTTGTAGAGCAACATAATGAATCACATAATTTCTTTTAGGTTGAAGTGTAGCTAAAAGTTTTTCTTGCTTTGATCCAGGAGGTTTTGCATGTTCTGGACAAAATGGTAAGTCGTTATGCTCATCATGTATTTTGTAAGGATAATCTAAATCAACCTCTAAAATGTATCCATGAGAAGCATCTGATATGATTGAAAACAAATCAAAATTTTCAAAATTTTCATACCATTGAAATTCATTGTATGGAAGACATTGTGAAAGTCCGAATCCATACAAATTATTTGCATCTAAATAAATTAAATATTCTTTTTCTTTATCTTTTTCATACTTTTCAAGCATATACTTATGATTGGCTGCTGCATAACGATTTGAACACTGACTCAAGCCACCTCGAATTCCACGTTCTATAAAAAGTATCATATGGATATCTGTTAAAAGTCTTAATTGTAAGTCTTAATTGAGCATTGCATCCCAGGAAAAACCTGGAGTGGTATAATAGTGAGCAGGGTCGAGACCATAAACTTTCATGCTTTGTTCTCGAAAATTTTCAATAACATCTGCTAACAACAAAACATCAGTTTTCATATAAAGATCTGAATACTCGCCAAGCGTTTGAACATTAAATGTATTCCAGACAATTTGTGCATGATCATAATCTCTATCAGATATATGTGAATCATTAAGCATACTAAAAAAATCATCTTTTTCTGGTAATTTACACTCTGCTAGCTTGTCCCATGAGCTTATATACTCGTAGGGTAAAACGCCTTTTCTCGTTAACAGATCAATCTGGTCTCTGTTACAATCATTAAATTCATGATTAACAATTTTATAGTCCTGTAGATACGATGCCAATTTTTCCAGTGATGAAGGCATGAATCTAAACGAATCCAGAAATCTGAATTTAATTTTACTATTCTCTACATGTTTTGTAAATGAAATATATTTTTCTTTTGTCAGAGGTAGTAGATCAATCTGTCCTGGAAAATGATTTGATATATCGGATATAATAAAGTGTGCATCATAACCACTTAAATTGTGAAACACAACTGGTATTATTTTTGAATCTTGATAATTTAGGTTACAGGTAATATGTGCCGGCCCTCGATATTTTCCAGTGAGATGGCAATGATCACGCACCTTGACATCATTATTCAAAAATTTTTTACAAATATGACACGTTTTTTAATTATAATACTCTGTTCTTTCAGCTTCAGATAGAGCTGGCGTGGGTAAAGGATTCGCGTATAAAGCACTTATTTGTTTCTCAATATTTTTCAACTGTTCAGCAAACCATCTTGAAGCTTCATGACCTCTATAAAAATCATATTTCGATAAAGAGTCATTGTAACTACATTTAAAGTAGTATCCTATACTATAAATTTCATGACTCTGTACTGGTCGAGTGTTAGTTTCCACATCTTGTCTTAGTGGTTTTAACAAACACTCACAGTCTGCATATATTATGAAAGGTAACTTTTCACTATAGCAATGACTTTTAAACATTATCACATTATTATCTTCACTAGGGAGTTTAATTCTACAATTATTCAACTTTTTACAATGTTCTTCATGCTTAGTCAAATGATCTTCTTTGTAAAAGAAATTTAAACATCTGTCACATGTAAATAGTTTTTTTCTTTGTTTGCTCAAATCGTTTTTGATTAAACGTGAAAGATTTTTGATGTATACATAATGTGATTGATTTGGTAATTCATCACTTTCATCATTATAACTCATGAGTAAAAGCAGATTTATATGATTACTCTTTTTACATGAAGTTAAGTAGAAAGGTACAACATTTTTATTATCTAAGCCGAACACATTGACTGATATTGTAGTGTTTTGCTTTTCAAATCTTGGTATCTTTTTCAATGATACAGGAAACTCAATACCATTCATATCCAAGGTCTGTTCATATTGAATGTAATTGCTTAATCTTTTAGGATGATTTTTATTGTTTATTGGATATAAAGCAGATAAAATAGCCCATATGAAGCATTTGTTATCATAATTTTTAACATTGATACATGCTTTTCTTTTCTCTATAAATGTTGGTAGAGGTATATACGAGTTGCCGCTACGCATTGGATTGAATTTATTTACGTTTATCTGTATATTTTCAATTGAATGTAGAGTCCAACCAGAGTCGCGTTCCTGAAATTCCTCAATATCTGAGAGTAGAGGTTCAGTAACATTAGCCTCAAACCATTTGTTTAATGATGTCGCCGATAAAATTTCATGGTTTTGTGTAAATGTTTAGTCTTAATACATTCTTCTTCTTCTTCTTCTTCATTATCGTTATTCTTTACACATATTTTTTTAAATTTGCATGATAAAACAGTATTTACTTTTAAAGCTTCATCATTTAAACGCATTATATTTTTTAATTTTCTTGAGAATAATATAGCACAGTCTTTCAAAAAATTCATCACATCGATATGTATCAAATTCGCTATCACAACAGTTCTCATACGATTCTCAAATGCGTTATCCATATCTATCCAACGTACACGTTTAGTAATGGTATTGTTGGTCGTATGTATTCCACCACCACTTTTTCGTTTATATATAATTTCAAGTCGTGCTTTTATACATTCTAATTTTGCAATAATGCATAAAAGACTCTGTTTTTGATGTACTGAAAGTCCTTTATTACCCTATTGACAAATCTCACGTGAGATCTCATGCCAAAATCTCATCTGACCAATTCTTTGCTTATCATAGGTTGTAAGCCCTTCTTAATTGATTAATAACATTTTTTGAAAAATTTTCTAAGTTCAAATTTTTCAAAAAATGTTATTAATCAATTAAGAAGGGCTTACAACCTATGATAAGCAAAGAATTGGTCAGATGAGATTTTGGCATGAGATCTCACCTGAGATCTCATGTGAGATCTCATGTGAGATCTCACGTGAGATTTTTCAATAGGGTAGTTAAAACTTTACGAAAAGTCTTGAGTGATAAAACAAAATTATTTTTCCAACGGGTTATAGTCGTTGAATCAGTAGAAGAAGAAGAAAATAACAATTTTTCAGCTGCCTCCAAAAGCTTAGCTTGCTGCATACATTCAGCTATTATATCATCCATTTTGATGATAACTATAATCAAACATAAAGAAAAAAAATATATATATATATATATATATATTAATATAAAATATAAATGTATAAACCCTATTTCTAAAAACAAGACCATTTGTATCGTAGCCATCAACACAGTAACATTATCCATTTAATATACATTTATAAGGGAGAAAGTTTACTTTAGGTACATACGTGCATGTATATAAGTGAGTGAATGATGATAAAACAGAATACTGTATGGAAACTGCTGTGGCATCGCGTGAGAGAGAGAGAGAGAGAGAGAGAGAGAGAGAGAGAGAGAGAGAGAGAGAGAGAGAGAGAGAGAATAATACGGACTATAATACGGAAAAACTTACTTGATTATGAGTCATAGTGGAATTATGTCAATAGTATCCCTCACACCCTTTGAAAAATTCTTAGATGTTTAATTGCTTGTACACTTTAACACACACCCGCAACAATTTTGTGCAATACTTCAAATAATCAGTTTCTGCTACCTCAAGGTTTAATTGTCAGACACTCACACAACAATTTCGAAATACTTTAGATCGCGAGATGCTGCTATGACACTTTACTCACACGACAATTTTGAATGAAATGTGATATCACTTGGATAAGATTTTTTTAAATCGTTTCACTCTACACAGTCTACTAACTAATTTTATTTATTTTTTATCAGTATATTATATGGTTGATATTTACGTCACTTAATATAAATTTTTACTAACTTTTTATTTAAACATAAATAATACTAATAGATACTTATTGATACTATATAGAGTAAGTGTAACGTGAATAATACGTAATTCGGATATTATAAATTTTTACTGACTGAAGCATTTTTCTATTGCAAGCTGGCTTATATATTCTAAAAATTGTAAAGTGGGGGTAATTTTTAAATGATTTCAAACGTAAAGTTTAGTAGTTGTTTTATTCAAAAAAGCATGTGATCGCTAACATCAATTTTTATATAGAGAGTAAAGGGCGGCTATCGCTCAGTTCAAAGAAACTTGGTGGTTTACGCATCGGTAAAGTGAAAGAGGTGAGGTAAGGCATAGGGAACATGCATTGCTTGCGGCTGCAACTTTTGATGTGCCGCATGCTATACTTGCCGAGAATCGATGTCTAGCTCCATTTTTACGCATAGGAAAACATATAGAAAAATGAGGGCTAGTTAACGTTTTAATTCAAACTAAGCAATGCACAGCTCGAAACGTTTGATGAGCTGCATGCGGTACTTGCTTAGAATCTGTATCGAGCTATATTTTTCTCATAGTACGAAGGCTATGTAGAATACATAGGAAAAGTAAGGGAGCTGCCGCCCAGATCAAAGCAACGTGGGAAGCGTAAGAGAGACGCTGCACGCTGTGCTTGCGTATAGAGTATGCGCTTACGAGGTGCATCGATAGCGCACAGGACCGTTGCGCTTTGATGTACCGCACGCGTGTTTTAGCTCTGCTGAGGTGTCTAGGCGGTGAAAATCGGTGCACCCACGTCTGAGTGGAAAGGGTGCAAATTTTGAGTGTATTTAAGCTGTGCTGCGTCCCGTATTGGTACACATTTTCGAGCTTCACGCACAGTCCAGAAAGCAATTGTAAGTATACTCTAATAAATGTATTTTATCATTACATTCTCATCAATAATATTAAGCATTGAATTTTTTCATAGAAAAATGGATTTGATTGTTGATACTCAGGGCTTCAAGGGACAAAACGGTAACTTCATAATCAAGGAGTTGGCATATATCAATCCCAACGAGCCAGGTGCAGTGCCACAACTTGTGACTTTTCAACCACCATACTCTTGGAACGATTTATCGAACGATCTCAAGTGCGCAAATTTGTGGTTGAAATATTCTTTCCACGGATTGAACTGGAGCGACGGAGACGTTCCTTATAATAAACTGAATGAAGTTTGCACCAGTCTACTCGACATCTCACCTTCAAGAAGGGTAATCATCTGGGTAAAAGGAGCTCAGAAGAAAGCGTGGTTGCAGCCTTTTTTCCTAGACGTTCGCAACATTGAGCAACTCGGCTGCACCTCCTTAAAGACTCGAGGTTTTCGACCACCCATCGTGTGTCCACATCACCTCCCGGACTGGAAAGAAAACTGTGCCGTACAGAACATGTATGCTTTAAAAAACTGGCTCTGGGCAGTACGTGAAGATATTCTTTACAAACTGCCTATGTATGATCATTATTGCTCATCAGATTCTTCTACATCGACATCAGAAGAATAATTTTTTATCATGTGAGTATAATATAATATACATTTGTGAGTACAGTCTTATTTGTGTGTGTGTGTATGTGTGTGTGTGTGTATGAGTGTAATTTATTTATCATGTTTTCTAATTTATTATTTTGTTTCAGCATGGATTCAATCAATGTAGTGGCAAAATCGGCCCCATATTTACCAACCAAGAAGCTGAAAGATTTAGAAATGGAGAAGAAATATAAAGTAACATAAATAAAGAAGATTCAGACGAGATTCGGATTAAAAATAGTTGTCGAATTAGACAACAATTTCGACATGTTCTTGCCAACAAGAGTGTCGTCATTGTTGACGAAGGATGCGGCTACAATGGAGAGAATCGAAAAAGAAGTACAGAACCGAGATGTTTATATAAAACATCTCGGTGATAATTTACTAGAATTTATATAAGTTTAAAAAACCTTAATATTCATATATATATATGAATATTAAGGTTTTATTACCATTTTTCTATGCAAAGAGGGATTAATTATGTTTAGTATTTTACTTTAAGGATTTTTTCCATACTTAAGAATTTCCATTTTAATTTATCAATTTATAAATCTTAATTTATAAACTTAAGAAGCCTTCAACATTTTACTATTAATTAATCTATTTATAAGGGATTCAATTACGCTTAATTTTTTACTGTAAGGATTTTTTATACTCTTAAAAAGACATGTTTACCATAGATGCATTATATTTATAAATTATAGTTGTATTAATGGTTCTATTATTGTATACTTAAGGATTTTTTGACACTTTGTTCTCTTTGCGTTCTTAAATAAACTAAATATGCATGCGTTTTTCACATATGTATATGATAAGTAAATATACATGGGCATGATATTCTCTACATTTCTTTACACAGATTGATGTTGTTGCATGGATGTAAAAATAATTTACTTTAAGGCTTTTTGTATGTATTTAGAATAAATCGCTATACATAAGTTAAAATATATATATATATATATATATATATATATATATATATATATATATATATATATATATATATACTTATAATAAGGATTTTGAATAAGAATTGAATATATAATAAAGAAACATATACAATTATTTATCAATCCTAAAAAGGTCCTGCAGACTACAATTTTTATGCTGCTGTACGCTCGCCTGCACAGGGGGCGCTAGCGGGGACTGTTGCTGACGGTCCCGATATGTCAATCGATAAAAACAATGTTCGAAGAATAATCCTCTGTCGGTAATGTAGGAGGCTGCGTCTCGGCAGCAGCCGGGGCATGGGGCCGGGGGCATGTGGGACCCGGTCGGTAAAACAGGAATCTGCTAATACTAGTTACCTTTGGCTGGTATTTGGTGGCGCGGGTCCCGCCTGGCGCAGTACCAGTCCCTACTACTACCCGTAACATGTGGGGCCTGTGGTAAATTCTCAATCGATAACAGATACACGGTCGGTAAAACAGGGATCTGTTAATATAAGTTACCATCGGTCGGTATTTGGTGGCGTAGGAGCTGTGTGGCGTGGGAGCAGTGCAGCCCCTACTATTTACGCACACCAAAGGAACGAGCCGTATCATACCTAAGTGCATCTAGCCACCGCTGTAACCTGAACCACCGAGCCTAGGCTGGAAGGCACCGAGGATTGACAGCTGCAGACACTCATAAACCTCTTCACACATATATACAAACAGCCACGCACACTTACACATTAAGGTACTTTTCTCTTTTCATAAAAATAAACGTGTGTCGATTTAGAAAAAATAATGTATAGTTTAAGTGACTTCGTATCCGGCTCCCTTCCCCGGTAGGCGATGACCGCGTCCGCGGTAACCAAAAATGACTTCCTATCATTCACTCTTTTAATCACTTAAATTATTATAACTTTCACGTATCGCCAAGTTCGATTATCAATTCAGGTAGGAATTCATGTAATTGTTTTAATGTGTTAGATTTTGAAATTAAAATTTGTAATCTGGACGTAACACTATGGCAAGCAGACTTTTGTGCAATAAAGACAGAAACTTTAAACTCAGTGAAGCCAGAGATTATTTTAAACAGTTTTTGACTGCAGTTACACAAATATATGGAGAGACAATCATGTCTTTGAATATGCACAATTTAATTCACATATGTGATGATGTAGAATCTACAGGGTGTACAATCAATGAACTCAGTGCATTTTCTTTTGAGTCGTACTTAGGCAGCATCAGTAGTGTTCTTCATTCTCCTACTCATCGTATTGCACAGTTCACACAAAGAATGCTTGAAAAAGATATGTTATCTGCAAACCAAATGAAAATTTATTCTGAAATCCAGATTCTTAAAAGAAAAAAATTAATATTCTGAAATTGAATTATAAAAGTATGATTTTATCAACAAAACACCCTGACAATCTTGTTCTTCTAGAAGATAAGAGTGAGGCCCTCGTGTCTCAGTTCAGTGAAATTGAAGGAAAATATTATGCTTTTGTTAAAAAATATAAAAAGGTCCCATTATTTGATGATCCCTGCGATTCAAGTACTTTTGATATTTATGAAATCACTCGTCACTTATCCAGGAATAACATTAGATTAGAATTGCATTGCATCAAAGACAAGTTAATTCATTTAAAAATGAAATTTTCCCTACTGATAAATCTCACTTGAGAATCAAGTGAGATCTCAAATGATTCTCAAGTGACAATCATGCCAAAATCTCAAGTGATTCTCAAATGATTCTCAAGTGATTGTCAAGTGACTCTCAAGTGATTCTCAAGTTGAATTGTGCATAAAAAAATAGAGAAATATATTATATTGTTTTAATTATTATTAATACCAATACTTTGCATAGTATGCATTACAGAGAGGGAATACAGGATATAGGAATACTGCAGAAATAATAAAATTCAACTTAAATGTTTTTAAATTTATTTTAAATTTATAAAAAATGAAATAAAGCTTACATTATTGTGCCCGTAAAAGCCTGCAATTCTTCAAAATGCTTTTATATTCAATAATGAAGTAGATTAGGTAGAGGGCAAATATACATGATTTCAAGTATTTGCATGAAAATACAAATAGTCATGATCTCATTGGTTTGAACAATTGTAGATTCTGTGCTAATATGTTCTATTACTCTAAGGTCATTGTAATTCCTGCTGAATCGATTTCTTGTTGTAACAACATTGCAGACAGTAAATTCTTGGTTTTTTTCGTCATCAGTAATAAAACTATTAATTTTTACAAATCTTTTGTCTTTTAATTGTGCAAATGAATTATTTGATCTTTTTTTCTTTCTCATAGATGATTCGTATAAACATCCATTTTTTACCATTTTGAAATAAAGGTTTGCAGAATGTTCAGACAGCTGTAATCTTTCTAATATATCATTTGGTACACGGTTGCCAAGACCAAAATATGTAATATCCCTTATTTTACAAGTATTTTGCACTTTTGAACCAAGAAAATCATCACAGTACATTTTCACCAAAACATCCGCATGTTATATTATGATATACATATTCTTGTACAACAGAAATAAAATGATTGATATTAATAAATCTTACGATTTGTAGTGTAACTCCTTTTGAACATTGTATTGCCTTTAACAAATTTGTGTTTGCGGATTCAAAAGAAAAGGTTGACTGACACCACAATGGTCCCCAATTTAATACGGTTTTAGAGATATGTAGTAACTGGTGGACATTAAACGTCATTGATTTTATTCCAAAATATTCTTGAGACTTAGCTACAAACTCGTGCAACATTTGATCGGCTCGATCCAATTCTCTTATATGAATACTACTTTGTAACAGGATATACAAGCTTTCAACAAATAGAAGCCAATGAAAAAGATGATTTCTGCTTAGGTGATCTGCTAAAAGCGGTACACTATAAAATAGAACATAATTTTCCCATTCACGTGCTTTCCAATCCTTTCTGTTACTTATTGGTCGGCTTAAACGTAAAATTTGATGAGGCGCAGTAATTTTATTAATTTTTTCAATGTGCGCTCCGCGCGCTCTGCTTTATATTGAACCTTTTTATAGGTTAGAAATAAACTACCACGCGCGTCCCGCCATCTATTTCGTAATCTTATTGGCCAATCGACGACCAATCAGAGAACGAATAGAATGATGATTCCTCTCTTTTTAAAGTAGGATAAAATCTTACGTCAGGTATAATATGAGGTATCACGTGATAATAAATTATTAACTTATAAGAAAGTACTGAGTTTGCACGGAGCGAATATTGTTTTTATTTATATTGTCTTATACTAATGAAGTACATAAAACTATTTTCAGAGTTTACAAAATCACAACTAGTAAATATCCATCAAAATGCTCTATCCTTGGAAAGAGATGATAATGTTTCCGTGTCTATCCCGCAATTTTCACCGATTCTTAATGATTCGCACTTATCACAATCTCAAACACCACGAAGATCAAGAGATAAGACGCCGTCTCGTTTACAGACTCCAGTAATTTCTACAGTAAATGGTCCAGGAGATCATCATTCGCCAAGTGTTCGTGTTTCAAAGATGCGTTGCAGTAGATTATCGGGTTTGCAAAAGATTCCGCGTATAGATTCTCCACTACCTTCAGACAAACGCGCTTCACAACATTCGCTTTCAAATGCTCCTTTAAATTTAGATTGTAGTGATCAGTCAGATCACTCTGATTTAAGAATGCCTTCACGTTCACAGAGAGGTTGTTTGCCTTCTATAGCTTCAGATTCTTCATCAGGATCTAAAGATATTTCAGTTCCGAAAAGTCAGTCATCTACACCATTTGTGCCTTCTAATAGCTTGTATTCACCAGTTATGTCTCCACGAGATTCTCCTTACAATTCTCCGTCATGTTTAGAAGCAAGATCTGTAAGACGTTCGCTCTCGAAAAGTCACTCGCGTTCTCTAGCAGGATCTGGAAGACGTTCGCACTCTAAAAGTCGGTCGTGTTCGCTAGCAGGATCTCGAACAGAACAAGAAACACCTACTCGAACACCACCAAGACGGACAGGTCCATGTTCTCGAGCCCAAGTAGTGTCTAATCGCACACCGCTGAGACGGCCAGGTCCACGTTCTGTAACCCAAGAAGTAATGCCTACTCGCACACCGCCGAGACGACCAGGTCCCCGTTCTCTAACCCGAGAAATAGTGCCTACTCGTACACCACCGAGACAACCAGGTCCACGTTCTCTAACCCGAGAAGTAGTGCCTACTCGCACACCGCCGAGACGACCAGGTCCACGTTCCCGAACGCAAGTAGTGTCCAATCGCACATCACCGTTACATCCAGGTTCTGCTTCACCAGGAAGAGAAGATATTCAAGATAACGAAGGAGAAAATGAAAATCTTGAAGTTTCAGCAGGTAATGCGGGTAGAGAATTTTTTAACTAGCTTTAACTAACTTAAGACAAGCTATATTTTCTTAATGTTCACTTTTTGAGGTTAGGATTGAAACGTTCGCAAAGATCGCGCGCAAAAACGAACAGCCAATTAGAGTACGACTTTTTTAGAGAAGGATTGCTGATTCTAGACATCACATTATTTTGTAAATAACATTTATGCTATAAAAAAAATGTATAATTTTTAGGAGGAGAATCTGATTCTGCTGTTCCGATGCTGCAACAATATAAACCTAAGTTATACAGAAAGTATAAAAAAGCAGGGTACGATTTAAACTCAGATATTCCTGAATCACATGAACGTTATGCCATTGTGAGGAATAAGGTATATATGAAAACGCAATACTATGGATTGTGAAGTATTTTATCTTTTCATTAAATCTTTTTTATTTTAAAGGTATACCTGGGTGAAAGCAGGTCAATTGGACAAAAATCATGGCGGATCATTAGATCCAAACGAAAGTCTGCGTTGTTACGAGACTTAGGAACGGTTTTATGGACCAAAAAAGTTATAGCTCTAAGAGGCTTAGATTTAAGTAAATTAAAAGAAAAAACTTTTGGCACAAAGCCCATACAGCTTTATTCACCTAGAAAACTAAATTTATATCTAAGTAAGAACTATATGTAAGCATACTACAAATATTACACATTTGTCATTTTATACTTACAAAAATAAATATTTATTTTACGTAGGTCTGTATAGCGATTTCCTAGACACCTCTAATAGGTATAGACATCTACCGGATGAAACCAAAGATATTCTTATAAAGAATGCAACAGAAAGTTTGAGCTTTCATTCGAGAGATGAACGAAAAAACCAAGATGAACTAAATGATTAAACAAAATAATTAACCTTAAAAACTTGAATGTCTAGATTACATTTTGCGTAACATTGAGTTTATAAATTTATAACTGAATCATAAAAAATATTGTTATGTTGGTGTTACATCTTATGTAAAACTTAGTTTTGAAAACTAAAAAAAAACGTTATGTTCAAATTACTTTTTATGAAAATCCCACTTTAATAAAAAATAAATATTTTTTTACTTACCTTGATTTTTCCTAATGCAGTTTCTTTAATTTTATATTTATATTCCCGTTATTCGACCTAACTACAGTCTTCAGACGATGAGTTAAACGCGTTCTTCTATCACCCTATTGAAAAATCTCACGTGAGATCTCACGTGAGATTTTTCAATAGGGCATTTACTCTTAAATTTTCACTTTTCCAAATTAGAAATTTATTTGTATAAACAATGCATGTGAAATGAGTTACTAATCTGAGAATGTTCTTGAAAAACAGTTAGATTCTGAAAATTTACTTTAAAGATAAAATGTATTCTTATATTTTATACAAATCGCGCACGGAAAAGAACAGCTAATCACGGAAAAAAATTAGGCATCCATTTTTGAAACGCAGATTCACGATAATGAGGATTCGTAAAATACATTTATACTCACAATTCAACTTGAGAATCACTTGAGAGTCACTTGAGAATCACTTGAGAATCACTTGAGAATCACTTGAGAATCACTTGAGAATCACTTGAGAATCACTTGAGATTTTGGCATGATTGTCACTTGAGAATCACTTGAGATCTCACTTGATTCTCAAGTGAGATTTATCAGTAGGGTTCACAAGAGGAAAGTGAAAGATCATTTGCTCTCCCGTTACTGCACTAAAACTAGTTTAATTTTCTACCACTGTGATACGTTACATAAGGTAATTAGATAATTTGTAATAATTTTTTATTGTATTGCAGTAAACTTACACATATACCTATATGTAGATATACCAAGTGTCAAATTTCTTCTGCTACTGCCCAGATAACCTCAAGTATACCTCAAGTAACCTAACCTTCATTAAGAGCTCTATTGTATTGGCACTGTATGCAGAGCAAAAATAACCTTCCCACTTTATCAGTTTGTTTAGAAGTAAATTAACCAATTGAACGAATATTGTTGTTATTGAGTGCTTCAAGTGTTAATAAAGTAGTGTACTCTCTTATATGTCCCTATGGCATGCATTAGAGCAAAGCTAACCTACTATTATTACAGTTTGTTTTATAGTGCAAAGAAATAATTTGAAAACACTTGTTGTTATTCAGGTTTTGAAGTTGTTTGTTCTAATTGGTGAAAAAAGTGTGACAGAGACAATGATGATGCGATCTATGACTTCTCTTTAGTGAAATTTACTCATCGTGGCAGAAGAAAGAAATTGGAAGAAATCGACATTATAAACAGTGACTGGCTTATGCTTAATGGGAGAGGCGACCAGTGCTGTACAAAGTATCCTAAGTCAATTGATAATCAAGAAGACGCTGACTTGATACATTCATTAGTTATAAGTCGTTCACCTGCACCAGACTCATGGCCAATATTTCCTGTGGAATTTGTGGGAAGAGCAAGTAAGTTTGCTAGATATCCATCTATGTTTATTTATCTTCAATTATATTTTGTGTATTTTTTAGAGACTTATTCGGATGCTCTTGATAAGATTGAGCAACTTAAGAAAAAGAAGTCAAATGTACTCACAGAAGATAGTGACGATAACTACAAAGACATACAAAAGAAAATGATAGCTTCAATTCGACAAAAACAATTGAAGCAAAAACTTGGTAAAATGAAGGAGAACTTAGCTGCCAAATCTACTGCCTCCACAAGTGGATATTCGACAAGTAGCAGTCAAGGTCTGGTAGATACTTTAATTTTTTATTCATTCTGATTGATTTTACATACTAGCTTATTCTAACTATACTTATTTATCTGAACTTATTTATGTTTACAGATGTCACAGCGTCTAAGACTCCCATTACAGAACAGCCAATGGAAAAAGTTGCACGTATGGAAAGTAATAATACTACACAGGATTCAGATATTGAGGATGATCCAGGATTTGTTTCCACTAGTGAGAGCAGAATGTTCCAGAGTACATCAGCCATGGAGGTTGATTCCGACTACAATAGTGAGAGTTTATCATAGGATTAAATGTCGACATTCTTAATATTCCTATCGTCGACATAGCTTCAGTGTGCAAAACAGACTTTGATATGGCTGTTATGCGCATCCTAACAGACTTAAGCTCAAGAATGAATAAGGGAGAAAAAAGAATGGAGAGGATGGAAAAGGATATTCAAAACATGACCTGTTATCTTATGGATAAGAAAGTTACCAAGATAATAATACACAACACAGAAAATGATTTAACCAAAAAATACAATATAACTTTCCCTCTGGACTCGTTGGAGAGCTTTTTTGAGTTTGACCAGATGCTAACGGAGAATAAGTTATTCAGAAATGACATTGTAAGTATTTGTTTATGCACAAATATCTATATAGTTAATTAAACATTATGAAAAGAAATACAATTTTTTACAGACATTGCTGATGAGAGGTTTTTGCGATGCTGATCTCGTTGTGAATAAATGCATCAGCAAAATCTTAAAGTTTTTTATTGCCAAGGAAGTAGTTGCAAAATTTACATTAATTAGGTCTGCAAGGGCCAATGCTGAAGAAAAATCACGAAAGTTCATTGAGACAAACCTCTACGAGTTGATGCGATAGGTACATTGACAAATAAAACACATATATATTCTTATCAATCTAACTTTTTAATTTTTAATTGCAGCTGTTGTAAAATACATGAGATCACAGAAAAAACTAGACACCGATGATAAAATAATTAATAAATTTTTAAGCGAGACCTTCAGTTGTCGTTATAAAAAATGGCATTAGCAGATTTTGTAAAAATTATTGGAAAAAAAATGTATAATTGTTTAAATAAATTACTTTTCTACTTATTTGTAATATTATGTTGTATTTCTTTACTCCTAACCAAGGCACCTAACCTCATGTTGTATTTCTCTACTCCTAGCCAAAGCACCTAACCTCAAATCCGCTAATTATAAGCTGCCAATTGACTTTTTCAATTGAAAATTAATTAACTTCCTATGCCGAGCGGCCATAAGCGTTAGCCGTTTTTTTAATTGAAAATTAAATTAAAAGTTAATTGACACTCGATCGGCCATAGTCAATTAACTTTCAATTGAAAATCAATTAACGTTTCTACCAGGGTAATGATTATTCAAATAAGATACATACGAAAAATATTGTATATCATGAAATATTAAATTAATAATAAACAAATAATATATGTCTATTATTGAGAAATGATGTGAATGGCACACATGTACATTACGTATACTTTAATATAATAGAAGGAAGATATAAATTAATAATAGACAAATAAAATACCTCCTATTTAAGATATATATGGGCAACATGTAAGAAATCTGCTAAAAATTGCAATTGCGCTAAAAATTGTGTAGAAAAATGGTAATTTCATGTATAGAAAATAACATTTTGTCAAGAAAAATATTTTTCTTCACAAAATGTCATAAGAAAAGACAGAAAGATAGGAAAGAAAAGAAGAAGAAAGATTACAAGGAAAGAGAAAGTGAAAAGGAAGAGAGTCGAGGAAAAAGGAGGTTAGGAAAAGGAAAAACGGTGGATGAGACGCAAGGTCAGACAAGGAAAGCAACAAAAAGAAGGAAGAAACAACGAAGAGAGCAAGAGGTAGGCCTAGGAAGGTGGAAAAGGTAAATGAACAAGCAATTCGGATGAAGAATTTCCTGAAAAATGGAAACTGTGGGTTTATAGTAAGTTTTGCGAAAAGTAATGGAATAGATCATTCCCCGATGAGATCAAGGCACGAAGAAAATTCAAAGAGCAAACAGGAGGAGGGAAATAGAGAAGAAAGGAACAATGAGATGACAAAGGAAATCGGAAAAAGCAGTGACGGCAATAGCTCGGAAGAGGATAAGGAGGAAAGCATAACACCTGCAGGAAAAGCGGCATCGAGGAAGACAGACGAAGAAGGAACAGGAGGGAATTCTTTACCGGCGAGAATAGAAGAAGGAGAATTGAATGAAAGACTTGCCAAGAGTTCAACAAAGGGCGTCAAAGTACAGTCTACAGAGAACAACAAAACAGAGGAGAGAGAAAAATGGGAAATATTGGAGAGCAGAATTAAAAAAATAGAACAGGAGACGAAAAATGTAAAAGAGGAAAAGAAAAACTTAGAAAACAGAATAAAAGAATTGATAGAGTAGGGTACAAGGAAAGAAAGTGAGCATAGGCCGGACATAAATATAGCTTAAAAGAAAATCTGTTGATAGCTACGTTCGAAAATGAGGAAACAAGGAGAATGATAGGTCGAGAGGAAATAAATAATAATTCGGAAGAGGAGAAGAGTAAGGATAGCATCAGAGAAGAAGAAGCTGAAAATCATGACACGAGGATTGATATGACCATGGAGGAAGAGAGAAGGAGATCAAACTCCGTACTTCCAACATGGACCTCTTTTCCTGGCGAAGATCGCTAGGTCTGCTCGACTAAAAAGCCCTGACCTAGCGAGTATGAGAGCCGCCTGTCGGCGACTTATCACACTGATCAGCGAACTCCTGATTACAAAATATATCGGAGTTCAAATCCACATAAAACCACTTTTTTTATCGTGTTGTTAATGTTATATAAATAATTATTATATACAATTATTAATTATATTGTAAAAAGTTCATACGAAATAAACATAGAATGTGCGTTTGTTCTACACTTGATACATTCAAATAAAAAAGTAATACAATATTGAAGAAATATTTGTAAATTTTCACGATAAATTCGTATAGGCATTAATTTTTATAATAAATAAACAATCCTTTTATTATTAATTTAACAAAACCGTACATAAATAACCGATTACTTGTACCGAAAGAAGTTATAAGGATAAAGATAAATATTTTGAAACCCCTTCTTTTGTTTAAATTTATAAGCTTTTGTTGAATTGTTTGTCAAATTTTTTTTATGTCATAATTAAGAGGTACTTTTTATTTTTATTATAAATAAATCACGATGAACTTCAATTATGTATACTGTAATGGTAAGTATTATTTTAAATTATATAATACAGAACAGCATGAAAGACAGTCTTTGATCAATTTTACCTTCATTTTTGCAATCATAGCGATCAGTAGCTGGGTGATTGTGCTACTTGGTTATTTATTTAGATTATTTATATAGTAAGTTTGATTTTCTGTTGTAAAGTAGTATAATCTTTAAATAATTATGATTGAATTTATAAAATCTGCGCTCTATAGAAAAAGATGGTAAGTATATGTAATAAAAGTATAAATTACTTTACATACAAATTCCAAGAGAAAGCGAAATTTATCTAAGACTGCCTCTCACCAATTAAAACAAATTAAATTATGTAATAAAAGCACTTAATATGTTCATTGTGTTTTATTGTTTCTTTATTATACCCTCTTCTGGAATTTATAACAATTGTATATAATTTAAAATAATACTAACCATTACAGTATACATAATTGAAATTCATCATGATTTATTTATAATAAAAATAAAAAGTACCTCTGAATTATGACATGAAAAAAAAATTTGACCACATCGAGAATCGAACCCGGATCAATAAGTCAATAGGACAACACGCTAACCCCTCAGCCATCAAGATCGTTGAGAATATATAATTGAAAGTTACATATGATCATCGAACTCACGTGGGGGCTTGGAATTTGTTTAAGATTAAATTTAAGCTTCAGTTTAAGTTTAAGTTTAAATTTAAGTTTCAACAAAAGCTTAAATTTAAACAAAAGAAGGGGTTTCAAAATATTTATCTTTATCCTTATAACTTCTTTCGGTACAAGTAATCGGTTATTTATGTATGGTTTTGTTAAATTAATAATAAAAGGATTGTTTATTTATTATAAAAATTAATGCCTATACGAATTTATCGTGAAAATTTACAAATATATCTTCAATATTGTATTACTTTTTCATTTAAATGTATCAAGTGTAGAACAAACACACATTCTATGTTTATTTTGTATGAACTTTTTACAATATAATTAATAATTGTATATAATAATTATTTATATAACATTAACAACACGATAAAAAAAGTGGTTTTATGTGGATTTGAACTCCGATATATTTTGTAATCAGGAGTTCGCTGATCAGTGCAATAAGTCGCCGACAGGCGGCTCTGATACTCGCTAGGTCAGGGCTTTTTAGTCGAGCGAACCTGGCGATCTTCGTCGGTAAAAGAGGTCCATTTTGGCAACGCGAGCCCATAAGAGTTTGGTCTCCTTCTCTCTTCCTCCATGGATATGACAAATAGAACCACTAGCAGAACAGAAATTAGAGTGGGAACTGAAGGAAAAAAATAGAAAGAAAAACATAATGATTAGAGGTCTGAAATCAGTAGGTAAGAACTTAGAGAAAGAAGTGAAGGAAATTATTAAGAGATACTTAGAAGTGGGTGTGTATATACAAAAAGTAAAGGCAATTGGCGGGGGAGGGATAGTGGTTTAATTAGAGTCTTTTAAAAATAAAGTTAAAATAATGAAAAGGAAGCAGGTACTTAAAGGAAAGAATATATGAATAGAAGACGATTTTACTCACAGAGAACGAGAGATTTAGAATTGGCTAGAGAAAATTGGGGAAAGTGAAAGGAAAAATGGCCTGGAAACAAGAGTAGGATATTAAAAAATCAAGGTAAACGGAGAATGGCACTTCTGGAGAGAAATTGGAAGGACAGCTGACAAACGAGATGTTATTTCGGAAAAACACGGGAAGCAGAAGATCCAAAGGAAGGGAAGATAGTTAAGGTATTATCGTGGAATTTACCGGAAATAAATAAGGTTAGGGAAGCATGGGAATTCATAAGTAAGCATGAAATTTTGTTATTCGAAGAAACATTGGTAGAAAAAGGAAGGGAAGATAAATTATTAAATATGTTGGATAAAAACTATGTATGGGTAGCGAAAGCGGCGATTAGAGAAAATAAAAAAGGGAGGGCCAAAGGAGGGGTTTTAGTTGGAATAAAGAAAAAAATTTCGAAAAATATAATTGTAAGACAATAGAACTACGGTATTAGTATTAGTAATTTATGTGTAAATAAAAACGATAAAATTAGGATAATAAATTATTATAATAATGTAGGAATAAATAAAATAGGGGACGAATTAAATGAAATAATTCAAGAAGGGATTAATAAAATGGAGAGCGTGATAATGACGGGAGATTTTAATGCAAGAGTTGAGGAATAAAAGGTAGGGAAAGAGGGAGAGGAAAGAGTAAAAAGAAACTCGAGAGATTAAGTTGTAAATACGGAAGGAAAAAAATTATTAAACATTTGCGAGGAATTAGGGATAGTAATTAAAATGGAAATATTATAGGGGACGAACAGGGAAATTGAACCTTGACAGGAGAAGGAGGGAGCTCGGTTCTCGATCTGGTATGGAAGTGGAATAAAAAAAAGGAAGTGTGATAAAAAATGAGAGTGATAAATAGAATAGAGTCACCTACAGATCGTTTTTGTTATTAAAGGAGGGGACAATCAGGAGGATGAAGGAGAAAATAGAGGAGGGGAGGAGCAGGGTTCACCTAGGCTTTTGTGGAAGGAAAATAAAAGGATGGAATATCGAAAATTGATGGAAGAAAAAGGAGCAGGTCTAGGAAAGGAGGGAGGGGGCACTGTCAGATAAGATGGGATAGGCTAAAGAAAGAAATAGGGGACGTAGTAGAAACATTAACTCTCGTAAGAAATATAGAAGATAGGGAAAAAGGGTCAATAGAAAATAGCAGAGAGGTTAAAGAGCAGAAAAAAAGGTTTTCAAAGCATTAAAAAAATGGGTGGAGTCAGGAGGGAGCGGGGGAGAAAGGGGAGTTAAAGAAGGAGAGAGCTTATCTAAGGATAATAAGAGAAATAAAAATAAAGGAAAAAATTAAAAAGAAATGGAACGGGTAGAAAAGTGCAGAAATTTAAAAGAGTTTTGGAAAGATATAAGAGGATATAGGCCACGAAAAGAGAAGATGGGAAGTAAAATTAGAAAGGAGGACTGGTTAGAGCATTTTAGGAAGCTGCTCGGGGAGGACGATGGGTGTCAGCAAATGGAGGAGGAAGCAGATATGAGGGCATAACAAACAGAGAAAAGGATTAGAGGGGTAACTAAATGAAAATATAACACCTTTGGAGTTAAAGCAAGTTATTAGAGAAATCAGAAATAATAAGGCGCCAGGCGAGGATAACATAGCAATAGTGTTCATAAAAGAGTTGCCGATTAAATGGATAGTGGAATTAACCGAAATATTAAATGGTTTATTGGAGAAATGGAAGCTATTAAAGGGATGGGAGACAGCAAGAATATATCCTATTTTTAAGAAAGGAAAGAGGAAGAAACGGCGAATGACAGGGGAGTAACACTGCTAGATATGGGGTACAAGATATTAACCAACATAGTAGCGAGCAGGATCAGGGAGTGGGTAAAAGAGAAAAAGAGAAGAAAATTAAAGAAAGTCAAGTTAGTTTTAGGGGGAAAAGAGGGACAAGAGATCACTTGTTTACACTTAATAGCTTAATTGATCTGTAAATAGAAAAATTTTATTCGAAAAGGTGGAAAATATGGCGATTAAAGGTAGAATTATGAAATTGCTGAAGGGTATATATAAGGAGACTAAAAACTAGGTGATTATGGGGGAAGGGGTAACGGATAGTTTCAAAAGAAATAGAGGAGTAAGGCAGGGTTGCCCTTTTAGTCCGGTACTGTTCAATATTTACGTAGAGGATTTAGAGAATCAGTGGGAGAAAAAAAACGAGGGAGGTACAGTGATAGAGGGGATAATCTTTTACCTGAAGTTCGTGGATGATGTGATAGCGCTCACAAATACAAAGGAGGGTTGCAGTGTATGCTAAATGATTTGGGGAAGTATTGTAGGACAAATAAAATGACGTTAAACACGAAAAAAACTATGATAATGGTGTTCAAGAACAGAAGGAGAGCAAGCAAGAAGGAGAAATGGTTCTATGACGGGAAGGAATTAGAGGTAGTGAAGGAGTATAAATATTTAGGGCAATAGGTAACATCAGCAAATACGTACGATGTTCACACGGAGAAAATGGCAAAAAAGGTAAAGAAGAGGACAAACATGATGTGCGGGGATTTTGGAAGAGAGCAAGGGTAGGGAGCCTAAATAGAATTAAGGGTGTATTTGTTAGAGTCGATAGTGAAATTGAGTTACTTATATGGGGTTGAAATTTGGGGGTGGAGAAGAAGGAAGGAAATAGAAGCAGAATAGACATGAAGATGTCAATGGGCGTTAACCAAAACACTCCGGGGTACTTATGGAGAAGGGAGGCGGGGAAATGCAGTCTAGAAATAATAGATAGAAAGAGAGCGAGTAGTTAACTGGTAAACGTATTAGGAATGAGTAAAGAAAGATGGCCGTATATCCGTTTAAAAGAGGAATTAAGAGGGTTGTTAAATGGTAATGCATCTAAGTGGAGGAAGGAGTTAGAAAAGGCTATGAGAGTGGTAGAGGATATAGAATTAAGGGGACATACCACCTTTAAAACTCGAAAAAATAATTATTTTTAATTTCACACAGAAATGTTGAATCGATTTGAAATTTTGAATACATACGTAATAAAACTTTATCTTTATTTGAGAATTTTTGGTCTATTTAGTCCTAATGTATCGAATCGGGCTGAAATTTTTTTGACATAACTCTTAAAAACACTAGTTTTGGTATGAATAGAGGAAATTTAATTTAAAAGAATAGAAAACTTTTTAAAAATAAAACAAGTAAAAAATTTAGTTGTTTTAGCTTATTTTTCATTATTTTTGACTTGTTTTATTTTTAAACAGTTTTCTATATTCATTTAAATTAAATTTCCTTCATTCATACCAAAACTAGTGCTTTTAAGAGTATGTCAAAAAATGTTCTGTGTAATTCGATACATTAGGACTAAATAGACCAAAAATTCTCAAATAAAGATAAAGTTGTATTACGTATGTATAAAAAATCGAGTTTTAAAGGTAGTGTGTCCCCTTAATAAAGCTGATGTATAAGTGTAATAGTAAAGAAGAGGTCTTCGCTTACCAGTTCGAGAAGCTAATAATATAAATATAATAATTAAGAGACACATTTATGTGGCTAACGCTAGAGGGAAGCTATCCATATCATGTTCCAAAAATCTTTTCGAATTGCTGAATGTGATCTTTCCTGAAAAGTTCTTGCAATATTGCTTTAAATCTTTCACGGAAGTCACTATTCTAACCTCAAATCGTCACTTCCTAATAATACGAGCAAATACTTAATACGAAAAAATTATTCGAACGACGACCAAAACATTGCAAACTTTCTTCCTTTATCTCAAAATTCATAATAAATTGAATAAATATTGTTTACTTATATTTAATAACTGTAGTAGAGAATACTAATAGAACAGAACTTCCTTTACAAATAGGTTACAGATTTTCATGATAACTCCAGTATGTTCTATAACAAAAGGGTAGGCTAAGTGTAATAATGTTACTAAAATTCGCCAAAACTGAATGAAAATTGTAGCTTTTTTTTACTCCATCTTTTAAACGGCCCGATTCTGTAACGTTTTAGACCAAGGTCAAAAAGCGACTTCAAATTCTAATCTGTTAATAATGTACCCGAAAAAAAATGTTATATATACATATCTATTTATGCGGTGTGGGTGAGTGATGCATGCGGGTGTGTATGCGTGTGTGTGTGTGTGTGCATTTATGGGGGGGGTTAATTACAATAACCCAATAAATAATTACAATAAATAATAGATTATAAAATAATATGTGCTTGTTATTTTAAATTTGTTAACGTATCTATTATTTAAGATAACAAAAATATTCCTAAAATATTTCCAACTTATTATATTTTGTTGTACATGAGAGAGTAACAGTTTGCTCAGTTCAGTTTGAGTATCTCATTTTAGTTATTAAAACGCATTATTTACATGCCGGCAAACATTTTTATTAACAAAGTATTCAATTTACGGTATCGATAATACATATTTAAAATTGATAATTAATATTTTAAATCGTACAGATGGATCCAACAACTCTCCAGTTGATACAAATTCTTGAAAAAACTGTTTCACCAGGTAACGTTGGAGGTTATTTTGTAGAAGTTAATCTTGTAGTTGGCTACTATATATTTCTAAATAATTGTAACTTTACAGTTTCTTCTCTATTATAATTATTATTAAAAATGATCTATGGTTTTATATGAATATTACACATATTATAACTTAAAGAGTTATAATATGTGCCCAAGTATAGACATTAATCTCTATTTACTCTTTGTTAAAGTTAATAAGTAGGAATTGTTGTTTAGACGTAATTATGTTCAGAAATTTAATTTTAAAACAGTGTTTAGCTTAGTAAAAGCTTATATCTCCCTTTAATAGCATGTGTTTTTTTTTATAATATTGAAAATTTTACAAGGACTTTACAAATTATGTTATTAATTTATCTAAATTATATTTACATAGCATAATAAAATTAATTGTTTTTGTGTAGAATGGTGAGATCTTTAATCATTCTTTACAAAGAACTATTAAATATTCATTTTTCTGAAAAATTTGTTACAAATTTTTTTTTTAGATAATGTATGTCTTTCTAGGGTAAAGATCAAGTGGTATTGATGAATTTTTCGTATTTCATAACCCTATCAATAAAAACACGGTTTCCAATCCCAGAAGTACTCATATTTACCCATATCAGTATTGCATTGCATCAATATTTTATTCTAGGAATTACATTTATTACTTTCTTTATTTGCAATTATATTGTCTCCAGAAACCAAATCAGCCTACTTTTTTTTCAGTTAGTCAAAGTACAATACTTCCTAGTTTGGTGAGTGATTTAGTGCGTGGGGATAAAGTAATTTTGAAATAAAGAAAATGCAATTCTTACTGTAAAATGTTGATACAATGCAGTGATGGTATGGATATACATGAGTACTTTAGGACTTGGAACTCTGGTTTTTATTGATGGGGTTATGGAGCATCTAGTGCCTTTTAACCTTAATCATATAAAAGATCTACTGGATTATCTAAAGTAATAATTATTGACAAAAAAATGTCTTAGCAAGTTGAATATTTAGTTGTAATTAAAAATGATTAAAATTTCATTCTTCCATACAAAGACAATTAATTTTTTTTGTTACATAGGCTTCCTAACATCAATAATGCTAAAGAGCTTTAACAAAATATTGATGACCGCCTAGTTTATCAGATAATAAACAAATTATCATAATGTACAAATACTTTTTGCGCCATTTTTGCCAGATTTAGTAGTTTTTGTAATTTTTTTATTTTAGTGTATCAATACAATTGCTATGGAAGTTACTTTGTTATTTTAACCTCTCAAGTATACAAATACCTTTCAGACTCACTGTATATGAGAACGATCATCATATATATACATGAGATTTAATATGTCTTAATGTCGTAATAAGATCTCATATAGGTCTTATTAAAATCTCATTGACATCTCATTTTGAATTTCAGTTTTCTCCCAGGTAGCCACTATAGTATTATTTAGAGTAAAAAAATGTCTGCTGTCTCTTTGTACCATAAATCCATGTATTTACAGCCTCAAAAGTTACTTCACTGACGAATTTTCTACAAAAATGTACCTGTATTTACATGGATGAAGTATAAACATGTATTTCTCATGTGAAGAGAAACATCAAAGCTTGAAGACACATTATAGCTTTGATCTATGTAAATCAATGTAAATATTGTAAATATTACATCCACATAAAAGTGTGTACCTCATGTGAATAGGTTGAAAGAAAAACGTTGGTTATGTCCATATGCTGGATGATAACTACACAGAAAAAAATTTAGAAGGCTTAGTCGTCAAAACTTTGACTCAACTTTGAAACGTTCTACCTAATAATTAACTTTATTTGTCTCATTATAAAAAGTTACAAATATTTATACCTTTTTCTATTATCCTAATTTAATATTATTCTTGTTTGTGATGAGTAAGTGTTAGTTTAGAATTGGCAAGTAAGTGTGCATATGTGATATCATGTTTGTTTGTATGTGTATTGAAGTGTGGACATGACATGTGTGTGGCCTACTCCCATCTAAATATGAATAACTAAGCTTCCAAAATTGAACTGTATATGTTTTCATGCACGTACAGATACAAAGATGGAATGAAAGCACCCAATGCTTACTTTTGAATCACCAGACTGCCAAATCTCTCAGAATCAGAAAACGCAGAAGATAGTAATTTTTTTCTATTGTAGAATAATCGCTTATGCTTCTCCAAACAAGCGAGAAGCATAAGCTATAGGCAAATCTTTACCTATGGGACTTAATATTGAAACTTAATATTGTACCAACTAAGTTGCATACATACTCTGAATAAAGAACTGTATGATATGAATAGTTTTTTGCTCTGTGCGGGTTGTTACAGGGAAGGATTGGCAATGCTGGCACTTTTAATATAAAAGTCTTATGGGAAGGGTTATACTATTTTTTTTGCCATAAGATTTAAAACGAGCATAGTCTGTAATTTGAGGGTGTGATGGTCTTAGCACCAAGTACCATTAGTCTTGGCTTCACAACATCCATCCATTTTTTATAAAGGGAATATAGTATAAGTACAAAACATTTAATCTATTTTCATAACGAAAATAATACAACTGTTACTTGCACATCTCAATCTGGAATCTGGAATCTTGAGAGGCGAAAGTCCACGATGCTGAATGCATTGGCTTTTGTACCGAGCTTGTTAAAGGAGTTGACTATAATGAACTTAATGTCATGAAAAAGAAGCATGATGCTTGCCAAGAGTCAAGACACTAAATTCCAAGGAGCATCTTTCAATTCTATTTCTTTTACATGTAGATCTAATATTTGTTTTATGGACCGTGGAAGACAAGATCTTACTAACTCAACCAATTTTTTGACTGCTATTGGAACTGTGATTGAATTATATCATTTATTGGATCTTCATGTGACATATTCTAAACTGATTTACTACATACAGAAGCTTAATTTTTTTTTTTTGAAAACTCAGATAATCTTACTTTAAAAAAGGCATTGTAAACAAAGATCTGTAAATTTGGATCTGGGAGGCAAAATCTGTCAGAAAAACCTTGGTTGACCTTTCAATTTTGGTATATTTATCCCCAATTATTTTTACTTTAACCAATGAATAAATTACCTAATTTTTACTCAAATCACAAGGAATAAAGGCCCACCCTCCCTCTCTCTCTCTCTCTCTCACTCACTCCCTGGTGGTTGTTATTGATGGAACGAACTCCAAAACAAGCATCGGGCGTTGCTGAGGAACAGGGGGGAGAATATATAAACAACGAGAAGCGAGGGGACTGTGTAAAGTAAAAGAGTCAAAGAGATTGTAATTGTTCAATAAATTATTTGATTACTATTGAATATTATTTGTATTTATTTGCGTTGGGAAAACTACTATTTAATGTGACTATCATGGGATACCACAATTATTAAGGTGGTTTGTTGCTGTGTTTTCGACAACTCTTTGCAATATATACTTTATTAACTCATTAAGGACAGGAGGAATGTTTTTGTCAATGTTTTTTAACCTGATCTTTTGATTAGTGAGGTCAGAATTTTAAAATAATGCATATTTATTTATTTATGAAATACTGATATTGTAGAAGTAGAAAAAACTCAGAGTGGATGGCAAGGTGAAACACAATATAACCAGTGAACGTTGTATAAAAGCGTTTAATCATATATATATATATATAGTGTACACTGAGAGTTCAGAGAGAGTTTACTCGTCTCAGTACTTGGCCCCATTATTAAAGTAAACTGAATGGTACTCTAATTTGTTACATTATCTAATTAATTTATTAACATTAAGTTACATTTCGCTTTTTCCTGCTTAATTATAGGAACAATATTCTTTTTCATTAGTTTTAATTTTTTTATTTCGTTGTCCAGTTTTCGCTATTCTTCTAGTTTCGCGCGTTCCGCGAATTTTTCTTCCTCTTTCATTCTCTTTTTTTCTTCTCGAATTCTTTTTCTATTTTCAATTTCCAGGCGTTTCTTTGCCTTTTCATCAGCAAGATGCTGTTGATGCGCCTACCACTCTTCCGAAGTCAAAACTGGAGAAATCATCCTTTTCTTTTTGCTTTTAATAGGAGTAGGGGGAACTACCAACATTTCTTTAATAATATTTTTGGTGTTTGAATCGGATTGATTTGTTAAATTAGGACTAGTATTTTCAATTTCAGACTCAGCCGTATCCTCTACCTTACATTCTAGCTTATCTGCAAAAAATGATATTATATATAATTAGAATTAAAATTGTATATAGTGTAGAGATTACATTTAGATGTGATACTGAGATCAATAGCACCTATATCAGTCTTCGTAGTACCCTTATCACCTTATTCTAAGTGCACTGAACGGTCAACGCCAGTGACACTTTCAGACAATGAATGCTCTGGTTGTTCATCATGAGCAATCATTTCTTCGTTGAAACTCCTGTCAGGTAGAAAAGTGTCCTCACCGATACCACTGTCATCATTCGCAGAGATTATTGAATTTGTAGGAGCACCACGAGAACCTTTAATTGTAAAAATAAATGTTAAGTAAATAAGATACATGATTTTTTTTGTTTAAGCTATAAATAGACAAGTGTAAATATTAGTACCTTGTTCAGCGTCTATATTAAGCATGGATGGATCACATGGTTACAATGGTGTACAACGATACAACTTCCCCTTCTTTTGTAGGATTACCATTCAGTATTTTCTTTAAGTTCTTTTCATCGAGCATAACATCCAGTAAGACAGCTCCTGAAACATAAATAAATTTATATAGTAAATATTTGTATTATAATTTAAGTTTTATATTAACAAAAATATGTACTAACCTTCTGGTAAATTGAGTTCTTCCAATGGAGTCAAAGCATCAAATAATACATTCTCATGTACATCAGTCATCGAAGGGTCTGTACTAAAATATTGTTCAGGATGCTGAAGCGAGTTGTCTACTACAATATCCGTATCACATTGTGCAGGATGCTGAATCGAGTCTTCTGCTATACTTTGTGTATTAGATTCTGCATGCTCCTGAACCAAGTCTTGTACTATAGCTTGCATATCTTGACTTTCAACAGTATTCTTTTCATTATCATCTACATCTAATCTTATATTTTCTCCTACATTAGAAATAAGTATTGTTATTATGAAAATTAAAGTAATATTAATTAAAAATATGCGCAGATGCACCAGATAGTCTTTTCATCTTCAGCCAAACTTCAAATAGTTTTTTATTATCATTAGTAGTCACAAAAGTCTTGTTTAATATAGCTTGTTGAAACTCAATAAGAGTATCGGGTGGTAGTTGACTCTCAAAAAAATTTAAATACTTCTTTGAATCCATTTCCTGGTTATCTTGTGAAGGTGGTGGTGAACTACAATCTTTCTTCCTCTTGACTTTCTTAGTCAAAATATTGTAATCGACAGCATCCGCTGACAATGGTAAAAGTCCACACGTATTAAAGCCATTCTTGATAATATGTTGCAAGTTTGACATGGAATCGATTGAAGTTTTCAAAACGATACCAAAGTTTTCTTTTTTCAGTTATTGTGAATGAATGCTCTATGCGATACTTATCAACAGTTTTTTTCCATGAATTCTTTAGAGGATGAAAAACAGCGACGTCAAGTGGTTGCAGAATGTGTGTTGTATTTGGGTAAAGAGCTATAAGCTCAATCTTCTTGTCTTTGCAAAACTGTGACAATTCCAAAGTCAGATGAGATGAGTGGCCATCCAAATATAATATAATTGGAAATTCAATGCGATTCTTTACCAACTATGGATAAAACTGTTTGGTTATATAGTTGAAAAACGAATCAGCTGTCATCCATCCTCTTTCTGTGCTACCAGCAATCGTGCCAATACTCTATCGCCTTTAGGACACAGAAAAAAAGCACTCTCATCCAAATTGTAAACTCGAGATGGGTCTATATTCAACAAATTCTTATTTTCCAGATGAGGTTGCACAGTATCAAACCATTTTCTCAGTTCTTCCTGAGTTGCTGAAACAAGGCTTGTCGTCAAGTGTTGAGCAACTCTCTGAGAAATGTGAGGATGACGTTTACAGAAACTTTCCCACCAATGTCGTCCAGGTCTGTTCTCTTTAAACGGAGTCTGGCGTCCCAACTTTTCAATCAGTTTTTACACCTTGTCTAAAAAAAGAGCCTTCGTCACAGGAAATCCTTGATCACAGCAAAATAACAACCACTCCACCAGTAACTGCTCTTCTTCACAAGTTAAATACGTTGCTGGTCCTTTTTAACTTCAATAGGCATCAAATTATTTATTTTAGTAAATAATGTACTCCTTGATTCATTAAATTTACGGGAAGTTTCTCGGAGTGGCAAACCCTTTTCCACTGCATCAATAGCCTTGTAGACATCATCAGGCGATAGAATTAAGGATTTTTGTAGCAGTGGCCAAGTACTGGTCACTGGCCGCTTATTGGTACATTTACCTTATAATAGTTACGTCTCACTGTACACTTGATCACATTACCAACAATACACTATAGATTAATATAAGTGCGTCTAATTTAAATACACCTAAATGTGAACATTTTGATATTATATCATAATGATACGTACACAAAAAAATACAAAGCTTTCATTTCAATTAAAATATTTACATTTACATACTAAATTGTTATCTATCTTCTTATTCTTCTAACTTCTTCCTTCAGTCTTTATCAAACCCATGTCTCTGCAGAAATCTTACAGTTTATTAGAATTTACAGCTATGGTTAAAGTATCAACCTTCATCTGGGAGGATGGGATGAAATTGACCTTGATTACTTTTTCTTTTACATATTCCTTTATAAAGTGGTGTCGTACATTTATTAGCTTGGTTCTAGCACTAAATTTGGAGTTCTTGAACAAACCTATTGCACCTTTATTGTCACAGTACATTTGTAATACACTGTCTTCTTAATCAAGAGTTCCATACTCAACCTTCTGAGCCAGATGGCCTCCTGGATAGCAGTAGACAAGGAGAGGTACTCTGCCTCTGTGATTGATAGCGCCACGATGGTCTGCTTCCGGCTATTCCAACTTATTTCTCCGTCATGGCACGTGAAGACATAGCCAGTTGTGGAACGGGGATCCCCACTGTTGGACACCCAGCTGGCATCGCAGTAGCCAACAATGTCCGGGCCTCCCTCAGCACTATACCTCGACTTCAAGTCTTGAGTCCATTGTATATATCTAAATATTCTCTTTATAATGTTCCAATGCGACATATCAAAGTTTTGGTTGAATCTCAACACTGTACTGATAGCAAAGGCCAAATCTGGTCCAGTAGCTTGCGCCAGATAAAGCAGAGATCCCACAGCACCCCGCTAGGGTACATCGCTCAAGTCCGATTCCTCGCCTGGTGGCTTGCTTAGACCGAAGTCAAGGCCCGCATCCATCAGGGTACTCGAGGGTTACATTCGTGCATATCAAAATTCTTGAAAATTTACACAATGTAATCCCTCTGGTCTAACTCTATGAAACCGCGCTCCTTGTTTCTTGTTACATTTATGCCCAGACACTTCTGAATAGGGCCGAGATCCTTGATGGTACAAATCTTTCCTAGGCCGTCTTTTAGGATCTTAAAAAAGTCAATACTATTGGTGAAAACAATTATATCGTCAGTAGGTAAGCTAGGGAGTTCTGGCTCACTTCAGGGATCTACCTTACCGACAGTCGGTAAGGTAGATCGCTAGCTCAAGTGGTTCATGTCTCGGCTAACTAAAGTGGTTCGTGTCTCGGCTAACCCAGCCGGTAAGGTACCTGACCCAAGTTACCGACCGAGCTGATAACCCAAGTTACCGACCGGGCTGTTACCGACCGAGCTGATGACATCGGGGAATCCCCGAGCTAAGCCAGGTTACCGACGGAGCCCCAGGTTACCGACTGAGCTGATGACATCGGGGAATCCCCGAGGGGGTATAACTCAAGTTGTAGATGTAGTAAAGCAAAAATCGAATCCTAACCTCAATTTCGAAATTTTTTTTTTTCACTATTAGGTAGAGATTACAAAGTCAGACCCCAGCTCTAGATGGCGTTGTAGAAAGGTAGGAAATAAATATGAGTATTTAAAAAGAAATAATTTTTTTTTTATTTAGATGTTTATTTTATACATTGAATACCAAAAATATGCACGAGCGCCTTCAACACTGTTATTTACACTTAACGTTGATTCCTATCATCAAGTCTCTCGTATTTGTTGCGCTCTGGAAAAGATTTTGTGTTCGTCGAATATTTTTCGAAATACGATTTCCACTGAGAATTTTCTTTCTTCTTTTCCTCATTTTTGCAAGGAGGAAGAGGTTCGTATTTGGTAGTAGGACTGGTATTTTGATCCATCTTTATCAACGTTCAAAGTTCAAATGAGATATGTAAAATTCGCAGGCTATTTATAGCCTCAAGCAAGAGGAAGGGAGATTTCCCCCTCCCTTCGAGTTACTATTCCCATATCATCGAGCAGTCGATTGGTTTCTTCTCACCATCTATCTGACTGAAAGTTTCTTTGTAGAATATTTTCAGAAGTTTCACGTTGTGATGAGCACAGTTGATTTGAGAAGATGTTCCACCATCGTGATGAGTACAGATGGTCACTACCTTCAGTTTATCCAGTGGTGGATAGCCCATTTCAGCTATATCGTGAACGTTGAACTTAAAACGTTCGAGCCATTTTTTCTTCAAAGAGCCCATCACGAAAATTCGAGTAGCATCGCGAAAAGCTTCTCGAAGAATCTTGCCTATGTCTGTGTATGGTTGTTCACCAGCGCTCCAAGGTATTCCATGATAGTAGTGATACATCCAAGTGTTTTCTCTCTTGTATTTGTCGGTAAGACGTCGCCAAGGAAAGGGTTCTTTGAATAGTAACACCAGAGGATCGATGTCTCGATTGAGCGGTACTATGGCTAACTCCTTGAGGATGAAGTCGTTGCCCGACTGCTTGTATCCTTACATGTCCACTACGTACTCCATCTCGACGATTGATTTCTCTACTTTAGAGCGAGCGCTTTTATAGGCTTCCACCCCTCTAGACAAGTTTCTTCACGTCCCCGCTGACAGGATTGTACTGGACTATGCGGTCGTGCAAGATCAGGCAGTAAGCCGAGGTGTTGGCGGGAAAATTGGCTCGAGATTCAAACTCCAGACGTACGTCGACGGGAGCGTTCTTCAACACCTCGCTCTGCTTGGAGCAGTCGATGACGTAGAGGGGAACGTGATTGATGAAATCCCCTTTTCTAAGCAAAGGTTCAGCGTTTTTTTCGTAGTACGCAGTCTGAAAGTTCGCGTACATATCGTACAAAACTGCGTACTGTTGTTGATCTATGTGGAGATTGAGATTGCCGTACGGATAGTACTGCGAATTGAGGAACAATTTCACGTTGTTCAGATTGCAGTGATCGAAACGACTGGCATTGACTGTTTTCGAGTTCTTTCGATTCGTTTGAAAGCCTAAAACGACAAATCTCGGTTTCTCCAGTTGATTGGATGTCTTGACTGTCCAGACGTGTCTCGTGGAGCTCGGCAGTACCGGATACTCGTAAAGCTCCCAACTCCTGAAACTCATACTGATGGGTCTGTTCTTCTCTATGTAATTCAGCAGACGTATTTTGTCGACGTTGGATGCTGCGATGTATGGCATCAACCACTCGATTCTCGTCAATGTTATCTTAAATTCTTCGTAAGTTATGTCATTGCCCGTACCTTGTTGACCTGTCTGAACAATTGCATTCAAATCGTTTCTCGATCTGGTGAGTATGAGTTCGTGCTTGACATTCGCTACGATCTTTCGATAGTCTTCGGCGAATCCGAGAATCATACTCAGTGGGATGGCGACATCAAAGTAGCCTTGATCGTTCGTCAGACTTTGCGCCTCTGCAACGTCGAGCCAACCCGCATTTTCCACGAGCACACTCTGACTCGGATTGAGTGACAGCCATCCTTTCATGATAGTTGTCAAACCGACGTTCTTACATTTATCGATTTCCACGGCATTGATTTCGTAGCGAATTTCCTCGAACATGTGGCAGAAGGCGTTGTTTACCAGAGTTGTGTGCGCTACTATATTTCCATCTGACTTTGTGAGTCTACCGCATATGTGTATCATACTGCGCGACGGCAGAACGTACAAGTCTTGATGTTGGATAGCGATGCGAATTTCGTCGCTGTTGTTGAAGGACGAGGCAATGTATGGTTGATGAGGATGCAGCTCGTAATGTGCAAGAGACTCATCGAATGCCACGGGAGACTGTATGCTTAGAATATCTTCCATGCTCTTTATTCGATATACAGCACACGAATATACAAGTTATTTTCCACCACCACGGGCGCTTATAACTCTTAAGTTTAGACTTTTTAGAAACTGAATGTTCTGACGTGTTAACGTTTTGGAAGTCCGTTGAAGACTGATGGGTGGTCGACATCTAGCTTGCCTTATATAGCCTCTACCGACTTTGAAGTTGTAAACGATTCCCATCTTATACTCGTTTGATATGTAATCTGATGGTAATGATTTCTCCACGAAAGTTGACTAGATTTCCGTCTTGATCGACTATACGTAATTGAAGATGACTAATGCTGTGGACCGTGACTGGAAGGTAAATGACCTGCGATGGCACCTCGATGATCTTATATCCTGGTGCTACTGCAGGAAAGAACTCGTGTATGGTATGAACTTGCTGACCTTTTATGTAGGCGCCAGTTGTTATGCTGCACTCCACTCGAAGAGCGTTGACCTTGAGTATGGCAACGGGTAGATCCGAGCTGTGAGTTAGATTCGCTGGGAGGAGTCTTTGAGCAAAGCCGAGCAGTGCACCTATGGAATCTCGTGGACGAAAATCGATGTTGTGACTGCACTTTATGATACTGCGAAGTGTATTATTGTTGGGCTTCAAACTGAATGAAATGCCCTTCTGCTCCAGAAATTCTCGCAGATAAGTATCTATATCCTCAATTTCGTAACTTCCAGTTGGTAACACGACAACTTCCTTACCGACGTACAGTTTGTTAGCACCTGTGTCGATATTGGGTATAGAATTGAAGGTTAAGAGCTCGACTAAGCCGAGAACGTAGTTTTTATGAGGTGATAGCTCGATTGGAGGAAAGAACTGAGTTTCTAGTACAGAAGATGTGTCTGACAGACTGATTGTCAGTGATTCACTCTCCATGATAGTTTGTTGCATAATGACTGATTGCCCGCACGTTCACGCCTTATATACGCGAAGTCTGTTGGTCAGAAACTCGAGACAGAGATGACCGCAGTTGACGGTGTTGTAGTCTTGATATCTCTCGTGATTGTACTTCACCTCGTTTACTCCCAGGTATAACATTAGATCTAGTGGAGGCTGTAGATCACCGAAACTATCGAAATATATCACATCATTCCCTCGCTTGCGATACGCTACCCAATGAGTTCGCGGACCATCCGCATCGTCGAGGTTCACTACAGCTGATTCGTTACGACGTGGACCATCAGCGGGCAATGCATTTCTCATGAATACACCTCGAAAGTGGGGAATTCTTAATAGTTTGGCGTACTTGGAAATATCGATGTCGGTGAGTGCTCTATGTGGTAAGCTGCTCACTTTGAGGATTTTTTTTTTCTTCCTCAGTCCACTACCTCGGTAAGGCTTGAGACGAAGACCCAGTCCCGTTTTGTGAGGTTTCAAGAACAATCCTTTGCCAACAGCGATATCCTCCATCTTTTTATTATGACGACGGCTCTCCTCCAACTGCAACTTGGCAGCGTTGGCGTCGTTGACTGATTTCGCTATACCGGCCGCACCTCCAGCAATAGCGCCAGCTGCACTCAATCCAGCGAAAACGGGCACGAGGAATGGTAGAAATCCTCCTACCTTCGATGGTACAGGTAAGACACGTGGTACAATTATACTGCGCTTACCACCAGCCTTCTTGACAGCCTCCCGAGCACCTTTCAAGGCCGAAAGAATTGCTTTGCGAGAATTTTTGCTAGACACCATCGAATTGGAAGCAGCCTTGATGATGTTTGCTAATCTCGTAGGACTCTTCTTCTTTCTCACACCCATTCCAAGTTTTGATTTCATCTTTATGACGTTTGCTATTGAGTAAGCTGCGGCTTTTTCACCTATACCCGAGTCTTTGGCCAAGACTCTTTGCCAAGCTCGATCGGCTAAGACTTTGTCCGCCTCGTGTCTGGCCTCGATGTTTTCGCGATTCTGCGAGTAGGCTATGTCGTGCTCTTTGCAGGCACTGTCGAGAGGATTGATTCCTGGATCACCGCGAGCTAAGCGTTTGGCTAACTTGGTGCCTGATCCACAGTACTGATATCTGGGTATATGCAATTCGAACGGAAGTTTATTGATCAGAGTGTTCACTATACCGTGACCTCGTCGAGAGCGTTTATGTACGATCATCATACCTCGAAGGTTTGATTATGACTGAGACGCAAGCTATATAAGCGTGGTATTTATAGTTTTGCTCTCAATCCTAAACGAGCTCTCGTGGTGAACACATGAACTTCAAGGAACAATCCGTTAAACTTCCTATAGTGAATTTTGACACTATAGAGGAGCAGCAAAGAAATAAGATGAAGCGTCATGGACGACTGCTTCCAGGCAGCATTTGAGCAGTATTCTGCGGTCCATCGAACTGTGGTAAAACTAACAGTCTGCTTGCACTCATAACGCACCCCAATGGGCTCCGATTCGAAAACATTTACGTCTATTCGAAGTCGCTAGATCAGTCGAAATATCGATTCCTTAAGGAGCTCTTGAAACCGTTGAAGGGTATACAGTATTTCGCTTTTAGCGAGCACGACGAGGTTGTATCTCCCGAGAAAGCATTACCCAATTCCATCATGATATTCGACGATGTGGCCTGCGAAAAGCAAAACAATATCAGAGCCTATTTCTGTATGGGAAGACACAAGAACGTCGATTGCTTCTATCTGTGTCAATCGTACGCCCATATTCCTAAACACCTCGTGCGAGATAATGTGAATCTACTCGTCGTCTTTCGACAAGATGATGTAAATATGCATCATCTGTATGACGACCACGTCAATACCGATATGACCTATCCTCAATTCAAAGACCTGTGCTCGAAATGTTGGTCGGACGATAAGCATGCATTCTTGATGATCGACAAGGACAGTCCAATCAACGATGGTCGATACAGAAAGGGTTTCGACACGTTTGCTATAAATATCGGCATACATACGTACCGTTAACAATCTGTTGACAACTTTTGAAGCGTCAACATGTCTGACTTGCAGCGAAGAAAGAACATTCTTCATGAGCTGGTCAAAGCTCGAAACGCTGTCAAACGCAAGTATAATTTACTGAAATTTGGAAAAGAGAACTTTGAGAGAGCTGTGGGTGAAACATTCAAACCAATCATTGATCCTCTTCAAGTACTCGTTACCGAGACAACCAAAAGAAATCTCCCGGCAGTGAATTCATCGAAGATTAAAAAGAAATCAAAGTCATTCGATGATGATGATGATGATACGTGTCATCGATTGGTAGTCTCGATGATACGTATAAAGTTGACAGTGAGCATGATGCAACGCAGATCTTTAAGGAAGCTGACACATCGTTTGAAACAGCAGCTGAAGATGATAACGAGGAAGCTGATCATTCGAAAAATCAAGAAACTGATAAAGAAGATCGTCAAAATAAACATAAATTCATGCTTGACCCAAGATATAGCAAGAATATGGAAAAAATTTATGGAATGTACAAGGAGAAAGGTGCTTATATGATTGGAAATTCTTCGATACTTTTCGAAGATCTTCATGTGAAAGTAAATGACAAAAGTTATGCTAAAACTCAAGGATTATTGGACTTGCTTATATCTAAGTATTCCAATAGACAGTTGATTACTAGCGATGACTTGAAGAATTATCGAGAGATTCTTGAAGCATCCAGTGCGCACAAAAAGAAATTCAACCCCAATGAATCTATTCGCGTGTACAATAGTAAGAAATACAGTGACTATATTGCCCCTCTTTTCACGGTGGTGGATGAATCGAGAAAACGAAAATCTACTTCGAAAACAGGTGGACTACTGCGACATCAACTCCCTCCATACAAAATTGCAAGACGAGACACGAAGATGGATTACGTCTACTGGGATGATCCGAATGAACTCGTAGATAGACTCCGCCTACTGATGGCTGAGCAATCAGCTGGTAATCCCAGTCACACCAATGAGATTCATTCGATCATAGAGGAACTTCGCGAGGCTGGCTATATATATTAAGCTGCACGCGAACATTTCATTTATTTCAATGATGAGCGTCGACGTGTTCGGACGTAATCTGAAGAAAAAAGAGGGTAGTCGCGGTCCTCCAGGTATTGGCTACAAATTGACAGCAGACGGTCAGTACGACTTAGAAAACAAGAGACTGTGTAACGTTTCGGAGCGGAGCGGAACGTTTCGATGTACGTGGACTCGACGAAACGTGGCAGGCTGACTTGGTTGAGATGCAACCCTACGCTCGCGAGAATAAAGGCTACAAGTACATGCTCACGATCATCGATACGTTTTCGAAGTATGCGTGGGCTATGCCAATCAAGTAAAAAACTGGAAAAGATGTTACTGCAGCAATGAAGTCCGTATTACGTCGTGGTAGAGTGCCGAAAAATTTGCAAACAGACCGAGGCAAGGAATTTTATAATTCAAATTTTGAAAGTCTCATGAAGCAATACAAGATCAATCTTTACTCCACGTACAGCAATCTCAAAGCATCTATTTGCGAACGCTTCAATCGCACGTTGAAGAACAAGATGTGGATACAGTTCAGCTTACGAGGAAATTACAAATGGTTGGACATACTACCTAGACTAATTGAAGCTTACAATGATACGAAACATCGAACTATAGGTATGAAACCTAAGGACGTTACAGCTGCATACGAAGCTCAAATTCTCGATCGACTCTCCTCCATCGATGCGAAAGCTCTAAAGAAACCGAAATTCAAGTTGAACGATAAACAGGCCTTCGAGAAAGGATACACTCCCAACTGGTCAACAGAGATCTTTACGATTACCAAAGTATCCAAGACGAAGCCAGTTACATATCATTTGAAGGATTACAAGGATCAGCCAGTGAGCGGTGGTTTCTACGAACAGGAACTCTCGAAAGCGAAGTATCCCGACGTCTATCTCGTGGAAAAAGTTATCAAGAGACGCGGTAATCAAATCTATGTTAAGTGGTTGGGTTTCGACAGCTCTCACAACAGCTGGACCGACAAATCATCTGTATAAAAAAAAATGATCTGGAATAAAGAATTTTTTTTAAACGTATAATATGCAAGTGTTATTTATTATTCTAAATAATTTTATTTTTTTAGAGATAGTGAGAGCCCCCACCTTTGCTCTCACCTGTGAGGTACTTCCAACTCAACGTCACTAATGAACCTCTTACCACGAGTGGTGAGAGGCGCATGCGTGCCTCGTATACCTCTCTTCTACAAACAATACATAAAACAGTTTATTTGAACTTTTTCTTTATTGAACATTAATCACTGAATAATACAGTATATTAATCACTAAATTCAATGTTATTGTGATCGGTATATGTAACGAATAACTTGTATCGCTGAATGGACTCCTGCAGGCTCTCGAAAAAGTCTTCGTTCGCAATGAGTGCATCTGATACTCGGCCTAGGAGGAACATCTGGAACTCGTTGTCCAGCTCCGCGACGACTCTTTTGCCGTACCTGGTGCTGACCTTCCTCAGCGCTGTCACCAAGAATTTCTGATTCCTCGCACACTCGGAGAACTTCTTCGTGGGCAAAAAGCCTCCACTTGTGATCTGGTTCAGCTTGTTCACGTCCATTTTCTGAAACAAGCGAATGATTATTATTCTCGTTGGGATTTTTTTTTCTACGACAGAGAACTCTAACACACTCACCTCTGAGTAATATTGTATACGCTTCTGGTATTCAGTGTTCTTTTCGAGACCTCTTGCTCTTTGGCTCTTCGGCCGACTGAATGATACCAGCTCCACAGCGCGCCGCCTTATGTAGGGTTGTCCCCACCATTTCCGCGGTCGACGGGTCCGCGCGTGCTCCGGCCGGCGGGTCCGCGCGCGCCCCGACAAGATTCAGCAGGAGCTCCTCCTCCGATATGGCGTAGTTCCCCCAGGGAAGTGTGTCCGTCTCGCCGGGGACGAGGTAGCGCTTGTTGTCGTGTGGGCACAGCGCTATCTTGCTCTCCTTTTCACTGCGTACAACGTGAAGTCGAGAGCGGATGTTGCACTGCTGCCGTGTCTGCCTGGTGTTCTGGCGTAGACACTTCACGTAGTCGTCGAACGTGATGGTCGTTCTGACGACGGCAGCTTTCACACCCTTAGCCTTCTTGATGGCGTCTTGGCCCTCGATCTTCACGCAGTACATCTTACTGCGCAAACCCACAAACTCCGTCATGACACGGCCGCCACACTCGTCCTTCATGAGGCCGACCACTTTTTTGTTGACACGGGGCATGTCGAACTGATTTGCCTCGGGATAGTCCGACGTATCGAAGTGGTCGATGTCTCGCTTCATGACCTCGTACACATCGACACCAGTCACCTCGTACACGAGGCTATCCGTGTCGGTGCACAGGAGCTTGCATCGATCACCCACTCGGTCTCGCATGTACTCATAGTGGAAGTCGTAGACGAGCGACTTCGACAAGTCGAGCACGCAGAGATCTATGTAGATGGGCTTTCTCACGGTGATCTCGGTGCGTGCAAGCTCCACGGCCACGAAACTCTCGTCGAAGATGGAGCAGCTGTGAAAGTTGGGTTTGGCTATGAGTGCCTCTGCACCGTATCGCCCACCCCACTTCGTGACGAGCTTCACGTCTATGCGCTTGCGCTCGTTCTCCATCGTTTTTCCGTATACGGCGTTGTTGAAGAGCTTGTAGAGGAGCTTCTCGAACTCATTCTTTGCCATCTTCCTCTTCTCGCTGTTCAAATCGATGTACGAGCGCAGCCACGCCCTCTGATTGAACTTCAAGGCTCTGTGGATCTTCTTCAGTCGCAGTCCATGCTTGAGAGCCTGTTTGAGGCTGCGACAGTGGATGACGTATCTCTCCTTGTCGTGGAGAGTCGTCATCAGCTTCTCTTCTCGGGTACCTGGAGCTACTGTGTGCTCGGGACACAGGGGCAGGTCCTTGTGAGCATCGTGAAGTGTCTCAGGGTACTCGAGGTCAACCTCTAGTATGTAGCCCACAGGATGATCGTCTGACACTACGAAGAAGTCGGGTGCCTCGACGGCGACGTTGACCCACTTGAAGCCGCCGTATGGCAGACACTCTCGCATCGCCCAGCCGTAGAGATTGTTAACGTCGAAGTACACGAGATACTTGGACTCCTCTGCCTCGTTGTAGTCGTCTCCCATGTATCGGCTGTTGGCCTTGGCGTAACGATTGGAGCACTGACTCACACCACCCTTTATACCTCGCTCAACGAACAGGAGCATGTCGACGTCGGTCAACAGCTCGAGCTCGATGTTCGTGTACTTGAGCATGGCATCCAGCGTGAGGCCAGGGGTGGTGTAGTAGTGTGCGGGATCGAGGCCGTAGGCTTCGAGACAGTTGTCCCTGAAGTTCTCGAACACGTCGGCAAGAAGGAGCACGTCCGTCTTGAGATACAGGTCCGAGTAATCTCCGAGAGTCTGGATGTCGAAGACTCGCCACACCATCTTGGCATGTTCGTAGTCGTCGTTAGAGATGTGACTATCGTTCAGTTTGCTGTAGAACTGCTCCTTTGTAGGCAGCTCAGTGTCCTGGAGCTTGTCGAAGCAGTTAATGTAGTCGTAAGGGAATAACCCCTTCCTCTTCAACAGCTCGATCTGATCAGCTGTGTAGTCCAGTTGGAATACTCCCTCTGCTATGTTCAGTTTCTCGAGGTAGGAGGCGAGTTTCTCTAGGCTAGATGCCATGAAGCGATAAGAGTCGATGAATCGGAAATTGAACTCCGTACCCTCGACAAACTTGGAGAAGGAGATGTATCGCTCCTTGGTCTGTGGTATGAGCGACACTCGACCCTTGAAGCAGGTTGCTATCTCCTTGATGAAGAGATGAGAGTCGTAGCCGCTGAGGTTGTGGAATATCACGGGTATGGTCCTCGAGTCATTGTAGTTGATGTTGCACTTGTTGTGCGCTGGACCACGGTACCTGAAACAATGAACATTGTGAGGTTAGAAATAAACAATTATGATTATTTTATACATATATAATTGAGTGCACATACCTTCCCGTGAGGTGGCAATGATCCTTGATCTTCCTATCCTCAGCTGAGAATGGCTTTCTGCAGATGTGGCAGACTCTCGCTCTCTCGAACTCCTCTCTTTCTAAAGCTGTGAGTGCATTCATTGGTTTGGGATTCTTGTAGATTTCATCCAGCTCCTCGGCCAAAGCTTGCAGGCTCTTGACGAACCACTCAGCTGAGCCTTGAGAGCCTTCGTCCTTCTGTCTGTAGCATTTGTACTCAGAACGAGCATAATCGAAGCTACATCTGAGGTAGTAACCGACACTGAATGGTTCGTGCTGCTGGTACGCACGCTCATCGTCTTCTACGGGTCGCAATAGGCACTCGAAGTCGGCGTAGACGACGAAAGGCACTCGCTCTCTGTGACCAAAGTTCTTGAACTTTAGGATGTTGTCGTGTTTCGTGGGCAGTTTAACTTTGCACTGATTGACTTGTGCGCAATCGACCTCGTGAGCACTCAGTTTGATCTCTGTCCAAAAGTAGTGGAGACAACGTTCACAGATGTATTGCTTACATTTTTTGTTCGACGTTTGTGCTCTCACTAGCCTGGACAGATCTTTTATCCACACGTAGTGGAATTTCGGCAATAGCTCGATGTCGCCATCGTCCTCATCTTCCTCCTCGTCCACATAGTAATCTTGCACGAGGAGAAGGTTGACGTGTTGGATCTTCTTCGACGCTGTCACATGACACTTCGAATCTCTCGCCCCTCTTTTTGAGAATGTACAAGTTCACCGACACATCGTTCAGCTTCTCAAACTTGACGATGTGTTTCGGAGACACTGGGAAGTCGATGCCTTGGAAGTTCAGCTCATCCGCGAATTCCTCGTACTTTGAAACTCTATCTGCGTTATGTGATGGAGGATGCAGCGCGGATAGCACAGCCCACTTGAAACACTGGTTGTCGTTGTTTTTCACGTTGATACAGGCATGCTTCGAATTGATGAGGGGTGGTAGTTCGATGTAGGAGCTTCCTCTCAATGGATTCAACTTGTTCACGTTCACTGTCAAGTTTAGAATGGAATGTAGGGTCCAGCCGGAGTCTCGTTCTTGGAATTCTTCCATGTCGCGTTCTATGGGCTGTTGGACGTTCGCAGTGAACCACTCATTCAAGTCAGTGGTCTAGTAAATCGACGCACTCTTCGTGTTGAAGTACTTGATGTCCTTGGTTTCCTCGTCATTCTTCACGATCATGTACTCAGCTGCCAGCACAGTATTCACTTTCACAGCATTGTGTTCGCGGAGCGCTAACTCGATCTTCGAGGCGAAGAGAGCTCTAGCGTCATCCATGAACGTGGAGATGTCCAGATGTCTCAAGTTCGTGATCACACCTGATCTGATACGACTTACAAAGGCCGACTTCACTTCATTCCAGGCTACACTTGGCTGCTGTTGGAGGTTTCCACCACGCTTGACACAGCAGCTCATTTTGTGTCGCATGGTATGCAGGAGTGCCACTGTAGACTGGTACTTTTGTCTCTCTGGCACACTGAGCCTTGGCGTCTCCAAGAGGCGCTCGAAGGTAGTGATGTGATCGGGGACGATGACGTTGGTCCAGCGTTCCACCGATGCATCGTCGATGGCACCCTCAACCATGATACTCAGTGCCTCCTGCATCATGGCGATGGCCTCCCTGCAGTCCTCCGCAGAAGCCATGGTGATCCTGAAGAGTGTCTTCTTCGTCGAGGGTCTTCCTCTAGGTATTCGAAAGAGTTGTTCACTCATCGAAGAACTTTTGATACTGAGGAAACCTCGGATCCCTGGCTCCTTATATACACCTAAGAGAGCTACTTGTTGGAACAGATATTGGAAAACCAGCATCGACTTGAAGAAAGTTCTGATCGATGCTCGCAGAGACCTACAGGTTAGAGCAGGTTCGCCGAGACTTGCATCGGCTCGCAAGGGCTCAGCAATTTCTACAGATCGGTAGTACCTGCACATACTTGTCATAGTAAAACGTGGTGGGGTAAGCCTCAGAGAAGGGTATAAAAGCCGTGACTGCAGCCAAGTGATTCAATTGCCATCGATATGGAGTTCGTAGTGGACGTACAAGGCTTCAAGAGACCGGTGAACGACTTCGTCTTCAAGGAGGTGGTCGTGGTTCCTCTTCAGGAAGACTCTCTGCCGTCCGTCTACCTCTTCCAACCACCGACCAGCTGGGACTACCTACCTTCCAAGTACAAGAGCGAGAATCGATGGTTAGAGTACAACTACCACGGGATACCCTGGAGCTCGGGCGACATCTGCTACGACGAGGTCACTAACACCATCCAGAACGTGCTGCGAAATGCGAGCAAGATCTACGTCAAGGGTCTTGAGAAAAAGAAGTGGTTGATGGGAGTGACGATGACTTACAACGTCTACGATCTGGAGGAACTGGGATGTCCTTCACTGCAGAAGCTCCAGAAAGCCACGACGATCAACACAACCTGCTCGCATCATCCATCGAAGTGGGCCTCGATCTGTGCCGTGCACAACGCCAAGATAATGAAAGAATGGCTGTTGGGCCATCGTGGGGTTGACGAGGTCGATTGCGGATGGAGCACCGAGTGTCCCGCCTCCTCGTCACCGCTTAGAAACTATTACAATGATGTAGATAATACGTTTGAATAAAGTTGAAAAAAAAAAGAGATAAACGGGGAGGTAAACGAGTCGCGCATGCGCCTCTCACCACTCGTGGTAAGAGACTCATTAGTGACGTAGAGCTGGAAGTACCTCACAGGTGAGAGCGGAGGTGGGGGCTCTCATCATCTCTCTAAAAAGATTACTAGTTCGCGGTTAAAAACATGCTCTTGGATTCAAGGTCATCTTTAGTTTAATAAAAAAAATTTTAAGTTACCTGCGTGGTGAAAGCATACTCTCGGATTCAAGGTCATCATTAATTTTTTTTTAAGTAAGTGGTGAGAGCCCCTACCTCCGTTTTCACCTGTGAGGTACAGCCAATTATCTCTACATCTCTATTGACTTCCTTTTTTTTTTTTTTTTTTTTAATACCATTAAAAATCCTTAAAATCTAATCTTCGACGCTTGACGTCTACGACCTTCGATGGTCGGGTGGCCTTGCGCACGCAGGGATCATCCTCCTGGGCTGGTGAGCGACGAGGTGCGCGCTTCTCATCAGTAGAGCGTACAGGAGAATTTTTTTTCTCCTCGTCGTCACTTGATGGTGCGCTCTGCTGACGAGGAGGGCACACCTTCGCCAACTCCTGCATCGCAAGCTCGCCACTGCTGCTGCTCGAGAGGTAGAGGTCGTGTGCCAGCACAGCCCACTTCCCCGGTACCTCCTTCTTCGTCGACGGTAGACGAGGAACGGAGTCTCCCTCCAGCAGGGCCCTCTCCAGCAGGGAAGCCGCCGCCACTAAGCTCTCCTCCATTTCGGAGAGGCCAGTGCTGTGCGCTAGGGGAGACCAGGAGAGAGGAGAGTCTTCCTCCGAGCGCATCGCGGCCATGGTCTCGTCGTGTTTTAACTATGAAAAAAAAATGTGAAAAATTATTTAATTAATGACAAAATGATCTACGTATTGATACTTACGGCAAATGGTGGCAGAGGTAGCTCCATCGTGATCCTAGCCCTCTGCAGACGAGGATCGTCGAGATGGTCTGGTAGGCCACAGAAACAAAACATTCCTTAGTTCTTACTCTAAGGCAAGTCGTGTAAATAATGACGGTTCCCCGCTCCGCGATCTCCTTTATAGGGTCGATGGGTGATGCAGTTCAAACTTGCATAGTGATATCGAATGCTACGAGTACGACGAGCAGCCTCGAACCTGCACGGCAGCTTCGGATATACATACAGGTCATTCTGTAGGAAACGCAGTTCGAACTTGCATAGCGATATCGGATGTTGCGAGTACGACGAGTAGCCTCGAACCTGTATTGGCAATGTCAGATACTACGAGAGATCGACGAGCAGTCCCGTACCTGTGTATGACGTCATCAATTTTGTATCTTGCTATATGTATTAGCTATGATAAATGATATCGATGCGTATTTACACCCCTTTGTCGATTAATGCTAGACTTGGAGAAGGGTGGGGTGAACCACACTTAGTGGGTTTCCAACTTTGTAATCTCTACCTAATAATGAAAAAAAATTATTCGAATTTGAGGTTAGGATTCGATTTTCGCTTATCACTCGCGAACTACAGTGGGTAGAAGGAAGCTGTCAAGTCATTTCGCTGCGTCTCAACGCTCTCCATATAGAGACACAGGTTGTACTCGAAAATATTGAATTTTGAGGTTAGAAATGCATTTTTTGTCAATATCTCGTCAGGGAAGGGTTTTAGAGAAAAACGGACAAAATTTTCACCCCACCAAGTAGGGTTTACCCCACTTGGTGGGGTTCCAACTTTGTAATCTCTACCTAATAGTAAAAAAAAAAAATTATTCGAATTTGAGGTTAGGATTCGATTTTTGCCTTACTACATCTACAACTTGAGTTATACCCCCTCGAGGATTCCCCGATGTCATCAGCTCGGTCGGTAACAGCCCGGTCGGTAACTTGGGTTATCAGCTCGGTCGGTAATTTGGGTCAGCTACCTTACCGGCTGGGTTAGCCGAGACACGAACCATTTGAGTTAGCCGAGACATGAACCACTTGAGCTAGCGATCTACCTTACTGACTGTCGGTAAGGTAGATCCCTGAAGTGAGCCAGAACCCCCCTAGCTTACCTACTATCGTACACGAACAATGCAGCTATGATACACTTTTTGACCGTGTACTAACTGTAGATGCATGAATCATAATCCCACTGCTTCATGTTCATGTCCTTAAGGACTCGATCAAGTTTGACGTTCCAGTTTCTGCTACCCTGTTTTAAACCATAGATTGTCTTTTAAGTAGACATATCTTGTTCTCCTCACTCTTAGCGACAAAGTTTTGTGGCTGCTGCAGGAAAACAACCTTGTCTATATCCCCATGCAGGAATGCGGTTTCCACATCTAGATGGAATACGTCTAGCGACGTAAATCGTACCACCGGTGAGTATGTTTCATCGTAATTGATGCCTTTGATCTGCGAGTATCCCAAAGGAACCAATCTAGCCTTGTAGCGTGTTGATCCACCAGACATCACTTCTTTTTTTAAACCCACTTGGAGCCTATCATTGGTTGTCCTGCTGGTAAGTTACACAGTGTTCAAGTTTTGTTTTTGATTATGGAGTCCATTTCCTCTTGCATAGCATGCTTCCACTGCGTCGATTCAGGACCAGATATAGCTTCTTCATAGGTTCGACGTTCACCTGGTTCAACTATAGCATTATAAGTTACAAATTCGTCAAGATACCTGGGTTTATTCGTCTTGTGTTGAGGCCTTCGTGTTGACACAGTGTAGGAGCCAGTTGGAATCCCATTCATCTCGTCGTCTGAGCTTTCTGCCTCCTTAGACTGACTATTTTTGGCAGCTGATCTAGTCAAAGGAGGTGACAAGATCCTGTTATCCTGCTTTTCTTGTAACTTGGCGGTTGTGTGAACCTTTTTGACTCCCTTGGCTTTCTTGTTTTCTGGTTGCTCATCATGATTGATCGTTGTGGTCCTTTTCTTAGCTTTCTTTGCAGGTGCGACATCGGGTTCGACTTCCATAGGTAAGTTTTCTTCTTTCAGGTTTCCAGATGGATCATCCGGTTCCAGACGTACAGGTGAGTTCAATGTATTATTCTTTTCAGGTACAACTTCTGCCTCAACGTTTCTGTTGGTGTGTGGTTCCTCATTTCTAGGTTGGCTCAGATGCTCGTTATTATCATAGACATAGGAAAGATAGACTGCGGGTAACATTGGGCAAAAGTGGCCCCTATTGAAAGCAATAGCAGGTAGTCTGTCTCTTTCTAATCGTGCTGCCGCGCATGCGCGTCTGCAGTGCGCACGATGGCGAATTCGATACGCGGGATTTTGCTGTATTCAAAACAAATCACCGCAAAACAATATTAATTATAATTACATGAATAATGAGAAGCATAAATATTATTTTTAAACTATTAAACGGCTTAATATAAGTAGTTATGTATTGTAATTTTACTGAAAAGCGTAAGTATAATTTTTTTATTTACAACTGTATTGACAACATCTTGGATAAATGTTTAAAATTTGTTTACATATTGGATCAGTAAAAACGTTTTGTAGATTAGTCTTTTCCTTTCGAAAATTTGAAATGGATATTTATGTAGCGATTCTATACGCACATACAACAATGTTGCGGAAAACGTGTTTGTTCTTGTTTAATAAAACAAGACTTGACAAAACAGTTAGTCCGCAAGACGCAAGGAGTTTCGATGGTTTGTGGCATTGTTAATTGTGTTTGGTATAAAGTGTTAAAATGGTTTGGAATTGCATTGTATGTAAAGGAGATCAATGTTCTAATTTAAGTCGTTCTTTTCACTCGTAAGTATGTATTGTATATAAATCGGTTTAGCAGGGTAATGAAATAGTCAAGTATGTATAATTAATATATATGTGGGATATAGAACGATATATGTCAACCAATTAAAAATATGTACAGATAAGAGAAATAGCATTTTAATACGTATTAGGTGAAATATCTTGTCTATTTAAACATTTCTTTTAGATTTTCAAAATCAGATGAAAGAAAGAAAGCTTGGGCTTTAGCAATAGGTGTTTCCAATTTTGAAGAAGTACCTAAATCTGCTGCAGTGTGTAGTAATCATTTTGAAGATGATGATTTTACACAGTCGAAAAATGACAATGTCTGTCGTAGGCGTTTGAAATCTAAGGCAGTCCCTTCAAGAAATCTGAATATAATTGAACATACACAACGGTAAAAAATATATCATAAGAAAAAAAAAGAACGTATATAAGTTATTAACAAATTAAAATGATTAAATATCTATTTACAGAATTCTTGGTACTGCCTTAATAGAACATGAGATAGGTTCTATCTGTATAGGTAGTTATATCTATCTACCTATCTATCTAGGTAGTTCTTCTGTATAAAATACAATACAGAATCGAAACATGACACAAAAAATGACGAAAATGAGTATCTAAATGGAAATGTTAAAAAGGAAAAGAAATTTGAATCAGATTTTTTTTTCAAGTCTTCAAGAAAATGGTTGGAAAGAAGAAAGTATGCTGAATGATTCTCATATATACGAATTTAGCAAAATGATACCCACCATGAAGATGCAACCTCCAATTTTTCTTGAAATTTTGAGTTATGTGGAAGAAAGATCCGTTGATGAAACATTTTTTCAAATTTTGTTTGAAAGTTTTAGTGGACCACAGAGATCCGGGCATTGGATATGCGTTCGGTACGATAGCACTATTTTAAGCGTTTACGACAGTATAGGAGCCGGTCTTAACCCGTTATTAACCAAGAGACCCGAAATATGACTTCTCTTTCAACGCCTTATTTCTTTATGAAATCATCATCAGATTAGTGCGGAAATTCAATATTTGATGGAATTTTTATCGCTCTTTTCGAATCTGGCACCAGATTTGCGATTCGAGCAACCAATTTTGAACTGCATTTCTTTAAACAAAAAAAAAAACGTGATTTTTGATAATTTTTTCCGAAATGATCGTAATTTTTGACACGATTACGTATTCCGATCGGGTTGAAACTCTGTATCTGGTGGCATGCATGCCTATACTACATGGTAGCATAATTGGTTTATCCAGATTCAAGATGGCGGACACCAGAACAGCCGGTTGTAGCCAAAAATGAAATAATAAGCTTTTAGATTTTTTACTCGATAAGCATAGACTTATTGAAAAAATTTTGTTGAACAAAAAATGCTTAGAATTAGTCAAAGAACACGCGTGAATTTTTTTAAAAATTTTTGGATGACTGAAAATTTTTGGATATGGCCATTTTATGAACAATTTCAAAATCATTCAAAAATATCTGAAAAAATTCCTTGACTAATTCTAAGCCTTTCTTTTGGAATAAAATTTTTCGTTATGTCCATTCTATCGGGTAAAAATCCTAAAGAATTTTTATTGCATATCCAGTGATTATTATACATCCAATATATCGGTCTAATTATATAGGTTTGTATGGGTATGAGTTCTGTATATTCTCAGATTTTTTCTTACTTGTTTTTATAAAATCCCGGTACATCGATTATTTTTGTTCAAACATATAATAATAAAAATAAAAATATAAATGTTTGTATGAAAATGTCAAAACGCAAATCAGCTCAGCTCACTAATGATCATTCTGACACGGATGAAGAGAAATCCGAGAATGAATATGAAGTATATTGTTTTATACCAAACTCGCAAGATCCCAGTTCCAATGAAAATGATTCTGCAGATAATGAGAGCTCAGATGACGATGTAATCCCAATACAAAACGTTTCGTATTGTAAAATTTTTAAAAATTATACGTTTACTCAAAAAAAATTAGAAGGAGATCATACATACTTATGGATTGAAAAAAAAAATGTATAGTGAAAATTTAGAAAATTATATACTTTTAAGCGATATTACAAAAAAATCTATTTGCCAAAAATCATTCGTCGAACTTTTTGAATTATTCTTCACCGATGAACTCAAAAATCATATCATAAAAGCTACATCTGAAAATGGTTTAGAACTATCAATGGAAAAATTTAATACTTTTATTGGAAATTTTATTATTGACATCATATAATATTCGAACATCAACATATGAATACTGGTCTAGTAATCCATTATTGAAATGTGATGTTGCTTCAGCTATGAGCCGTAAACAGTTTCTTGATATAAAATCTAAAATAAAATATTTGGTGGCATACATGCCTATACTACATGGTAGCATAATTGGTTTATCCAGATTCAAGATGGCGGACACCAGAACAGCCGGTTGTAGCCAAAAATGTAATAATAAGCTTTTAGATTTTTTACTCGATAAGCATAGACTTATTGAAAAAATTTTGTGGAACAAAAAATGCTTAGAATTAATCAAAGAACACGTGTGAATTTTTTAAAAAATTTTTGGATGATTTTAAAAGAAAAATCTAACAATTTTATAACAAGTGCAGCATCATCCTTTAGCCGTAATAAAATTATTCCGTTGCCCAACTCTTACCATCGTGGAGGTTGACAATCTTTTAATGAGTCTTATTTTTGTTTTTTTGTTTTTTTTTGTTTTTGTTTGTTTTTGTTTTTTTTGTCATTTTTTCATATATTTCTATCTTACTTTTATTCTTCAAATACCTTATCGTCTTTCATGGTATTTTGAGTTTCATTTGAAAGAATTAACGCAATGAATAATTTGGAAACAATTAACGCAAAAGTAATTGTTACAATCTAAACAATACCGTGTTGTTCGCAAAATACACTTTTCTACAGAGCAAACTCGTCTTGCTTTTGAATCAAATTTATGCTCTATCAAATTTCTTCACTTACCCAATAAATATGAATCGCTAACTTTCATAGCCATGGTTTTGGTTTTACCTTACCGTCTTCTTTGCAAATATTGTAAACAACCGTTGCATTTACAATGGATGATTGTAAAAGTCGAATAAAAACTGACCATGTCCACTTTTTTGAATTTATTTTTGGTACAGTTTTTTTGCATCTAAAATCATGGGTATCCACACCACCCATAAATTTATTGTAAGCAACAAAAGCTGAAGGAAACCGAATTTCTGCTTTATTACGAACATCAGATGAATACCTTTTGAGGGGTTTGATAGGACTAACAGAAGCCGCTGTAGAAAGAAAAGATACTTGTTTGGAATCAATGACGCTAATAAAATTCATTCCGCTATTTTTGTCATGATGAACTTTGAACGAACCTTTTACAGCTTTCTTGTCAAATTCATGCTTTATTTCTATTCTGTTTCGTCGTACAGTACCAGTTGCCTTTACACCGTTTTTCATCAAATTTACGAGCAGATCAGGACTTGTGAAAAAATTATCCATGTACAAATGATATTGACACAATTTTCTTTTTGAAACCTCCATCAACAACTTGTTTATCATTTGTAAAACAACAGTAGATCCAAGAGCACATGAAGCCAATTTTTTATTTTTTTCATCACCTCTCTTACCACAGTAAATGTCTAAATCAAATATATATCCATTAACATCACATAGTCCCCAAAATTTTAAACCATATCTATCCGGTTTTGAAGGTAAGTACTGCTTCAAACTAGTTCGACCAAAAAATCGCACCATCATCTCATCCACAACAAGTGCCGTTGAAAAAAAACCAAAATGCTGGATATTTTTTCTAAATATATTGATAAGATCTCGAACCTTCCAAGCTTTATCAACACTAGTTTCATTACATGTTTAAGAATATTTTATTTTAGATTTTATATCAAGAAACTGTTTACGGCTCATAGCTGAAGCAACATCACATTTCAATAATGGATTACTAGACCAGTATTCATATGTTGATGTTCGAATATTATATGATGTCAATAATAAAATTTCCAATAAAAGTATTAAATTTTTCCATTGATAGTTCTAAACCATTTTCAGATGTAGCTTTTATGATATGATTTTTGAGTTCATCGGTGAAGAATAATTCAAAAAGTTCGACGAATGATTTTTGGCAAATAGATTTTTTTGTAATATCGCTTAAAAGTATATAATTTTCTAAATTTTCACTATACATTTTTTTTTTCAATCCATAAGTATGTATGATCTCCTTCTAATTTTTTTTGAGTAAACGTATAATTTTTAAAAATTTTACAATACGAAACGTTTTGTATTGGGATTACATCGTCATCTGAGCTCTCATTATCTGCAGAATCATTTTCATTGGAACTGGGATCTTGCGAGTTTGGTATAAAACAATATACTTCATATTCATTCTCGGATTTCTCTTCATCCGTGTCAGAATGATCATTAGTGAGCTGAGCTGATTTGCGTTTTGACATTTTCATACAAACATTTATATTTTTATTTTTATTATTATATGTTTGAACAAAAATAATCGATGTACCGGGATTTTATAAAAACAAGTAAGAAAAAATCTGAGAATATAAAGAACTCATACCCATACAAACCTATATAATTAGACCGATATATTGGATGTATAATAATCACTGGATATGCAATAAAAATTCTTTAGGATTTTTACCCGATAGAATGGACATAACGAAAAATTTTATTCCAAAAGAAAGGCTTAGAATTAGTCAAGGAATTTTTTCAGATATTTTTGAATGATTTTGAAATTGTTCATAAAATGGCCATATCCAAAAATTTTCAGTCATCCAAAAATTTTTAAAAAAATTCACGCGTGTTCTTTGACTAATTCTAAGCATTTTTTGTTCAACAAAATTTTTTCAATAAGTCTATGCTTATCGAGTAAAAAATCTAAAAGCTTATTATTTCATTTTTGGCTACAACCGGCTGTTCTGGTGTCCGCCATCTTGAATCTGGATAAACCAATTATGCTACCATGTAGTATAGGCATGCATGCCACCAGATACAGAGTTTCAACCCGATCGGAATACGTAATCGTGTCAAAAATTACGATCATTTCGGAAAAAATTATCAAAAATCACGTTTTTTTTTTGTTTAAAGAAATGCAGTTCAAAATTGGTTGCTCGAATCGCAAATCTGGTGCCAGATTCGAAAAGAGCGATAAAAATTCCATCAAATATTGAATTTCCGCATTAATCTGATGATGATTTCATAAAGAAATAAGGCGTTGAAAGAGAAGTCATATTTCGGGTCTCTTGGTTAATAACGGGTTAAAGAGGACCACTTAGAGTACCTAAATCGCATTTTTCCACAAAGAGAATATTTAGAAGTTATAAATGAAAGGGTTCAAATTCAAAGTCAACCTTACAGTTGCGGTTTATTTGCTATTTCATTTTCTCTGTCAATAATGTTTGGAATATTTCCATGCATTCTAAGGTTTGACGAATATAAAATAAGAAATCATTTGAGTAATATGTTTAAGACCCAGGAAATAAGTATGTTTCCTCTTTATCAAAGCTGTAATGCAGAGAAAAGTACATTTCACAATTTAATCATCGAAAATCGATGTCCATTAAAGTTTACTCACACAGGTCATATGCGACGGCAAATTTTTGATATGCGTTCCTTTAGTGAATAGTATGCGCAAAAAGAAAATGCTTACACGATTCTAGATACTGTTGATTTAACTTCCGAAAAATCTACAATGTTAAAAAATATGTCTGATAAGCTCGATATTCAAAACAACGTACTTCAGAAAGAGTAAGTTAATGTTCATAAATATAATATAATTATATACATATCTTGTTTCAATTTAACAAAATATTAAACATATAAAATTACTCATTTAGAGAAAAAGATGCATCGGTTGAAATCGAATGTATGACATCGGTAAGGTATGTATGTATATAAATGAATTTTTTCAATACTCTTCGAATATAATATATTAATGAAGTAAATACAAAAATAATTTTCGATTATATAATTACAGTTTAATACCGAAAAATGCAATGAACCGACAGTCTACACAAAAAAATGACCAAATCGATACTGAAAAAAACGTATCACGTAAATTAAAAAGGTTAACTGTGCATTTATTTATTAATGAAAGTCAATTTTACCACAAATAAAATACGTAAAATATACAAAATATAATTTGCTTATAGAAAAAGTGATATGAACGTTGAAGATGGACAAACTGAATGGATTGGTAAGGGGGATTTTACCAGCAACGCGAAATGGTATGCTTTTCGTCGTCTTGTTGATTCTCAGAAAAAGACGACAAAAAACATTCACAGGAAAAAACGTCGACACCTTCAAAAAGCAAAAAATTATAAAATGTTGTTAAATACGCTGACAAAGAAATACTCGCTTTCGGAAAATGGCGAAGAGTTTTTAAACGTACGTATTAAATATAGATTTTTTTAAATGAATATATAATTAGGTGAAACGGGTTATTGGGTTATTAGGTTATTAACATTAGAAGATAGGAATTTTGTCATTTTGAATGATTGTGGAAAAAGGCACTTTAAATGCCTTATATATTATGCGCATGCGCAGCAATATGATTAGAAAGAGACAGACTACCTGCTATTACTCTCAATAGAGACCACTTTTGCCCAATGTTACCCGCAGTCTATCTTTCCTATGTCTATGGTTATTATTCACATCTGATAATTGTCTCTCGTTATTATTCTCGTTCTCTTCTACTTCTTCAAACGGTACGTAGATAATTTCTTTGTTATGCGATGCGATGGTATTATCTTCAAAGAACTGTACATTGCATGTTGTAAATACCTTCTTCATTTCGTTACTCCAGAGCCTATACCCTTTCTGCGTTTCACTATAACCAAGCATAATGGCTGGTTGAAAGGTGACTTCTATCTTCTGTCGCTGATGGCTTGGTATATAAGCTCTGGCTCGGCAACCGAACACTCTGAGATGTGAAAGGTCTAATGGTGCTCCTGTCCACAGTTCCTCTGGGGTACGGCCATTAAGACATCTCCTGGGACTTCGGTTGCAGAGATAGCATGCTGTGGAAATCGCCTCAGCCCAGAAACTTTTAGGTAGTTTTGACTCAGCAAGCATACATCTAGCTTTCTCTAGCAATGTCCTATTTACCCTCTCTGCACGCCCATTCTGCTGAGGAACGTGGGGTACAGAGGTCTCATGTCGTATTCCTAGCTTATCTAGAGTGCTCTTAAGATCCTTCTTTACGTACTCCTTACCATTGTCAAATCTGAGCGCTTTCACTTTATTGTCTGTCTGATCGTTAACCAGATTAATAAACTTTCTCACTGTATCTGGAATCTCGCCTTTCTTTCTTAAAAAATAGACAGAAGTTTTTCGTGTATAATCATCCAGGAATGTGATAAAATATTTTGCTTTACCAAGTGATGGAACCTCAACTTGAGAGACGTCTGAGTATATTAGATCCAATGGTTTGGTGGCACGGTTATTGCTTAGACGAAGGATTTGTTCACCAGCTTCCCAGCGACACACGTTTCACACTTGGTGGGTCGATAATTCTCGAACTGAATACCTGTAGCTGTTTGACGGAGCTTTTTCAGGTACTCATGGTTGAGGTGAGCCATCCTTCTATGTCATAGATCCACACTGGGTTGTTTTGTGAGCTTCAGAGCTGTGGAATTACTTTGAGGGCCGGCCTCTGGAATATACGGGTTGAGGTTCAATTTAAAAATGTTATTCGAGCACAATTTGCCCTCCATTATTACAGCACCATTTTTGTCTAAGATTTTACACTAAAAGTCTACAAATATCACTTGGCATCCTTGCTTTGTAATTGAGCTTACTGAGATCAAATTACATGTCAATCCTGGTACGTGTAGTACGTTTCTTAAAAGTAATTTGGAGTACTTATCCGGTCCAGTATACTGGAGCATCAAATCGCCTTCCACGGTTACTGGGATTTTGGCCTTGTTCGCCGCTGTGATGCTAGAGTTTTATGCGTAAAGAGTATGGTAAGAAGCGCACACACAGTATCATCCTCTTCACTGTTATCGCTGTCGTCTGCTGTAACCGTAGCGCTGGTCTTATTTTTCCGATTCGGAGCAGTACAGTTTCTGGATATGTGGCCATTTTTGTTGCAGTTATAGCATCTAATATTGGAGCTTATGCGCGTGCTCTGTTTGGAACCGCGGGAGGCATGACGCCATCTGTTGTTGCCGTTTGGATGTCGGTACGAGCCTTATTGAGACGACGTAAACAGCCCGCAAGATTCGAAATCGTCACTGGCGTTTTTGTTCGATTCTTCCAAGAGTTTGTTTTTGACGAAATCCGCGGTGACGTCAATTCGTGAGCTCGAAAGTGCTATTATCATGCGTTCGTAGGAAGCTGGTAATCCTGTCAATAAGAGTGCTCCAACGAGTTTATCAGATAATTCGGTCCCAATGGCTTTCAGCTTGTTGCTGGCCGCGATAATGCGCGCTACGTAATCTTCCATAGACTTGCAGCTTTCGAATTTCGTTGTCATTGCCTCTTGCAGTAGCGTCACCGTCCTTGCTAGCCCCTTATCGTTGTAAGTTTTCGCAAGTTCATCCCAGGTTTCTTTTGGAGTCGATGCTGTCTCCACATACGTGTATACCTTTGGTTCTAATGCCAAAATAATGCGGCCTCGAGCCTTCTGCATTTTTTTTACATCGGTGCTGAGTTGACCTTCGGTGGGAGCTTCTATCGTGTCCCATAGGTCTTCCACCTCGATGCTTTCATTGTGGATGCTTTCATTGCGACTGCCCATGATCTGTAGTTTTCCCGACCAGCGAGTTTGTCGATCGTGTGGAAAACTCCGTTATTGGATCGGTTGGCCATTGTAACTCTAATACTTTCACTGCGCTTTACGGACATTCAATTTCGCCAGTCACTGTGTCGCTATTTTCACCACTATTCGGCAACAAAAAATTTTTACTGTTTCGTTGAGCAGGTCCTGGGCCCATAGCCTGATATTGTAGAAGTGGAAAAAACTCATAGGATTTTTTGAAATTAAACATGGCATCTAATATGACAGGTTAAAGCCACAATTTTTATGCTTATTGGCCTAAATTTTTTATTATTTTTTCAAAATTCAATATAGCGGCCAAAAATTTTCAAAATTCTTCCCACATTGCTGAAAAGCATGAACTCTTACAAACTTCAATAACTAGTCGATGTAATTCTTTAACTTATATAGAAACTGCTTTCGACTACAATTCGGAAACTTGTCATCCCAAAATTGGTTCAGCTGATGACAAATTGAATTGCATCAAATACATTTATAAAAAATAAATTATCGTTCTATTGATTATTGCAACGGCATACAAATTTACACTCCTCGAAATGAATACGAAAATTTGATGCTTTTAAATATACAAGAAATTATTGTTGATAGTACTTTTAATTCTTATTTCGTTGGAGATAGTGACGAAATAATATATTTTCAAGGGCTCGGAATTTATGAACGTACTAATTGTATAGACAGCAAAATGTAGATGCGGATTTGTTAGTTTTTCCTTTGCCATCAATTCTGCCTCCGCATCCACTTTTAAAATCAAAATTCAAATCCGTTCCAGTTTTTATTTCTATAGTAGATTGTGCCTCCTACTATATTCTATTTTCTGCCGCCAAGGGCGAAAAATGCGCAGGGGCAGAATGTACTATTTTTCAATGACTTTGCGGGCGGGAAAACCGAATGAGAATAGCGAGTGGGGATTGGCTATTTTGGGTCCGTAAATGCGGGCACAAAAACGCATTTTGCGGCCGCAGAGTCAGAAAATATGTACCTTGTGGATCTGATGCATAGTAATTATGTTAGTACGTAGAAATAATGAAAACCAACATTTTTATTGTTTTTATTTTACTTGTAATACATACTGGATATGATTTATTGCACATTTATTAATAAAGCCGGCCCATAAATTATTCGTAATTCAACAAATTTAATTATGATACAAATATGTCAATTCAAAATTCTCTGTTCTACAAGAAAAAATAAAGCAATTTTAACTATTAATGAAAACGGCGATAACGTTCGTAAAGAAGTACTGATGCGAGTTATTAGGCTTTTTAAAATAACAGGCACATCAGTAGTTTGTAACTCAGATGGGGAATAGTTCACCTATGATAACCTCACGTTAGATTGTTTATCAGATGAACGTATTATGGTTTTAGAAGAAAATGCAGAATGGACGTAAAAATTACGAGCGTTGCCAAATGAAAACGATACAATTGTAGCAAATCAGGATCAGACCACTCCCAAACTAAACAAATAAAATATTTCTGATAGTCCAACTAAAAATGACCATCAGTATGAAAGCACTCCCATCCCAGGTAAACAATAAAAAATGTCTGACCAACCAGCTGAAAAGGATGTATATTTTTTAAAAAAGGACTAACAAATTTGAATTGAATGGGATTGTTTATGAATGTGGAAATAATAAGTTACCGTATAACAGAGGGTGTATTAAAAAACGTTACATCTATTTTCGTAAAAATGTATTCACTCACGTTTGCAGATTGATGGAAAGATGGTAAAATGCAAAGCGATGGGACTGCAAGGACTATTTGGAAAACAAAAAATAGGAATATTTTTTTAAACCGTCCAGACGTGGATCCCAACAATCTAAGTGCTGCACTAAAAATTCCTTTAAAAATAAAACAGAAATTAATACAAAGCATACGAGTTGGATGTCCCTGTAAAGAACGTATTTTATATAAGGACGGCCTGCGCGAGTTCACAAATAATTATTTTTATTAAAGAAGCTAGCCGTTGGCTCGAGAATCTTTTGTTACTGAGTATATTTAAGATTTTAATATGCGGACAAGGTGGATGCATCTGCAGTCACGCTAGGTGGATTGAACGTGTATACTTATGTAGCGTGGACAATATTCTACTCTGTCATGTGTTCGGACACTGGTGTGTCCGCAGTTCTTATAATCCGAAAGTTAAAGGATAAAATACACAAAGGTTTATTTAAATTGTTATGGTTTTGATTTATTTATTAAGACCGAGCACGCACAAAGGTATAGATTGTAAAAACCGTAATTATATCATGAGTAGGATAGGTCCTGTGAGAGATTTGTTTGTTTATCGATAATAGTAATTTATTCAATGCGCCGTACAAATGTTTATAGTCGTCGTTGCTTGCATTCCATTCATACACACACACTCATAAAAATACATTAAACCTCTCGTATAATATGGAGTAGTCGAACTTAAATTAAGATCAATTCTGTCAATTTGATGAGATTATTACATATGTATATTATGACAATGTTAAAATCCGTCGCCTCACCTTCGATATGACGAGAGTTATTACAATTTCCATCTCACAGAACGCACAGGATCTTAGTTCTAATTTGCCTGATTGATATCGAGTCAATACACGTAGTGTCATTTAATTTACAAAATAAATATACAAGTTCAAATATTTATCCCTATAGGGCATTCTCTTTATTCACTGCGCTCGACGGTATCTCTATTTTTGTTTATATGTATCTATGCAATTATAAAATAACATGGTTAGATATTGATGTACGTGGGAAGCTTTTATAGCACTGGGCAGTAGAGAATAACTTATACAGTATATATATATTTAATACTCGAAGTCGTTTTTATTGAGGGAGATTTGGCGAGGGGCATAAAAAGCTTTTTCAAGATGACAGACTTAATTCTCTTGACCCTTTATTACAAAACCTTCAGGCTGCTGCAGATAGACTGTCTCAGTCATTTCACCAGACATAAAGTCAGGCAGGGTCCACACGCTGGAGGCCAAGCGGCAAATTGAGAACGCGCTCATGGACGAGTGGCAACAAAGGTGGGACACCTCAAGTAAAGGTCGAACTACTTACGACTTCTTCAACTCAGTCAGGGCAGAGTAAAAGCAGAATGGTTGAGGCCGGACCACTTCACAACGCAGTTCATTAGTGGACATGGATCTTTTAAGACTTACCTGTATTCGAAGGGACTAAGCGAAAATCCAGATTGTGAATGCGGAGCCGAGCAGACGCCGAAACACATTCTCTTTGAATGTCCAGAGTTAGAGAAAATCAGAGGACCGCTAAAGCAAAAGGTCACAAACAAAGGTCACACGTGGCCCTGTGAACTCCCAGTCCTGGTCTCCGAAAAAGCAATATATAGAACGCTTGTAAGCTTCGCAAGAAGCTATGTAAATAAGGATGAGCCGGAGCGGACATAGGGAGGGTGATCCTGAATTATTCAGGCGGAGGTGGTAGCAAATACTAGAAAGAGTGCTGAAGGAGAAAAGTCTCCTGCTGAAGCGCCTTAAGGAGAGCGGAAGGCAAGTGCAACCTAACCGAACTCTCCTGAGTCTCTGGAGCGTCTGGTAGGGGTCGAACCAGGATCAAGTGGTTAGTACGGCAACGGAAGGCGACAGATCATGGGGAAGCCACTGACCAAGATGCGACACCACTCCCATGTCGGGGTATCAACCGGGTCCCGCTTATGCGGCTTTGCCGATACGCTACCTGACGGTGGGAGGGGATAGAATCGAAAGCAGGGGTTGGCTGAAAGCGAGGATGGAAACTTACGGAACGTTAACCTAACGCGTATGGAAACCCACCACGCTTTCTTCACAGAATAAATCTGGGTAGGAGGCTGCCTAACAAGCAGTCACCGAACCGATGACTGGTACGACGGGTCACCAGTACACAGGGCCGGGAAGCCAAGCCCCACAGTGAGATATCGAACGCGCCAGATCGCACTGTGTTCCCCAGACACAGTGCGGTTGGACTCTGTGTGGCAGTGGTAGCAGACTTCACGGTGAAATGGTGTAAACCGGAGCCACTTAGTTGGAATGCAAAGTGGAAGACGTGGGGCTTACTAGAACAAACCCGCGAACTCGAACCAAGGGTTACGACTCTAGCGCGGTGCTTTCGGGCACTTCTGTGGGGTTCCTTCGGGGACCTCCGTGATGATGAGTTTTGATACTCGATAGAGGCTGCAAGCTGAAGTTAAACAGCTTCCCTATGTGAAAGAGAGAGTCTCCCAACTGTCTGTTCAGGTGATACTGCATGGGTTGGCTTACTTGCTAATCGCTCGCATGGCGGCAGTGAATACCCAAGGGTGAAGCAAACTGTCGTCCGTGGATAGAGGTTAGTACCCTCATTATTAGTGCCTCAGTCATTTCACCATGCAGAAAAGCTGTTTCTACATCTAAGTGATTGATATCTAGGTTATGTTGTACTGCATATGAAAATAATAATCTGAGTGAAGTGAAACGAAGCACAGGTGAATAAGTTTCATCATAATTTACTCCCTTTTGTTGTGAGAAACCTCTGGTGACCAGTCTTGCTTGTACCGCATGAATCCATTGGCTTCCTGCTTTTTCCTGTAGACCCATCTACTTCCTACTATGGTTGATCCACTCGTAGATTGCACAATTCCCAGGTTCCATTCGTAATTATGGATTCATATTCAATCCGCATGGTCCTTATCCACTGCGCTGACTCTGAACAAGAGATGGCTTCATGGTAATCCTTTGGCTCATCAGTAACTGTTATTGCTGAAAAAGTTACAAAATCATCAAGATGTCTGGGTGTTTTCTTTTTGCATAGAGACTTTTGAACAGGTCTTTTTACAGCTTCATCATATGAACTGTCACGCACATCGTGTTGTATCTGGTTGGATACTGATCTAGTTAAAGGTCAAGGTGGTCTGATCAACGTTCCCTTTGCGTTCAGTCTTAGCTCTGCAGCATCTTGAGCTTCGTCGCTGGGATTCTCTTCATCTGCATCCATTATCACAGGTAAGTCTCTTTTTTAAATCTTAATTACAGGTTCATCTTGCTTTAAAGTACTATTTACAGGTAACTTCCGTTTGGGTGCTTGTTTTTTAGTTATATCTTTTTTCTGTGTCTCGTAGCGTACGTAGCTGCTTCAAGTAATTTGCGGTGAGATGACACATTCTGTGATGCCACAGGTTTATTCTCGTATTTTGTGTGGCCTTCAATGCTACTGTGTTTCTAACTCGTCTTTGGGGTAAATTTGATTGTAGGTTAAGCTTGTAGACATTATTTGCACTAATTTTTCCTTCCAGAACCACTGAACATTTCTTATCTGTTATCTGACACTTTTCGCCTCGAAAGTTTACTTCGCCACCTTGTTTTGTTATGGCACTCACAGATACTACGTTGCGGTCAAGTCTGGTACATGGAGAACATTTTGGAGCAAGATTTGCTTGCGTCCGACGGATCCACTGTTCCGTATACAGATGTCTCCTTCTCCTCACACTGGTATTTTTTATTTATTCGCCGCTGTGACGGTTGTAACCTTCGGAGTGCGAACATTTGTTAAATGTTCTCCCAGACAGCATATGTGAGTCGAGGCACCTGAGTCGAGAATCCACTCCTGTTTGTTTGTGTAGCTAAGCAAGCCAACAGCGAATAAGGCGTCGTCTGCTCTTGGATATCAAACTTATTACAGTTGTAGTATCTGATGCCAGAATTTCCTCGCGATCCTCGCGTTCTGTTATTACTGTGACCGCGCCTTCTGTGTATAGTATGATAAGACTAGAACTAAGTCGAGTGCGCCTGCGTGCGAAATCCACGCGATTCAAATTCGGATTCGCGTCCAACGGTCTCTGCACGTTCTAATAAATTATTTTTTACAAGGTTACCAGTAATATTAATACCTGAGTTTGCGAGTGCCATAATCATTGGTTTGTAGGACGGCATACTCCAATCCAGTGAGTAGGAATGATCCTACCAATTTCTCCGGAATCGGTGTACCAATGGGTGTCAATTTAGTTGTTGCTGCAATGATTCGGGAGATAAAGTCCGCCATCGACAAACAATTCACCAATTTCGTTGTTGATGCCACTTGCAGCAAACTTACTGTACGTGTTAAACCGTTGTCGTCGTACATTTTGGCTAAGGAATCCCATACTGTTTTTGGAGTTGTTGTGTTTTCGATGTACGGGAATACTTGCGGCTCAACGGCCATTATCATTTGTCCTCACGCTTTTGCTATTTTTTTGGAGCCGTAGAAATCGCTCCGCCGGTTGGCGTTTCTATTGTGTCCCACAAACCTTCGGATTCTAAGTATTCACGCATAGATACGTTGCATGAGCGGTAATTTTCCCTTCCGGCTAACTTGTCGACTTGAAAGTTAGTAATAGAATTTCGGTTCGCCATATTGAAAATAAAAACTGCTCTCTCACCGACAGGTCTATAGTTTTGAATGTTCGCCAACGAAGTACTTCTGCAGATTTTCGTTGACGACGATTTTTGTTGATGACAGTCTCTGGGCCCATAACCTATATATATATTTAATACTCGAAGTGGTTTTTATAGAGAGATTTGGCGAGGGGCACGTTCGTCTTGTTCGGCGTCGTAGACAAGAAGGAAGTATGGAATAGACAAGTACAGTATGTAAATTAGAAGCACGCGCCTATCACTACATAGATCAAGTTAAGCGTTAGTTGGTCGAAGCGCGCGAGTATTCAAACATACTAAATTATTGAATTGATGCATATTTTAAACAAATAACATCAGATATGTCTGCTCGCGATTTCACGACGCGTTTAATATCGAAATGGCTTACCTTTAGCTGGGAGGTGAGGCCCGATCAGGAGCTGTTCACAAGTGCTGCGGCTCACGTTGCCGGCTAGCTCGCTTCTGATCGTGCTCATCGCACGCAGCCACAAATTGCCGAAAATGTTTGCGACCACTGAGTCACGTGACTCTCACTGGCGTATCACGCACATATAGGGCTGTACCTATTGGGATTCGATCCCTCACAAAATTTTATAGAGTGCTTTTTTGAAGTGTTATGGATATATTTCGGACTCTACTAGTGGATGAAGAGTTATACTATCGTATAGCACACAGAGTTTAAGCGGGTTCTTAGCGCTTAATAGACGATGTGCACCGCTTCGCAGCACTCGTATTCGATAGCTGGACACGACGTCTCGATCACTTGACTCTCGTGAAAAGGCTCTGCGTGGATCGGCTTCGGGCCTTGTAAAGCCTCAGTGTCGATACAAGCAGTTAAGAAATTAAGATCGCGGTAATTCAATCAGCATTTGCCACCCTGAAGGAGATCACGTACGTTTTACAGTCATAGGCGCGCGAGGAGTGCTGATCTGATTTTCAGCACAAGGTGTGTTGCAACTCACGAGCAGTTGCGCTGTCTTCAGTAGGCATCATATATGATGTACATTCCATGTCACACACACATACATTTTATATTAACATATATTTTGACATTTCTTACATATTCACCCACATAGGCATACAAAGGATTGACATACTCTCAGTAAATGAGGATCGCGCGCGAGGAGTGCTGACTCGCAGGTCAAAGCACTCGCTCTGATTTTCGGCGCTCGATTCATGTTGCAATCTGAAATTGCCGAGGGGCATAGATAGTATTTATTAAGATATAAAGAGTATGATTTGGACGATAAAGATCAAATTACAAAATTCGTTGAAGCTGTCAGTGGTTCAATTCCACTACAACGAATATTTTTAAATAACTCACAAAGTCCATTAACTGTTTCAGAAATTATGTGTGCATTTTTCAGTGTTGACTAAATGCGTATATGCAGACATGTTGAACGCAATAACAGAAGATATACCATTACTAAAAGCGTGTCAGGGGCATCAACAAAATGTAGCTGCAAATAAGGTGATTTTTGAATATTTTGAATAAGAATTTACACATTTATTTTTGCAGCATTACCAATAAGTAATATTGTTTTTTTTTAGTTCAGTACGAATTTGTTGATTTTTATAAATTAATAGGTAATATATGTTTTAGGAAAATACATCTGCTGAAATAAAAATGTTGAAACGATGGTGATAAAAGATAATTTTTGTTTATGCATCTATATATCGTATATGTATCCATAAAGTATAATCCATAAAGTAAAGATATCCATAAAGTACAGAAGTCAGCGAAAAAACATGAATATTGCATACAGTTTATTATGATTTTTTTAAATCTTCATTAGAAGATGACAATCACTTTCAATTTATAGATAAAAAATATGTCAATGATATTGACACTTTTTTTATGCAATCATTGGACTTTTTACCTCATTGTTTGCATATAACAGTCTATGGCCACCATCAGTTTCCTATATCTTGGAATTTATGCAAATACGATTCATGAAGGTTTTCAATTATAAAACTAGTAGCTGGTGACGAAAAATTCTTATAAAGAAAGTACTTCAATCATAATTTTAGAATGTTCCATTGTTTTTTAAACTTAATCTACTGACGAGACTGTATATTATGCAAATGTGTATAGTAGGATACATAATCTTATTGTTTTGTAGTTTTTATCATGTGATTATGTAAGAAAAATAATTACAAATGAGATAATTTTTTTATTAAAAGTGAACAATGTTTTTTTATTACTCTTTTATTTATTTGAATAGCCTTGAGTATTACTAGTTATTGCATTATATGTGCATACAATATATAAAATAAATATTATTTTTTTTCTTCATCGTTAATAAAAATTTATCGTAACAAATCCAATCCCTGTATATCCGAAATATTATTTTAAGTTTTTTAATTTACCATCATTTATTTTATATTTTTTTTAAATTATGATTTCGGAAAAAATATTACAAAATTCATGTATTTTATTATAAATATTAATTTAGCATTAATACTCGAATAGTTATGAAAAAACACTATAAAATTATCTGATATAAGTGAATACTAGAGAGATTTTTTATGCTACTTTCTATATGCGTAAATACAAACAAGACGAGATATACGGAGGGAGGGATGGAGCAGGAAGGAGAGGGAGAGGGGGGGGGGGAACTCCAAAATACTAGGCTCTCAAAGCAAGTCTTGTTGAAGAATATCTTTCGTTTTGTCCAACAACAAGTTGTAGCTAACGGTTTCGACTTTGAGAACTAGAACCAACTTTCCACAATCACAGCCTGTTTTTTTTTCTGGCCTCCATACACTACACCACAAGGCATCTAAATAATAAATATCTATGCCAAGATTTTCATCACGAGCTTTAATATAAGATGGATACTCTTATAGAAAGACGTAAGTACGAGGAATTGAAGAACATACTCATTACGATATATGTTGAAACACCAGGACAACTTGATAAGCTATTCAAATGCCTAGCATTCGGCTTCAAGAGACCATCAGACTTCCTGACTTAATTAACCAGCCTTGTAAATGGTAGAGTACCAAGAGATACAGTTACTTGTCTTTGGAAAAATCGCACTCGGGGTGTCCCTGAATTTGTTTTTTTGGGTCATCTCATCACACCAAATGGCCTTCCAGAAATACGAAGATGACTTCGTTTATTTAATATTCACTGCTCTTAAAAATAAAAACGCAAAATGAAAACTACACCTCATCACGAATGCTTCTGACACTGCCATAGGGGCAGCCCTTGAGCAACGCTCGGGTGACTCCTGGTAACCGTTAGCATAGTTTCATATAAATTATCACCTGCTAGACGAAATATGCCACCTACCACAGTATGCTAACAGCAATTTATGATGTAATCCGCTCACGCAGATCATCGTATATTGCTCAGTACAATACGAAGATCCTTAATCTCCTAGGCGACGTTGCAGACGCATTGTTTCGAATGAACGCTTTCAGGTCTCTTGTATTCTTTAACTGGAGCGATCCTGATTTGTTGACGGATCAGCAAAGTTAGAAAAATTTTTGCTGACATCAACAATTTCAAGTTGCCAACACTATTCGAAGCGAAACAAATGAGCGAAGAATAATATAATGACGAGCAATTCAAGGGAATTCGTACAGAGCTTGATCACCCCCTAAAGCTGCGTAAACTTACAACAACCTAAGTTGACCAAACACGACAAATTCTTGCCCAAACACTTTATTACTCCAGATCCTAGATTCGATCATCTTCAGCTGGATATTGTCAGATCCTTTGTTTACTGCCACGACTATACTCATCTCCTTACCATCATCGATCGTTACACGAGATAATCTGAGACAATACCAATTGCTAACACAACTGCAGCAACAGTAGAACGTAAATTTGACAAATGGATTAGCTGTTACGGCGTACCTACAGTACAAACTGGGTACCTTGATCACCAGGGATCAGGGTACTCAGTTGGAATCAAGACTAGTCGACAAACTCCTGTCAATCTTTGGAATAAACAGGATTCACACGACCTAACTTCCATCGATCCTACGGATCAACCTATTTCTCCCACACACCCTTCCATACCGTATTATTTAACCGATAACTTTTAACTTACGAGCATCATTGTTTTTATCACAAGAAAATCGCATATGTACAATTAACGTACTACGATTTTATTTATAAGACTAGCATTGTATATAACGCTAAGAAATATTCTGATTTATGCGATTTCGGAGCAAAGCTTTGTAAATCCGCCACGAGGTATTTAGTGTTTCTAATGCAAAACAAAAACTAAATGTGGGATAGACAGTAGATATTAAAGAGATCTATTAATTTTCTTTAATAATAATTTTTTTAAATTCGGTATTTTTCAAATATATTGAAAGAAATTATTAAAAATCGGGTTCTGTCTAACTAGTGAACGGTAAAGTTTATGTACTTGAAAGTTGCTATAAATATATCTCAGGAAAACCAAAAAAGTGTTTTTAATTATTTAAAAATATTAATTAGTTAGAAAAAGTTGCTCTTTACAATTCATTAGATCTACTCAGCGGATACTCAACCCTACAGTAATGATTTTTGGCTTATTTTCTTTGTTAAGGATTGTACTAACATATTAAAAACAATGACTTTGAAAAAATTGCACGTTTAATAAACAAATTGATGCAAGTATTATTTTACGAAGATGGTGTTTTCTGTAACTGATTGCTGATATTTTTATATGATATTTAAACAAATTTTTTTTCTACGATTTTTATAAGCTCAGATAACTCTGTTTTTAATTCTGGACACCTCAATTAACATTGTACAGCGATACGCTTGCTCGATGTTAATATTGAATAGATAGATATATTTTTAATAAAAAAATATTCGAATATACCTAATGAATGTTTACCACTAGTAATTTAATATAGTTTAGCGTTGCGCGTCAACTACAGCGGTGGAATGGGAGGAAGCAGCGCGCACTTGCTCAGAAAATGATTTTCCGTGTTCAAAATATCTCCGCGCCTACAAACTCGTTATGTTTCGCCTTTTAGATCACGCATAAAAATTCCTTTGTACTTGATTTGAGGTAGCTTCATTAGATAGATAAGAATGTAAAAGTCTATTTTACATTTAACAGCATAATAGTGGTAGAAATATCTGATTATTCTACATGAATTGTTTATCGTCATTGTAACAATTATTTATCAACATAATAGTTGCACGAAGCCTCGTCTGATACGGTACGGTAAGCGGATGCCACTCTTAATGCACTTCTTCTATATACAGTCGACAGCTTTCTTGTGTAGAATTTCACCAATATGGTATCTGCCCATATTGGAGCTCCGTACAACATAAACGATGTGATTACGCTAGCTAAGAAATGCAGCTCCTTACTATGCAGAGCATCTAATGGACATCCTTTACTTATCAAAGCTTACATAAAATCCCGATATCGTAGTGGAAAATATCATCACATTTTTATCCTAGTCGATAAAGCAAAGACTGGAAGAGATTCAATCTCGGAGTACTACTGTATCTGTGAAAGTGGTTCATGGACAGTTGTTACAGCCATGTTATGACAATCGTTTGGTATCTGGGTTATGCACAGTATGAAGGAGTTCATATACCGAATCCAGATATTTGTGACATATCTAGATCTTGGAGACGCGCGGGAGGTCAGGAAATACTTCGGAGCGTCCCCAAGCCACGCTACCTCAGAGCACTCCGACTCGAGCTAAGCTGCCGAGTGGACACACATATTAAATTCAATTTTTCTAATTTGATTTTCTGATTTTATTTCACCTGTTTGTCTATCGATTGCAAAGTCTAATTTAGTTTTATTGTATTTAATTGAATTATTAATAAATAAAGTTCTTACGTTAGAATATTTACGTGGTTTTAAATTCTAAAGTCCCAAATGAGTTAAAAGGGGACCCTAAGCAGAGAACGAGAGAGGCATTTGCGAGCGAAAAGAAATCACCTTTTTTCTATCTGCCACCACGACAAGGTAAGAAAGATTACTTTTATGTCACAAAAAGGAGAGAGAGAGAGAAATAGAGAGATTAGCATTGACACTCAGGAACAATTTAGTGAGTCAAGGCTCTCCCACAGCTGTATAGCTGTGCGCGTGTCAACAAACTCACAAAATTATTTATGTAAGTGACAAACCCTAACTTAACATAACTAAATCAATTTATGAATTAATAAATGATTTTATTTGTTTTAAATAATATATAAGATTGAAATGGAAGGAATTTATAAAGTAAATTGTATACAATTTTATAACATTTTAATTTAAGTTTTTATTTTAAAAATTTTTTAAATTTTAATATAAGTTTTTATAATAGTAAAATATAAAAATTATTACGATTGTCATTATTTATTCCAAAAATGTATACTGAACTAGCAAATTGTTTCATTCCCGTTTTGTAAATCGTGCTTCATTATCATTATATTTGATTTTTTTAAACAAGTTTGATACATCTTGTAGAAAGATATAGGTTTATATATATTGTTTTTTTTATTATTCTTCACAAATTTGGTTATATGCTATTTGAATATTTGCATAAGAAAATTAATAGACGGGTATTAAGAAGCATTTATTCACTTTTGACAAAATTTGATATATCTTATAGAAATATATATATATATGTTGCCTGATATCACGTTCTAGAAAGATTTGCACTCCAGCAGCAAGTTGTAACGACGTTATAATGTTAATCCATAAAGCAGAAATCGCATTTCCGCTTACCTTGAATTTGTGGGGTTTTTCAAGGTCAGATGCGGGATCGTAATCGGAAATCGCAATATCCTTTCCTCTTCTAAATTTTCTGATGAATACCGTCGATTTTTAAAATTTCCCTATCTTTAATATTCGCGTGAAGCCGGATTTTGTATCGTTTTTTGTCAATCTGGACCACTGTGTACCGTCTCGTGAGCACACTCATCGGTGATTCTACGACGACCGACCCTATTCCTGATTACCATCGTATACACACGAGGTCACCCGAAAGCCCAGGAGACAGAGAGACCACCTCCGCGTGAGCATACGTGGACGCTGTCTCTAGGCCTCACTGACCGTGCTTTTACACCGTACCAGACCGTAATTTTACCTTGCCTCTGTGAGCACATAGGGTAAGGAAAACTCCGGGTTGAGGAAGCTAGGAATCGCACCGAGTCATGAGCACACGTCTCGTTAGGACACCTCTAGCCGCATCACGCTGTAGCACCGTATTCCTTCTCTCAATGAGCGCACACAGAACAAAGGGAATACGGTGCCCACGAAAACAAAGGGTTTGTGTAGTCGTGAGCACACGTCTCCACATCATCCGGTAATACACAACCACCGCCTACCGTACCAGCCATCACTGTAAGCACACCCACACACTCACACTAATCTGTACCGCACCGACGCCTAGATAAGGCGATATTGTAGTACCGTCCCGTACCTTTATAGAGACATTGTAAAGAGTATTGTAGACGAAATCTTTTAAACCACACGCGTTGGTTTATCTGTTTCAGATTGGAGAGAACATCTAAACTCCAAGTGTAATTTAAGCATTGTAAATATATGATAACTAATTACTACAGATAAACTTTAATATTTTCCATTTCCCCATTCCGAATTTCGGTTCCCGACTGAGGCACAAGGGGAACGCAACCGTTACAGCGGCATTATATTGTTAAATGGCATTTTAAAAATGTTTTCCGGTGGATAATATGAAGTATCAAGATTCTGAATATTATGTTTCATATATTCATAAATATCTTCACAGTTTATTTCATACAGGGTGTCTGAAAAGTTCTGGAACGGCATGATAATATCTGAAGTAACAATGGTAAAAAAAAATAAAAACACATGGCTGTTAGGATTTTTTCCTAGCTTTCCGATGGGGACCTTGAATTTGTCCTTGACTATGTTCATCAAGGTCATCTAAAGGTCAAATCGATTTTTTTAAATAGGACCCCCCATTTTCAACCCCGCAAATGAAAAGAGCGGAAAATTTTAAGTTCAAATATGGTCTAAGATATTTTAAAATTTGATCTTGGAAGGTATGGACAAGGACAAATGCAGGTTTGGTACGGTAACTCGAAAATCAGAACTAGTAGAGAACAACATTTAAAACGTAATATTCATAATAATTATCCAGCTATTTGATGGAGACATTGGTTTTGACCTTGAAAATGACCTTCGAGGTCATTTGAAGGTCAAATCGATTTTTTTAAATAGAATCCCCATTTTTGACCCCTGAAATATAAAAAGCGGATAATTTTACGTTCAAATATGGTCTAAAATATTTTAAAATTTGACCATGGTAGATATGGACAAGGACCATTCAGGTTTGTTACGATAATATGAAAACCAGAATTCGTAGAGAACAACATTTAAAACATAATATTCATCATATTTCTCCAACTATCTAATTAGGACCTCAAATTCGACCTTGACCATGACCTTCCTGATGATTTGAAGGTTAATTTTTTTAAATAGAACCACCCATTTTTGATCAAATAAGGCAGACCTGGTGTTATCCATGCAGTTAAGATAAGACTCGGCCTAACCAGTTAAGGTTAGACGCGGTTTAATCAATCAAGGCAGGTCTTGGTTTTTCCAACCAATTAAGGTAAGGCTTAGTGTTGTCCAACTAGTTAAGGCAAGACTTGGTGTTATCCAACAAATTAAGGTAAGACTCGGCCCAACCAGTTAAAACAAGACTCGGTCCGACCAATTAAAGCAGAACTTGGTGTTGCCCAACCAGTTAAGGCAAGACTCAGTTCGACCATTTAAGGCAAGACTTGGTGTTGTCCAACCAATTAAGGCAAGACTCAATCCGACCAATTAGGGCAAGAATTAGTTTAGCAAATGTTCAAACTGATGACCTTCGGTTTCTTGACAGTAACCTAATCGATAATAAAAACTATGAATAGAATTTTGAATGTGTTCTGCCGAAATCAAAGTGCTTTCATCAATTATCCTTTGCCGTAATTCATCTAAATTTTGTGGCTTAGTTTTATAAACACGATCTTTTAAGTATCCCCAGAGGAAGAAATCTAGAGGAGTCAGATCAGGTGATCTGGACGGCCATCCGATAATACCTCTGCGGCCAATCCAGCGATCAATGAACACAGTATTCAAATACTGTAAAACATTGCATCCATAGTGAACTGCTGCACCATCCTGCTGGAACCACGTGTTTTCAAAATTGGCTCCCGTAACCTCTATAATTCTAGGAACGATTTGCGTCCGTAACATGGCCTCATATTTTGCTGCATTTAAATTACCCTCTATGAAAAAGGGACCAATGAATTGATTATTCAATATTCTAGCCCAAACATTTAATTTTTCGGGATATTGGGTTTTGTCTTCGCGCATCCAGTGAGGATTTTGCTGAGCCCAATATCTGCAGTGATACCTATTCATAGTACCAGTTAATTGGAAAGTAGCTTCATATGAAAAGACTATATTGGAGGAAAAATTCGGATCTTCAACAATCCTAGACATTATTTCTTCGCAAAACTTAACTCTCCTATCAAAATCATCTTCATTCAGCTCTTGCACAAGATTAACCTTAAATGGATGGAATTTGTTAGTTTTTAATATTTTCTGTATAGAAAACTTACTTATTTCATATTGTTGAGAAATTTTGCGTGTTGAAGTATGGGGATCCTCTGTGAGTGACAATAATACATCTAGTGATTTGTCTTCGTTTGTTGTAGTAGACGGTCTTCCAGAACGAGGACGATCTTTTACACTTCCTGAATCATGAAACCGTCTAACAGCCCTCCATACTGTAGATTTAGAAATTGGAGTAAAGTAAAGTCTAAAAGTTTTATTGAAGAGAGTTTTGGCATCTGCGTAAGATCGTCTAAGTTCACCCCAGGCTATCATCATCAAATGTGAAATTCTTTCTCTTTCATTAATTCGTTGCATGTTTATGTGCAGATAATAAATATGCATGACTGCGAAAAATGACGTCTTGTTCATTTAATAGAAGGTTTAAAAATTGAGATGTTACTATTACTATTATTATCATTTGTGTCGAGAAAATTTAAGCCATTAATTAGTGAAAGTTGAAGTGGAGTAATTTGAGTCTACAGGGTAAAAATTATGCTGAAGCAGTTTAGAAGTAAGATAATGATAACTAAAAAATGCATAATATCAGGGACGTACAACAATGGGGTTGTTTGAATACCGGAATAATTTGAGTTGATGATGTAGAATTTACGATGAAGCAATCAAGTTAAGTTAAGATTAAAATTGGATGCATCGAACTGAACCTGGGATGAACCTTGTTCATAACCTGCAAAAGTTAAAATTTAAAAATGGTGAAGATTCTATATGAACGCTAAATTTTCTATTCCCTTCATTTACGGGGTCAAAAATGGAGGGTTCTATTTTAAAAAATCGATTTGACCTTCAAATGACCTTGAAGGTCACGCTCAAGGTCAAAACCAAGGTCTCCATCAAATAGCTGGATCATTATTATGCATATTACGTTTGAAATATTGTTCTCTACTAGTTCTGATTTTCGAGTTATCGTACCAAACCTGCATTTGTCCTTGTCCATATCTTCCAAGGTTAAATTTTAAAATATTTTAGACCATATTTGAACGTAAAATTTTCCGCTCTTTTCATTTGCGGGGTCGAAAATGGGGGGTCCTATTTAAAAAAATCGATTTAACCTTCAAATGACCTTGAAGGTCATGCTCAAGGTCAAAACCAAGGTCTCCATCAAATAGCTGGATAATTATTATGAATATTACGTTTTAAATATTGTTCTCTACGAGTTCTGATTTTCGAGTTATCGTACCAACCTGCATTTGTCCTTGTCCATATCTACCATGGTCAAATTTTAAAATATTTTAGCCCATATTTGAACGTAAAATTTTCCGCTCTTTTCATTCGCGGGGTCGAAAATGGGAGGTTCTATTTAAAAAAATCGATTTGACCTTCAAATGACCTTGAAGGTCATGCTCCAGGTCAAAACCAAGGTCTCCATAAAATAGCTGGATAATTATTATGAATATTACGTTTTAAATGTTGTTCTCTACGAGTACTGATTTTCGAGTTATCGTACCAAACCTGCATTTCTCCTTGTCCATACCTTCCAAGGTCAAATTTTAAAATATTTTAGACCATATTTCAACGTAAAATTTTCCGCTCTTTTTATTTGCGGTGACGAGAATGCGGGGTCCTATTTAAAAAAATCGATTTGTCCTTCTAACAGCCATGTGTTTTAATTTTTTTTTACCATTGTTAGTTGAGATGTTATAATGCCGTTCTGGAACTTTTCAGACACCCTGTATAGACTGTCAGTATCTGTATAAAGTAATTTACATTTTTCATCAAACTCTTGCTTTATGTTAATGAAAGTCGTACATCAAAGGATTTGATAAATCCAACATACAGTGCTCTACATATATTAGTTTATTCACTAGCATTTAAATCTGTTTGATTAGTTAGATTAGTTTATTCACTAGCATTTAAATCTGTTTGAGTTCAATGAGTACGATAATGTCATCAAGGATTGTACGACTATCAAATTCTGGTCTTGAAATGATTGCTTCTGCACCATATCCACCTTCCCGCTGTTATCAGCTTAACATTGACTCTTTTTCGCACAGTCTCCATAGTTTTTCCAAACACATTTTTCTCGATATCATTTTTAGCTTCTTGTCTCTTTTTACTGATCAGATCAACGTATTCTTTAATCCAAGGGTTTTGTTTAAATTTTAAATGCTATGAATCGTTGTAAGACGTAATCCATTATTGATAGCCCGTTTTAAATTTCGATAATGGATGTCAAAAGTTTTTCTAGTTTGGCATCTGATGGTTTTTTTATGTTCAGAACAGAATGGTGAATCTTTATGCGTATCGTGAAGGTGCCTTAGATATTCCAAATCGAAGTTAGTATAAGGTTATAGTAGTGAAAGAGCCCATCCATAAAGATTGTTAGCATCAAAATACATAAGATATTCTGACTCTTTTGCTGCCTTATATTCAGCCATTTACTTATTATTTGCCTATACATAGCGATTTGAGCACTGGCTTATATCACCTCTTATGCCACACTCAATAAACAGTACCATGTCAATATCGGTAAGCAGTTTAAGCTGAATTTTTGTATATTTAGGCATAGCATCCGACGTTAATCCAGGAGTCTAAGCCATAAGTAGACAGACAACTGTTGTCAACAGTCAACAGCAACACATCAGTTTTCAAATATATACATTTTCCTAAATTTGATACGTTTAAATTTTCCCAGACGTTTTTCGAATGTTTGTATTCTTCTTTGAAAATTTAACTATCGTGTAAACTGCTGTAAAATTTTTCTTTTGACGGAATTTCCGTAACTAATCATTTTTCCTTATAGTCCAAGTATTCGAATTGAAAAATTCCTTTTCTTTGGAGTAATTTGAGTTTTTCATCAATTAAAAGTGAATATTTTTTATCTTGATTAAATTCATACTTTAGAATATTTGTTTCTTCTAGGTATGAGGATAATTTATCTAATGATGATGCAACAAATAGAAAAGAATCAATAAATCTAAGTTTGACATTGCTACCGTCCAAGTGCTTAGTAAAAGAAGTAATCCTTTCTTTATTTAACGGTAGAAGCTCTACTTTTCCCAGAAAGCCAGTAGCAACGTCTTTAATAAGAAAGAACGAGTCACAACCAGTGAAATTATGAAATATAACTGAAATAATGAACGAATCTTGATAATTTAAATTACTTGCATTGTGTGCTGGACCTCGGTATCTTATCCTATCTCGGTATAAAAAGAAAAATATATTTTGTAAAGAATGTGCATAATATATTTCTATGAATTTTGTATGTTACCTGCAAGTAAGATGGCATTGATCTCTCACACGTTTTTCATTGAAAAATTTTCGGCAATTATGACTGATTGAAAAGTTTGTTCCTAATCCAATGTTAATGCTTGCATCGGTACAATATTTTTAAAGATCTTATCAACTTGCTCTGCTATATTCATAAGTTCGTTTACAAGCCATTTCGCAGGTTCGCTTCCACTTGTTTTGGTAACACTGGGAACAGTATTCAGTCAAAATTTAATTCTTGTTCATATTGTATGTATTCTGATACACGATTTAAATGATTACCAGGATGCAGTGCTGATAGAACAGCTCATTTAAAACATATCATCAAAATTCTGCACATTGATACATGTTTTTTTTTTTTTTTTGTTTTATAAATTCAGGTAATTCGATGAAATAACTTGCGTGCATTGTATTATATTTATTGATGTGTACGTTTAAATTCAAAATTTCACGCAGCGTCCATCCTGAGCTTCAACACGGATGCAGGCAAAATTATATCAGCTTTTGTATTAAAATACTTTATTTCAGCTAATTTTGCATCAGCTTTTATTTACATACATTCTCTTGTTTTTTAAGTGTTCTTTTAATTCGACGTTTAAATAAAGCTTCAGTATCTTTTAAAAAAGCAGTCAAATCCAAGTTTTTCAAATTCGTAACTAGCACCTATTTTATATGATTATTAAAACAACTTTCTAAATTTTGCCACTTGACATGATCATGTCATTTATCATGCCACTGTAGATCTTCGCCGCTTTTTAATAAATACTATAATTTTATATGGACACTTTTTATAAGCGAAATAGTAGATAAAAACTTTTGTTTATCATGGACACTTATATCACTTTTATTTAAAAGCTGTTTTAAACGTTTTAAAGTTTGATTTGCAAACTTGATCCACTTTGTCACTTTTTCAGAATGATTAGGCGAGTTTAATAAAAATTAATAAGCTTTTAAAAAAATGTTCACCACATTCTTACAGTCAAAAGCTGACATTTTGGCTATCTTTATATATTTCACAACATTATGTGTAAATATCTTATTCGTAAATACACGTTGAAAAAAAAGGAATTTATACTTGGAGTGCACAAGATGTAATATGATACTTCTTTGAATCATACGCAGATACTGCGTGCCTAAGGGTCCCTACGTGTGAATCTGCAGAGAAACATTTAGCTGCACCCAAAATATTCTCTGTATTTATCATCCTGTTTATTAAGCAGTGCCTATCCTCAAGTATGTTCTAGAAGCTGATCAGCCTTGTAAAAGGATATTGGCCACGACGCTTTCAATTTTCAAGAAGCTCTTATTGTATTAGTATCATTGGCAAGATTTATGAAAATGGATTTTAACAAAGTAAATTGTCTTGACCACATGGATTTTCTACCATAGAAAAAGTTATCCAGTCTTCAAATGGAGAATAAATACAGAATCACTAGTGCAAAACAAGTGAAAACGAGATACGGAGAAAAAATTGTTGAAGTGGATGATTCTTTGGCGGTGCTTTTACCTCAAAGAGTGTCTAAATTTATTATTGATAATCAAGATTATTTTAAGAACTTATCGGAAGAGTCTAAAAGCAATAAAATTTATGTGGAATATTTTGGTGGACAGCTGAATAAGATTGAATGGGGACATATCACAGAATAATGTATTTAATCGAGGGTTCATTTTTTAATAGTTTTCCATAGGATAAAATAAATTTTAGAAGGACTCAACGTGAGCCTAAACCTAAATCCGACAATTGAACGCATACAGATCGAACAGCCACGCAGAGACCGTTCAAGAGATGGGGGCTGAATATTTTCGCTGCACCAAGCACTGAATACGATTGCACCTTATGATGGAAATCCAGACATGCTTGCGTTATTTTGTCGCGCCGTCCGCGACGTAATCCACAAGTTCGTCCATCAGTCGAGCGCTGGGTACTTAACTCACTGGCGTCGAAATTCCGGGGACGGGCGGCCGATGGATATACTGCGCGATTGACGCAATATGACACCGTCGAGCGGCTGCTAGCCAATCTAACTACGCATACAGCGGCGTGATTGCTTGCGAGAAGCCATTACAGAGGCATTTACGTTCGAACATCGCACCAGCCAGGCCGCGTATACGGCCTGCAACCGGACGAAAATTCCGTCATAGGCCTCGGACCTTGTCAATTTAGCCAAAATCGCACTAGAATCTAAAGTACAAGCCAACTCGCAGGCGGCACCAACCGTCGCGGAAACCGTTAGATACACCACGGGCATGAATGTCTGTAATTACTGCCGCAAGCCGGGACATCTGGAGGAGGCATGCAAAAATAACAATTTTGACACGAAAAAGGGAGAGTGTTGTAGCCTTCCGGGCCACGTCTACGCCGAATGCTTTTCACTAAAAAACGCGGTAAGTAACGAGACACTCAGTAAGAAACTCAAGAAGCTAGCGTCAACACCTCTTGCTAGCACACCTCCAGTGGTCTACACCCCCTTCCCAATAGCGGCCCCGCCACTGTTGCCGTACGTCGTACCTGCAACGCAGGCAAATAATACGACCCAGAATAAATCTCCGCAAGACAATACCGGGAAGCAAGGTGGCGGCTATAGACGAAATAACGTACGCAGATACTCGGGAGAAAGTGACAGTAAGGATAATCGGAATTATAACATGGATTCAACGATAGGGGGATGCAATTATAACAATAACCGATGTTACGATAGGGTCTATGATAACCGGCGTAATGACCGGGGATTTGATAATCGGCGTAACGATCGCGACTTTGATAATCGACGCAACGATCGGGGATATGATAACCGACGCGGCGATGGCAGATATAGCAACAATCATAATAATAATAATAATAATCGATCTAATGGCGGTGGCTACTATGATTCAAGAAATAATAATAATAATCGTGGACAAGACAATGGAAATCACAGAAACCAATCAAGCAATCCTTTAAACTACCAGGATGCTCGGTACTAGTCGAGGGTATCAGGCAACCAATAAATAGCGATCAGCAAAAATTGGAACCGACAGAGAAACGAGAGAAAAAGGCAGAGGGGCAAGGCTATAAAAGGAAGGAGATACAAGAAGACGCAAGGAAACAAATAGAGCAGATAGCGGCGCAATTCAATAAAGTAAAGGAGCAACAGGTGCTACAGAACAGAGGCCACGTGCAGGATGAGAACGAGAATAAAAGGCACACGATAAGGTTTGCGATAACAGGACGCCAGCCACCAATTGTAGAACTCACGAGTGAAATGTCAGAAGGCGAGATTGTATGCGGATAGCGGTGCGGATGAGATCTTAATAAAGGCGAGTAATGTCACATATAGGACGTCAATTGATAAACACTATATTATAGCAATTAATGGTGTTACGACAGGAGAATGACTAAGTTTAGGTAAAACAGAGAAAGTTTAGGTAACCCTAAGAAAATAGAGTGGCGACTAATGCCATAAAGATATAGCAATTTCTAGGACTTTCGGGGTATTACAGGCGCTTCGTTAAAGATTTTGCAAAATCCGCAGCTATTTTATCCAGACTACTATGAAAGAATGAACCCTTTGTGTGGAAAGAGGAACGCCAACAAGCCTTCGACGCACTATGAACAGCACTATGCAAGGAACCTGTAATGAAGGCACCAAACCTAACGCAGCCTTTTCTAGTAATAACCGACGCATCAAATTACACGATAAGAGCCATCTTGAGCCAGGGTCAGCTAGGAAGCGACCAATTCTGCGCATATGCATCACGGGTTCTTAAGGGAGCAGAGCTGAGATATTCCGCCTATGATAGAGAGCTATTAGCTGTAGTATTCGCTAAGGACCAATTCAGGCACTACCTCGCAGGGCAAAGATTTACAGTCGTGACGGATCACGAACCGTTAAAGCACTACCTAACGACCAAAAACCCGGATCTTAAATTCAATCTACTAAAAGCAGAGCTAATAGGCTACGAATTTGACATTATATATAGACCAGGTCCTTGCAACGGAAATACAGACGCACTCTCTAGAATCCCTATATTACAAGAGGGAGAAGAAAATCCAGAGAGACCGAAGGCGGAATTGTACAAACTAGCCGAAGAACAGGAGAGAGAAGCAACTGAAATTAACGATTCTGGAAAGCACGGAAATAGCCAAAATCAAAGGCAATTCTTAAATCAGCTAACACAGCTGACAGGGAAAGAGTATCCACCGAATCAGAGGACTCCCGAAATCCGAGGGAAAGAAAACACAAAGAGTCATAGCCTATACTGAGTCTGCGGGTTCAGGCAATGTCTCGGATTCAGACGACGAATGGCTATCAGTGAGAGTAAGAGCAAGTAAAGGGAAAAATAGAGGTTATAAGAAAGTACGTAGTGAGAAAACAGGAAAAATGTTTCCAACGTGCGAGGTAATATCCGAATCAAGGACAACATCGGAACCAATTATTAGTCAGGCCGATCCAGACAAGCCCTTAGGGAAACTCATCAGAGAGGACAATATGGCGAAAGGAATGCAACGTGGAAGTCAGCAAGGATAGTCACACCTAGCACCAGAAATCGTTACGTGTGAGGGTCGATGGATTTGTTCTTTCTGAGGTGTTAAGCTCACAATTGCTGCGAAATATCGGGGAGATGAAATGAGTACAATAGATTATCGGTGAATGCGTTCGTTTATTGATCGTGTTTCACAATGTATGGTTCGTATGAAAGAGAAAAATGCGTGTTTAAGGTGACTAAGAGAATACGTCGCTCGACTTATCCGATTCCAGTCTATGTCGTCTCTGAGTAAAACGTCGATTGAGCCGCGTGGTAGGTACGAGCCGCTGTGCTAGAGAGAGAGGGAGAGAGAGAGAGAGAGAGAGAGAGAGAGAGAGAGAGAGAGACAGAGACAGAGACTGAGAGACAGAGAGAATGACGCTGCGAGTCGCAGGGCTCGCAGCTAGTATAGAGTAAAGGTTCTTATAAAAAAAATATTTATTAAATAAATATAGGTCATAAAATTATAGCGACACATTAATATACAATCCTTTCACTGACCTACATTTGTGTATTGATATAAATAAACAATTAAATTGTTGACATACATTTTTTAACTAGATCGACCCTTTTAATGACGTATTTACATATTTATAAAGATTATTTATCATTGTTTATTTATAAAACAGTAGTTAATTAGGTCATTGTAGGGATCATAAATCATCTTAATTGACCTAATTCGCTTCCGGCTTTGCCCATGAGCTACTGTTTACATAACACTTAAATTATGGGTGCCAGTGTGCTGCCAACTTCCCCCACTTAGACCAGGCGCAGTCTCTCCATACCAGTTCACATACTACTCACACATATTCATTTGTTTACAACTCAAGATGCTAAATTTAAACATATTCTCAAGTAATAAATCAGTTCGATTTTATCAGTGTTCTAATTTATTATATACAAAATAGCCCTACTTCACTATCATCTTTTATAACATATCTGGTTAATAAAGTTAATAAATTTTATATATATATATATATATATATAAATGGTGCACAATGTCTTTTTCGATAAAGAAGCCCAGTTCACAAACTTAATGCAGAATATACTATTGAAAATATAAAATATTTGCACGCCTTTATTTTTACAAATGTTACTGGCTCCAAGTAACAATGAGAAGTTTTATTTTGTTTAAATTTTTTTTTAATTGATTTAAATTTTATAGAGAATTATTTACGTATAGAAAAAAGAGCTTTTTAAAGGATACTGGTACGTTCGTTTTTGAATAATACATAAGGTTAACGGAACCTACGTGCCAAAAAATTGGCAGTGATTTTTTTTCTTGTATGAGTTTTGTAGAAAACTCCTCTGGAAAATCGATTTTTTTAAGTCTTACGGCTGTTTGTTCCGCGTGTGTGCGTGCATGCGTGCATCTCATAAACCAATTTATACTGACAGTTTTTGAAAGGGGAGACGAGCAATACGTATAATTCATTTATTGTCGAGGTGAAACATATCGAGATAGTGGTGAGACGGCGGCCCCACGTGGTAGGTAAGAGACCACCAATGGATAACTTATTGATAAATACTAAGAGATAAGTTATCGACTAAGTGAGCTCTAGTATTCACATGTAATACCTAAGCACAGGTAGATGGCGTTCGCACATAAAGCATTGGAGAGAGGGACGGCGACGGACATAAAAGGAGGTCCGCAGTCAGCAGCGAGCACTTACGATCTGGCTCTAACGCGGAGAGCACAAGGAGAAGAGTCGTCCTCTCCAAGCGCTTTGTCTCCTTGGTACTTAGTATGAAAACGAGCATTGTACTCTCGAAGAGTACTAAGGGGACCCTCCCCCTGTCCATTTAGCATAAGACCAGATTCGTATTCTTGTGACAATATATATATATATATATATATATATATATATATATATATATATATATATATATTTTTTTTTTTTCTTGATTCCTTGTTGCAACCTTAATTATTGCTTGTTTACCCTTCCTCTCTCGAATACTCCTTGGAATCAGAAGGTAGTTTCCTGTTCTTAAGTGGTTACTACTCGAGTACGGATTGGTCGTGAGATTGTAGATCCTCACACACTGGTCCGAAGCTGCGTAGATTTCCTCAGTGTGCAGAGCTCGTGGAGTAGATTCCCCTCCACAACTCCCGGTGCACACGAGCAGCTTCCCTCTGATGGTTTCTTCAATACAGAGGGTAGGGAAAGCTTGCCTTCACTCAACCGATAGTGCGAGGTGATTATGAGTTCAATCTTGCTTCCTCGAGCGCATTCTCGCTTCTTCCCCACGCCGAGTCTCGAATCATACATACGGCCTCGCCTCGGCATTGCTTGGCTCGTTTCAGTGGGTTATTGGGCTAAGTTTGGCAAACCACAATGGAAAAAGTTAAAAAGGGACAAATGCGGTCGCCGCATAATTCCGCATATGTACCCACGCCCACGCGCACACACACACCACGCATACATATACGCTCATACGCACCCACCCATACGCATACGTGTACCCACACCCACATATAGGTGATTCTCTGTAAGATCAGCCAATTAAATATTTTTTTAACGAATACTATTTTGTATACGTTCTATATACTGTTTCCAGCACACCTGAATTTTTCAAAATTTTTTAATTAATCTTTACCAATGTTGTAAATAATTTAAATATATATATATATTGTAACGGGGTGAAAATCCATGAGAGAAGGAAAAAACACAAAACGTGACGCCTTCAGCTGATCCACTCCATCCCTCATCTGCGTATTACATCACGCAGAAGGCGAGCCACAGGGAGAGTATCTGGATCTCAGGTGGGGGTTTCTTCATTCTTCTCCTACTTCCTAACGTGTACCACGCGGCGACATAGACGTTCTTCTGGAAGTACGGCCAGCTGAAGAATCTGCTTTAAACACTCCTCTGGGTAATTCAGTTGGGCGCCATAAAATGTGCCCCACGTTGGGGGCGCCATTTAACGGGATGAGACTGTCTTCGAGAGGAGGAATAACACAAAAGGAGAGGCCGGGACCGAGAATCGATCCGGCGCTCCCGAGATCTCTACACTGAGAGAAAAATCATGGACTCGTTGCTGGTGAGTCCCTTATGGAGTGTTTTCAGCGCGAGCGGCCTGGAGTAGTTCCAAGTGCTGCCGCCTGGATTGTGACTACCGCTACGGAATAATTGCTGGCGCTCTCTTTCGCCAATAATTCCATGACGCAACCGCAATTATCGCGGCAGGCCTCTTGGAATAAATGAAATACGCGCGTGCATTATTTCATTGTTTTATTTAAATATAAAGTAAATAAATATATGTGTGTACATTAAAATAAAGATGAATGAGATTGTCTATTGATTTCCTGTCTTAGGTCATCGTTCTTTGGAAAGTTGATAAATTCTGCGATATCAATTTACATACATAATAAAGGCTCCAAAAAGTTGAAATTGGCTCCAATATATTTGAAATATAACTTTTTAATGCATTCGCAAGTATAGAGATTAAAGAAACTAATGTTTAGAGTAGTTTTTAAAAATTTTGCTTTTATCGATGATTTGGTCCAAATTTAAACTTTTTTATTAAGAGACCTAGAGTAATAAAAAAAATACTAGCTCATTTTTCATCAAAGCAGGATGAAAAAAGGTATCTATAATATTTTCTGTAACCTTATAGATTTTCAATTAAAAATCATGTAAAATTAAAAAATCAATATTTGTCAGATTTTTAATTGGAAATCTATAAGGTTTACAGAAAATAATATAGATACCTTTTTTCATCCTGCTTTGATGAAAAATGAGCTAGTATTTTTTTTATTACTCTAGGTCTCTTAATAAAAAAGTTTCAATTTGGACCAAATCACCGATAAATTTTTTATAAACATTAGTTTATTCAATCTATATACTTGCAAATGCATTAAAAAGTTATATTTCAAATATATTGGATAAAATTTCAACTTTTTGGAACTTTTGTTATGCATATAAATTGATATTGAAGAATTTATGAACTTTCATAAGAAGGAAAACCCAAGATTTCAACTCAACTATATATTTCAATTTCCTTCGAGTAAAAACATGTATCTATAATTGACAAGAATAAGATATTTGTTATTAAAGTTCTCACTGAATCATAGTTCAATAACTATTTCTACTAAAATTCTGCATCTATATATTTCATTTAAATTATTATTTGTTATAGATGAGATCTGTATTCTTGCATTCAAGTTATTGCCTTATCTATTTAAGAAAATATTAAAACAGACTGTCAAATCTGCGTAAAATAATTTAGAAATTGTAATTACTAGATACGTTTTGTAAAATATATTTTTTCTCGTATAAATAAATAAATAAATATATAAAACAACCGATAATATAAATACGATAAGAAATATGTACAGTTTTTCTATTATTATATACTATTACCTAGTCTAATCTTAATTTATAGGATTTCATATTGACGAATGAATATTGCAGCACGAGCGCCCACAATTATTCCATAAGTCAGCCTCGATAATTACGGATGGCTCTATGGAAATATTGCTTGGAATTGTCACAGCAAATTTTCCGTGGCGCTCCTGCATTACATGCGGCAGCAGTTGGAACTACTCCAGGCCGCTCGCGCTGGAAACACTCCATAAGGGACTCACCAGCAATGAGTCCATAATTTTTCTCTCAGTGTAGGTGCACGCTCTTTCCACTGAGCCAGTGCCGCCTTTTTCCGTCACTCTCGTTCCTGCTCCGATTACTAGCATAGCGAAGACTTGTACCTCGTTACAATATATATATATATATAAATATATAATCACAGTGTTAAAGAGCATATTTTTAACAATATCCAAGACCGTGTAGATAGAAATAATTTAATTATTATATTTGAAAAATTTTTTTAAATATATTCTAACTATCAGTAATGTTTTTTCCAGATAAAAATGAATTAGAGGCGGCACAAAATTTTTTAGAACAAGCTGCTCAGACTAATCTAGTAAGTTTTTTAGATGCTCGAACGCTACTCATATTCTAATAATTATTAACAATATATATTGTTATAGCATGAGTTTGTTCAAAGACTAAGTGGGGTTCTTGTAACTGCTGCTGCAAGTACCGTTGCTCGCATGGCAGCTGGTTTACAATTAAAAAACCAACTTACCTCAAAGGATTTAGCATTAAAATCTCAATACCAGCAGAGGTGGTTAGCGTTTCCACATGGAACAAGAGAGTACATAAAAAAAAACGTAAGATAAAAACATTTAAATAATTTTTTTTGTTTTTTCTATATTAGATTTCATAAATATTTAATAAAAATGTTATATAATATTTTGTAACGTTGCGTTTATTTAAACTGCTGGAGCAGTATAAATATTATTATCTAGTAGTGGTGGTGTTGTCCTACGAATTTTCAAAAATGACATAAAAATGAACGTATTTTACGTTAGTTGGTGTGAGAGGAGGTATGGTGGGAGGTAGTGGGAGAGTATCACTAAAACAACTTTATTATATAGAAATATAAGAGTATATATGTATGTGTATGTATGTATATGTGTGTGTGTGTGTGTGTGTGTGTGTGTTTTTTTTTTTTTTTTTATTGGAGAAAGAGGTTGGAGGGAAAAATCTTAATAGACCATGACATGGCCTGAGCCACCGTGTGTTGGATTCTCACCAACTAAAACCCTTCGTTTTGCGACCGAATATAGAATCCAATTGCAACCCGAATCCTCTTCGCTCTCCTTACCGATTTGTCGGTGAGGAGGGCCAAGCTCCGTCTTCAGTGCCTTTTTCCCCCGCGGTACCACGGTCAAGTATTACTTCGCGGGGGGGCATAGGGACATTGCCCTTGTCTCCTTGATGTGATTGTCATTCCTTATGCGTCCATATCTAGTAGATCTACTATCGTACCTTCTTCATTATAGGCTGCCGTCTACTTCTTACCGCATCGTCCGGTCGTCAGCTTCTTGCAGCATCTCTCGTCTTCTTCTCTCTTCGTCGCCCCTCACTTTCTTGAGGATGACCGCGGCGTAGTTACTAACCACGTGCCAGCCCTCAGAGGTGGCGAACATAGCTACCATAATAGACTCAGGAGTTGCTCTGGTCTGGAGGTAGCGTTCAAACTCTTCACGCTCCTGCTGTGTGTGTGTGTGTGTGTGTGTGTGTATATATATATATATATATATATATATATATATATATATATATATATATATATATATATATCGTTTATATGGCTAGATCTTTTGAGGATTTTGGCACCCTTCATTCAGGTTCGAGTGTGCAAATAAATAACTACCCCAATACCAAATTAGAATATTATAAACTCATTTGGGTAGATCACTTGGATAATCCAAGTGAGTTAACTAGTTAGTGGAATTAACTGTGGGTAAATAGGCTCTAGAAAAATCTGCAAAAGAGTGGAAGCGTGCCGAATATAATCCTCAAAAGATGTATGTATGTGCGTGCGTGCGTGTGTGTATATAAGCAATTCATTGAGATGATCTATGTAATATAATCAACAAAAATTAGCCAGTATATCCAGTGCGTATGTATTATCAAAAATAGGACAAACAGTGGATCAAAATAATGATTGCCCCGTTTACAACTCAGATTTGCTGCACAGAAAATGTATCATATAGTCACTGCTGACACATATGTACGGTATGTATACTGGAAGTTTATATACTCGAAACTTATTTAATTCAACTTGTATTGTAGTAAACTAACTTAAAATGCTTTACAGTATTATCGTGAGTTTCTGTTTTCATTATTCAATTATATACATAATATATTCTTTTAAGTATATATTTTTACAAATTTGTATAATGGAGTATGAATATATATCCTAATAATACTAAACCGACTATTGATGTGTCTTAATGTGTTTATCTTGCTTTATTACCTTATAATCTATGCTATTTATACTTTTGAAGTGTTAATAATGCTTTTAAGTGTTACTAATAGAGAGAAGTTTTGATTCCAGTGAGAACATTCGAACAAACCACTATAGAGAGTTCATTCATGATTTATTACCTTGGTGATTTATTACCTGTGTGACCTTAAGGTGACACACGCATCGTATATGATATACATATAAGCACGCGTATGCATACACTCATACACACATATATATGAATATAAATTATGTACAATGACATGGCACATTACAAGAGTATAGACGTAAATGTGAAAATACAAGCAGGATGATGGATCGTTCAGCATAATTGATATAGTACTCCGTATTAGGAAAATCAACTTTATTTTGTAACGTATGTAGATATTTGTTTGAGCAATAAAGAAATAAATCGATGATGTACAATTAAGGTAGTAAGTACGTCGAATGTAAACACGCGCGCGGAGTTGCAAATTTATAATCGATTTAATAGTGTGCGAAATAAATACGCTAAAATAGTTTCATATGCGGGACCAGTTGTTCCGCTAATATTGTTGTTCTATAAGTATTAACCCATTAAGGCCCATGCCAAACCTCGGCAAGATAGCGCCAAACTAACTATGCCAATCCTAGCTAAATCGAAAAAAATATCCATGTTTTTTTCTTTTGCCATTTGCAATTGTTTATAAGAAATTATTTAAACAAATTTCAAAAAATTATTTTTTTGAAAAAAATGATAGCGGCAATCGATTCTACGGGAAAAAAATGACAGAAATGTATATAACGTTTTTATGTCAGACGTCAATTTGTTAATGTAAAATGATAATAAGCATTTACAGATCCCAGTAGCTGGGGTAACCATACCAAATCCTAAGCAAAATCTACAAGCGATAGCGCCAAACTGACTATGCCAATCGTAGGTAAATCGAAAAAAATACCGGTGTTCTTTTGCCATTTGCAATTGTTTATAAGAAATTATTTAAACAAATTATCAAAAATTTATTATTTTCAAAAAACTGATAATAGATCCATGACCTTATTCGGGTCCCCTATGAATTCCAGCAGGGACTGCTTTGGTCCCCGCCTGTCCACTTTGAGGATCCTTATGTGTTTAAGCAGCTCTGCTGATTGGACCTCCATTTCTGAAACGTAAGAAATAAAAAGAAAATTCTTTATTATATAAGGTATTGGGTTTGGGTACGGGTACTTATTATAGTCCTTATTTCATATCATGCTTGGTCATGCAACATATATTGGGTCCCTAGTACATGCAATTTGGATTGTATTAATTAATCGTGTATGATATTGTCAATTTTCTCCCCTTATCTTTCTTTTTGTTACATTGTGATTATGTAAGTATGTTGTGCGTGTGGTTGGGAATGAGGTTACAAATTTTGCTTTATGTTATAGATGTGTGTTTTGATTCGGGATGGGATAAGGTTATTGAAGATAAGGTAAGATGTGCTTTGATTGTAGCTTATTCCAGGGTCCAGGTTTTCATTCGTCCACTTTCATCTGTTTACATACACTCTCAGTTTTGTTTTCGCTCTTTTTCTTAATTGTTGGTACGGGTAGGTTTTGAGGCTCCACTGGTCGGTTGGCCTTTTTTTCTTCTAAGCTTTCTAAGTACGACAACGTCTTCTTCAGTTCATCCAAAGTTGGTGTTAGACTGCTTTGTGGTGACTGTTCTGGGTCTCTAAAAGTGGTTCACATAGTTTGTTTTTTGCAAGTCACTTCATATAAATTATAGAGATTTAGATCTATCTCCTTGTTTGTTTTTTGCAAGTCACTTCTTGTAAATTATAGAGATTTAGATCTATCTCTTTTTTGCAAAATGAATGGAATTTGGTCTCCATCTCAGTTTTGCTTCGCATTTGCTTTCTTGGTTCTGTAAAAGTTGCTTTGTAGATGGGGTTGCTTTTCTTTCTTGCTTCTTCAGCATTTCGATCTTTGAAGTATTGGACGTATCCGTAGGATAGACGTCCTTTCTTATCTCGTACGGTTTCGTAGTATACCATTGGTCCGAATTGAGCAAAGTGTCTGAAGAATCCTTTATCCTTTTCTGTGTCTTTGCCTTCCCTGTGTAGTAAACAGAATAGTTTATCTTGCGGAGTTCACTATTGTGCTGCGTGTTGGTTACGACATGCACTTCGAACTTCACGATGGGTACTCTTTTCGTTAAAGTTGGCATAGTTACTCTGTCACAGCATGCAATTTGTATGTTTGATATGGGTCCAACCAATGGGATGTGTAGTACAGCTATAGCCCTACCATTTTCGTGAATGGCATAGATTTCTGATGATCTTGTGATTTCTTCTATCCTTAGGTGTTCCGTTGGTATTGCGAAATTAAAGTTTCCGCTTGTCCTTTTCACGTCTGTCATTATTTGGTGTATCATGTTAGTTGTCAAAAGTTCAGGATGTATTTTTCCTTCCTTTAAGTATCTCAGTACCTTTAGCACCTTTTCATTACTCCTTACTAAGTGATTTAGTATTGATTCTAGACGTCTTACGTATACTGCCATTTCCACTAGTTCTTCAGTTCCTCTTCTTGTTTGACCACATTGTTTACGTTTTTGGTCAGGACTGCTTCAAAGATTTGCACTACCTTTTGATGGTTTTGGGTAATGTTGTGTAACTCTTCAAATTATGCTGACACTATGTGTGCATTCTTGTCTATAATCTGTACCATTTTGGTTTGGTCTTGAAATAGATTGTTTATGTTCTTGTTGATGTCATCCACGTCATCTGTTGTGACTAAACCAAATAAGCTTTTGGTTTAGTCACAGGATCATATCTCTCGATGAGTGATAGGTGGTCCCAATCATCATATCTCTCGATGAGTATATTCGAATGAACTTTATGAGTGGAGCATGACTTCTTTCCAATTACCCATTCGTTTGAAGCCTGAGGTTGTCAAATGATTTATCTTGAATAGCTTCAATAGTGATTCAAAGATGCTTGACAAGAAACTGGTCCCTCTGTCTGAGAATATGGCTCTCGGGGCTCCAAATTGGCAGATGAGGTATTCTGCCAGTGCGTTATCTATTGTCGTTGCACTGAGGTTTTCAATGGGTATTGCTATTAGGTATTTAGTTAAGTTACACTGCCTCGTTAAGAGATGGCAGTTTCCTCTTGGTGTCATCCTCAATTTTCCTCTTTTTCTTGGTTCTCTCGTTTTAAACCGTTCTATTTTCTGTTCTTGGCAGTTTGCACATCGTCTGACGTAGTTTTGAACGTCATTTCTCTTTCCTGGCAAGTAGTACCGTTCCCTTAGTTTCTGATATGTCTGGTTAATTCCTTTATGTTTTCCTGTCAAACTGTCACGAAGGTGTCCAATTATTTTTTTTTGTTTTTCAGCGGGTACTTCTGCTTTTCCGTAACACATTGTTACTCTTATTTCACTTTTGTGAAAATGTTCATAAAGTATTTCTATGATGGTTGGTGAGCCCATCTGGTTCAGAATGTCTCCTTTTCGTGCTACTCTGAAACTCTTGATATTTCTGTTGAATAATATTTCTTTTAGGTTCTTGAGTCCTTGGTGTACATTCTCTATTTTAATTGTATTGAAGTAATTTAAAGTTTTGGCTCCTTGTTCTTTATCTTCATTAAATCAATGACTCCTATTTCTTCCAGTAGTCTTGTAAGGGACCATGTATTGTCACATTCCGCTGATAGGATGCGTACAATGTTGTCCCGCTAGTGTGTGAGGCATTCCCTCACGGTGATTAGGTTGTGGGGAATCCGCATGGTTTCTGCAGTGGCACGAGTCAAATCGCTTTCAGATTTTCGCTCGTCTTGTTGTATGTCATGATTTTTATTTAGAGGCTCTAAACCTGGAGGTGTGGGTAGGAGAAACGGCATTGCGGGTTCTGGTTGTTTTGAAAATCTTATATCTATAATGAATCCTTCTTCGGCTTCTATCTCACTCAATATTCCTAATTTCTTCTGGTTCTTGGATTTGTTTCTCGGCGTACTGTTGGCTGTAGTGCTATCACATTTTATTGTGGATGTGGCCGATAATGTTTTTCTCACTGGTGGCAATATGATGTCAGTTACACTTTCGATATCTGACTCATTTCCTGTATCCTCTTGACCAGATGCTTCTTGTAGCTTCTGTCGTGCTCGTTTTATGAGGGTCTGAACACTTTTCCTCCAGACTTTGTCTACGTCAGTCTCTTTCTCAAACCATGGATCAGATTTGTAGATTGCTTCACGCACATCGTCGGGTACATTGTCATCGTCAGAGAAGTGTGAGGGTAAATCTAGTTGCGTATCTATTTTAGTTGTTGACTCATTGATGTCTAGGCGTAGCCTGCGAATCTAAACATTCATCTCATTAATCATTGTCCAGGATCTTTTCTGCTATGCGTTCAATTTAATGGTTCATGGTCAGACACCAAAGTGAACTTGCGGCACAGTAAATATGGTCTAAACTGATGTAGAGCATATAGTACCGCCAAGCACTCTTTATCAGTGGTAGAGTAATTCCTTTCAGCTTTATTTAAAGCTCTAGACAAGTATTGAACTGGATAATCAAATCCATCCTTCTCTTGACTCAGGACTGCTCCAATCGCATAGTCTGATCATCTGCATCAGCATCTGTGGTTAAAGTGAATACTTATCAAAGTCCGGGAATTGTAAGATGGGTTCCTCCATTAAGCATTGCTTGAGTTTTTGAAAGCTTTCGTGGCATTGAGGAGTCCATTCGAAGTTCACGTTTTTCTTTAGTAGGTCATTCAATGGCTTCGCTATTTTAGCAAAGTCTTTGATATACTTTCGATAGTATCCAAACATTCCTAGTACTTCCCTTATGTTCTTGGCACTCTTGGGAGTGGCTAGTTTGGCTATTGTTGAAACTTTCTCTGGGTTAGGTTCAACTCCTTTTGCGCTGATTATATGTCCTAAAAATCCAACTTCTTTTCTAAAGAATTTAATCTTATCGGGTTGCAAGACTAACTTTATATCTCTCAACCTTTCCATAAAATTTCGTATTCTTCTTTCATGGTCCTTTAAATTTTTACTGTATACTATGATATCATCCATGTATACAAACATTTCAATATTCTGGAGCCCTCTGAGTACCTTTTTCATAAGGCGTTGGAAAGTCGCCGTTTTTCAATCCCTCAGGCATTCTTCAATCCCTCAGGCATCTTGTGTACTCACAGTGTCCATTTATTGTTGTGAATGCTGTCTTATAGCAATCTTCAGGAGCCATCGGCATTTGCTGGAAACCACTGGCTAAGTTAAATATCGAAAAGTAGGTTGCTCCTCCCAATTGATCCATTATATCCGCAATATTTGGTAACGGGTATGCATCTCTGATGGTTTTCTTATTTAGTTCTCTGAAATCGATCAACATGCGCCATCTTGGGTTACCATGACTATCTGGTTTCTTGGGTACTATCCAGATGGGTGAATTACTGGGAGAATTGGATTCTCTTATAATTTTGTCTTTGATCTTTTTGGGTACGCTTTCTCTTACAACTTGTTTGTGTTGAGGAGGATGTCTGTATTGCTTAGTGTTTATAGGTACATTATTTTCTAAATGAATATGATGCTCGATCATGTCGGTGCACAGGAGCCTGTCTCCTGGCAATAGGAATCGATCAAGGAAGTCTTCAATTATGTGGTCCACAATTTCTAATTCTTCTTTATTCAATTCGTTTCTTCTGATTGATGCATCTCCATCAAAATCACTGTCTGTTTCTTGTAGAAAGTCTGGTCCGGTGTCGAAAGTTATTAACTCTTTTGGATCTACTTCTATCATTAGATCCTGTTCGCTTGTGTTTATGGCCATCATTTTGCAGGTATTGTTTACATTATTGACCACGCCTTCACCTAAAAATACGCTGTCATTTCCCACATGTATTCTGGAAATGTAGCCTTCCTTCAAGTCACTTTTGATTAAGTTGATTTGAACTACTTGTCTAGTTCTAGCTTTTATCACCTATTTTACTTTGTCTGTTGTAGCATTTTCTTTGTTCTCCGTGTTTTGTTCCATTGACTTAATCTCGTTATTAAGTTTTGCTTTCACTTTTAGTACTTTATTTGCTTGTTTGCATTTATATCCTCTTCTTAGGTTTCTAGGATTATGCTCTTCTTCATGTCCTATGAATGGTATGGGATGCAGGACATCACCACTCACCATGAGAGCATTCTTATGGTAAGAGATTACAGTTTCTTCCTTTTTTAGGTAATTCCTTTCCAGCATGCCATCTTTCTTTATGGGAAAATCGTCCTGTATTATCACACGGTTTGATCTGTGATGCCTCCTAATTCTCTGACATCTTCAATGCTTATTAGTAGATCATCGTGCAAAGCTCCGATTTTTATTAGATTCACGGTTGCACCATTATCTATCATGAAATCTATGTACGGTCGTTGTGTTCCTTCCGGTATCCTTAATCTTACAGCTGTTGCCTCTCCATCTTCCAAATTATAGTTTTCAGATTCCTTACAGTTCGTCGAAACCATCCTTGCGAACTTTCGGGCCTTGTTAGTATCGCCATCACTGGGGCTTTTGCTTGATTTTGGCGCAGGCTCCTTTGATTCGAATCTCAATTCTGGTTGTACTCCTGCATTTGTTTTTGATAACTTGCTGGGTCCATATTCCTTGGTGTCTGCTGATTGCTTTGTCTCGAATAATTCTGGTTTTGGCTCGTCATCTTGGGTTCATGACGAGCCTGTTGGTAGTTTAAATTATCCCTATTGTTTTGATTGTCGTATCTGGGATCTTCATTACGCCAGCTACTGTTATTCCGTCTGTCGGGTCGATTCTGCGTATTTTCATACCTTCCGGTTTCAGGATTGAATATTCGTTGACTCCCTCTGTAGGTTTGATTATTCCTCTCACGCCAACTGTTACCTTCTTATCGGTTGTCGTTGTAGTTCTGATTTTGACGAAATCCATTTCTATAACTTGTGCTATTATAACGATATGCATAATTTGGATTTCTGTAATTGTTCTCCTGGTAATGGTTTTGTTGGTAACCATTTGTTTGGCGGCGATTGCCGGAATATCCATCACGTGGTACAATTTGCGATCGATCTTGCACATAGTCAATGCATTAAGGCTCTTCATATTCATGACGTTCCTGCATATAACCTATGTAGTGAGGTTTTCTATGTTGACTACTTGTGTATCTATGGTTATTGTAGTCATGATTCCTGACACGATATGGTCTAGAGTCTGGAATTATTTTGGCTTCTAGTCTCGTTTCTAAACGTACAGCTTCTTCGTAGGCTTCACGCAGTGTTGCCACTTTGCTGTAGTCTACTCTTTCTGCTAAATTGGCAGGTAGATCTTTTATGAATATGTCTACTGCGAGCGACTTCAATGGGTCCATCATCTCTTGGAGTGCTGTTTTTGCACTGCCAAGCAAGATGTTGATTTTGCTACAAGACGGTGTCATGTTCTCTCATTCGAACATTTTGAATCTTGTTGTTAAAATAACTGAAGTTTCTCCCTGGTCCGAATCTTTGTTTCAGCTGTGTTATCAGTTCTTCCACTGTGGTAATTTGTTTATTAATTAAGCTCTTCTTCGCTGGTCCGGTGATTTATTCACTGATTGATAATTCACTCACTAGAGACGTTGCGTTTCTTAAATCCTGTATATATTCTCTAGGACTTCTCTTGCCATCAAAAGTCGGAAGGTATTTGCCATGCTATTTATTAGCATGAAATTGGAATCACATGAAGTTGCATTCGTTGTTCTGATACCTTTGGCATTTGTTTGATCGCCAAGATTCATTTTGAATGCTCTTCTTGTATCCTTATATAAAAATTCTAAATGGGCAAAATATGTTCTCCCTCACCCTTTTCTTCTTTCAAAAGGAAATAATTTATAATGGATCTAGATATTGGGGTTGTTTATTCAGTCGGGTTATGGGTCGCTAAAGTGTGGGACGCAAGGTTACCAGGAAATACTTCAAACTGGTTCATGGGTGACTAATTGTGGGTTTTTTGTCAAAAAAGCAACTTAATCGGCTTTGCGTTTATTCGTTTCCCTTACAGCAAACTCCAAAAATTCATTAAATCTTTTGTTTGAAAATTTAAATTATCTTCAGAAACTTTACTGTTTTTCACGTTTATACTATTGGCTTCCCGGTAATAATTCCACAATTAATTATTTATTTCTTTGAGTCTTTCTTCTAATGCCTTCTTTTCGAATTGTAATTTCTGCAAGAAATACCTTTTTCCCGATCTCTTTTTCTTAAACAATTTTTCTCTACCTAAGTAATTTTCTTCCTTCATGGGTTGTGGTTTTATTGGATACAATGACCGCTGTTGAGCTGGTCCGAAGAGAGCCGCTGCTCAGCTGACTCAGGATACGCAAGAGTAGTCGTTACTAAGCAGACCAAAGGATCAGGTTGCTATTAAGCAAACCTTAGGATATAGAGTGACCGCTATTGAGCAGATCCAGGGAAAAGCCGCTAATAAGCTGACATATGAGGTATATGATGAATAGTCACTTTTGTAAGTAACCTAAAGGAAAGGTTGAAAATTCTTCACCTAATGAAAAATTTCTCAAAAACAAAAATAAAGTGTATGAATCTGTGATTATCTTAACAAAAGCTCAAAAAAAAAATTTCAATGAAAATCACTGTTACACTCTCGCTTTGAAATAAATACAAATTTTGCACCTTCAAATTGAAATAATTCAATTAAGTGTAAATGATCAAAAGAGCGAATTTATTATTTAAAACTTATGGCATAATTATTAATGCATAAATATTCAACGCATTGACGCATTAAAATAATGCCTCAGTCGGAAAAGATATTGCAAAAATCCTCAGTATAAAAAATTACAAGGAACCAATGGTATTATTATTGTTATTATAATTCATTTGTTGTTAATCTAAATTTAATGATCAACCATTACCAAATTGCAGACTTGGATACTCAGACGCTAAAATAACAAGAAAAGTTTATGGTATCTAAATTTCACTCTGATCATTTAAATAATGGATCTTTATTTTAATAATCTGTGATTGATCTTATTTATGAGAAAATAAAACCAGTAAAATTGTAAAATTCTCCGAGAAAATCTTATTGTCAAAAAAAAATTGTTTATTTATCCATAATACTTAGCCATAAATTGATTTATAATAATTAGCTAATTTTTTATTGTCAAACATCATCTATATATCGACTTTACATGAATTGTAGTTTGAATTTCGCGTGCCTTCTATGTTCTCCCAAAATGGCCGCTGCAGAGGTGCCAAGTAACTAGGCCTACACCATGGAGGTAGAGAGAAGGAGAAGCAACTTAGTACCCAGAAACTGGGACGACTTTTCCTCCAGAGATAGCAAGACCACCGAACCCTCACTGGTTTCAGCGCTATCGAGAGCCTAACGATTTGAAAATATATAGTTCTTAGTGATGGAATTTACAACCCCTTGTCGTTTTTTCAACAGCCATGCACTTTATAAAATAGTTATCATATACAATCTTTATAATTTATTTATAATTTACATTCAATTATTTATCAATATTCATTGTTTCTAACATCCCTAGCAATAACCGCACATGCAAAACTATTATCCCAGCGAATTGCGGCAGTCGGTAACAGTAAAATAGGGAAGCTTGTGTCTTCCGCCCGTCGGATGGCGCTATAACCAGTGAGGTTACAGCTCGATCTCTAGCGAAAACTGCGACCTGTTTTTCCTCGCCGCGGCCTATGGAGTTGCTTCTCCTTCTTTCTTCCTCCATGGCCTACACCACTATAGTGTCCCTAGTTTCACGTCTAGTTCCACGCCTGCGCTGGTGTTTGCTCTGAACAAACACGAAGCGTCGGCTGCTACACGCTGTGTATTTCGAGTTTAACCTCCTCGCACGTCGCGTATTTTTTTATTGAAGTATTTTGGGTAAAACGCATTGTTTCTTGACGAAACCCATAATCTGTAGATTCGTGAGTATATCCTCTATTCGCGTGTGTGTGTTTCAGATCGTTTAGTTAAGTAAAACCAGAGTTGCAAGTGAAGATCTTCAAGGACCCGAGCCAGTGTATTGCAAGCAGTGCAACCTGTTGCTGCTTATCAGATAAGTATTTTGTTTATAATATTTTAATTGAAATTTTATCAATTAAGCACAAGAGCTAGTTGCTTTGTGTAAATTGTATGTTTTTATTACAGGTGCTAGTAATTTTTATACGCCAGGCGAGTGTATCCGGGGACTTTCTTTTGTTCGCAAACACCACTTCATTGGTACGTAAACCCTTAAATCATTTGTTCTAATATGGGTATAAGACAACGATTGTGAATGGCCTTACCTTTTTGTTGTCGACCATTCAATAAAATTATATCATGTTTTTTTTTATTTTTTATTTTTTTATTTTTGTAGAAATGCTCATTAATATATTTATATATAGGGGCAGAGGGTCAAGTACGCTCTCTGGGGCCTATCACCTCTATTGAGCACCTGCGTCAGCTATGCCCTAATTTGACTGTGGCAAAAAATTGCCAACACAGCTTACGCCTGCTCGTCGACCAGATTTTTGGTGAATTCTTTTGGTACGTATGAATTTTATATGTTCACACCTCGCATATGTGAAAAATATTGCATATGCTTATTTTCAATGGGTCCTTCCCTTTTAATTTTATTTCACAATCATTCGCAATTTTTTTTGACGATGAAAAATTCTACTCATGATATAATTGTTGAACGCACATAAAAATGTTACAGGGATAGCTTTTTGCAAAATTTATTGTTCGACTGGTTCAAATCAAACAATATTGGAATAAATTGGACCTTTTTGGCATTAATGGAGTTTAAATTTTCATTTCCCCCCTTTTTTTAACAATCTTTATTATATTTGCGCTGAACCGTGTAGCAAAATTTAATTTAGGTTCATAACTAATTAATATAATTATAAAATTAATTAATGAGACTAACTATCTAAATTTTAAAACCTTTCTAGAATTATTTAAAATCCCTTTGTACTCTTTCCAGATATTCAGTCCCGCGTCTTTGTACTCAAAGCGTGGTTGTGACGTCACCGCACGACGCCACGCTATGCTCTCGGCGCGTCGGCGCTGTACCTTTTATGTGTAAAACTTTCCCGATTTTATATTCGGAGTAATTATTTGAATATAATTATAGGAAAGTTGTCACATAACAAAAATATTAGGCATAGTTACCCCAGCTACTGGAATCTGTAAAAGTTTTGTTGTCATTTTACCCTAACAAATTGACGTTTGACATAATAACATTATATATATTTATTTCATGTTTTTTTCCATAGAATCGATTACCGCTATCATTTTTTTGAAAATAATAACTTTTTGATCATTTGTTTAAATAATTTCTTATAAACAATTGCGAATGGCAAATAAAACACGCATATTTTTTTAAATTTTGTTACGATTGGCATAGTTAGTTTGGCGCTATCGCTTGTAGATTTTGCTTGGGATTTGGCATGGTTACCCCAGCTACTGGGATCTGCAAATGCTGATTGTCATTTTACACTAACAAATTGACGTCTGACAAAAAACCCTTATATACATTTCTTTCATGTTTTTTTCCCGTAGAATCGATTACCGCTATCAGTTTTTTGAAAATAATACCTTTTTGATAATTTGTTTAAATAATTTCTTATAAACAATTGCAAATGGCAAAAGAAAAAAACATGGGTATTTTTTTTCGATTTAGCTACGATTGCCATAGTTAGTTTGGCGCTATCTTGCCGAGGTTTGGTATGGGCCTTAATGGGTTAACATCCGTAGGCAGGAATATGCGAGATATACTAGCTCGGTAATTATTTAAAGATTGTACGTTAATACTATTGTACGCAGAACAACTAGGAGCATACGTGCTCCTCGAGCTAAATCATTATAATAATTTGGGCTTTTTTTTCCATATAAGTTATTAATTTTTGCTCCAAAACTCGCAAATGTAAAAGCGTTATTATATGTTCTTATATTTAATTTAAATCTTCTACTTTTAGTTATATTTGCGATCCAATTGTTTTGATTTTTCAAAATAAACTGGTTTTTCTGATAGTTTAATATTTTTTTTATCACAACAGGTTTTAAATCTTTTATCAGAAGTACGTTCAAATTTAAAGTGTTTTGCATTACAAAATGTACATATTGAATTGTGAAATGCTCAATTTTTCGCATTTCTTTTTTCAATAGGAATGATTATAGATACCAAAAATATATTATATACAAGCATTAGAATAGCAATCCCACTGAGTATAGCGGGAGAGAGAAATTGCATCGACGAAATAGAATGAGAGTAACCACTGAATAGCTTCGAGCCGAGAAGGCCAAGAGAATAAAAGTACAAGCCAACTCGAGAAAGCATGAGTCACTAGCACATTATACATTCCGAATACTTTAAAAGATAGGAAACGAGAGACGATAAGAACAGGATAGACCAATGATCATATTAGCGAAGTTAACATTATTGCATTAAATTAAAACGATTGATATAACAAATATCCAAAATGACATACGAATAATCATGCGCGAGACGACATTATTATATGAACACAAATTTCGATAAAATACAATTAATCAAAGAGTCAGAATAGCAAACTCAAATATGTCGTAAAACCATAACACGCGGAAGTTAAAACCAGACTGGGATTTTAGCATACCGAACGTCGCTGGAAGCCTTTCAATAGAGAGTGTAAAAATGCGAAAACATCATATCGGCAACGAAGAAAGACAAGAGCAAGTTAGAAGATGCAGATGCTAGCTAGATGGAGATGCAAACGCAACGCTTCACGATAGCCAGAAACTATACGTGAGTCAGCAGTAGAATTCGGCTACTACCGACGAACTGCCATACCTACGCATCACGGAGGCCAAGCCGACAGCTTCCCCGTATTCAATACATCTATTAGAAAAATAGGAGAGGTACACGAAAGAAGCAGCCTTGCATACAAGCAGTGAGCGTCCATGTTCACGGCAAGATAGATAATTTCACTACTCTTACATTGGTGACTGCAAGAAATCCAGAGAAGTAACTAAAACTATAAATCTGAGGGGGGTGTATGACAAGCAGCAAGAAAAAGCCAGAGACGAGAAATAGTAAGAAGAGCAGTAAAGAACGATCACAGATAATTCCATATATGGAAAAATTAAGCCCTCTTATTGGATATTTTCGTCGAGAACGTTCTAGAACATTCGCAATGCCACCAACGGAGGAGTACGGACTATATAAGGGACCAGACGAACTGCGCGGGCCTCTTAGTCGGGCTTAGTCTCAGTCTCTCAGTCGGGCTTAGTTGAGCTTAGTCGCTCTCAGTGGCGCTTAGAGTCTTAGCCGGGGCCAGTCATCTTCAATATCACGATCTCAGAAGCTTAATCGGTAGCTTAGTTACCGTCGGATAAAATTTCGCCGAGTCGGAAACTCGGTTCGTGACTTAACATTAGTGCGCACCAAATCATTCGGTCCGGGATTCAAGTTCAACAGGACTGTTAGAATTATCGAAAGAAATTAGAATCTTGGGTCATGAACGGATAAATTAACGCAAGGCACGAGTAAATTTCACATTTTGTATAAATTAAGACGGGAACCAAAAAAATCGAGCTGCGAGATGAAGTAGTCACCGCATAGCAACGAACAGAGAGAAGAATAACTATACGCCACGAAAATCTTTCAATCACGCTTCTGAGTCACATATAATAAAGCCATCGGAGAACCAACCGGAATCGAGTGCATATTAAATTATTCGTTTTGAGTAGTAGCACCCCATTTAGTAAAGAAACCTACGATCATTACGTCTCGCACCGTCTCTCAGAGTAGAATATCTCGCACATACCGTGTAAACTTAGTACTACTATATCGACTTAACATATTTCAATAACGTAATAGTCATACTCAGCGTCGACAAAGTTCGGGTAATTGTCATTTTAAGTGAATAAAAAAGGATTTATTGCTGTTAAATTACAAGTTTTCAATTGAGTTCCTAATTCCGAGTCCTTGAATAATTGCATCTCATAACTAAATAACTTATATCTCAACAAAGCAGCCGACTCGACAAAAGGTAAAGCCAAGGGAGGGCCCTCACTTCCTTCGAGCTGCCAGACATGGCATCTACGCTGATGACACGCGTACCTATATTCACTGCTTGCCTGACGAACTGCTTGATCATATTCATATACTGGCGGATGAAGCGTCTCGTGTGGCATAATAGGCGCGTGAGAATATGATAATGCTCAACTCCGCCAAGACTAAAATGATGATCCTAGCTAGCCAGCCATACATTGCTAGACTGGATTTTGCTTCTCTTCCAGCGATTCAAATAGATGGTGTCAGAATAGAGTGCTCTAGTCATGTGAAGGATTTGGGAGTTCAGCTGACTTCTACTCTAAACTGGACTCGTCACGTTAGCCAAATTGCAAGTCGGGTTAATGGCGCATTATACTCTTTGCGGTTTCACGGGCACTCACTCTCTCGAAATCTTAGACAAAGGCTTGTTGAGTCGCTCATTTTTCCGCACTTTGACTATGCATGCGTGGTGTATAATGACATAACGAACAAGCTAAATCGCAAACTTCACCGCCTTCTAAATCAGTGTGTTCCTTTTGTTCACGGCTTCATTCCCTGGCGCGCTGCAGTGACACCTTATAGACTCTCACTGAGCTGGATGACCGAGGATAATCGTCGTATACTCTTTGTTGCTTCTCTCGCTCATACAGACATCGCATCAGGTCAACCTGCTTATCTAGTTGGTTTGTTTCGGCTGAGTTCCGATGCTACGGACAGACTGTTGATAGCGCGGCGTCCACCAGCGCCCCTAATCATTCCCTTAGCTCGAACGTCTGCAGCAGAGGGCTCTTTTCACTGCACAGTATCTAGACTTCTCAATTTTTTAAGTGGTCATCAAATTTTGTTTAGTGAAGTCTCTCTATCTACTTTCAAGTCTAGAGTGCGTGAATTCTTGATCCGGGATGAAGTTAGGCAATGGAGTGTGAAAGTGGAGAGTGATCTGAACCTTGTCCATAATCCGCTTCCACAAAATAGTGCATCTCATAAAATGCTGGAGGAGTTAATAGCAAACTCTGCCTCTTGGTGCAGTATCTCTTTAACTATGATAATGGAAGTTATGGATCTTATCTAGTTTGTAATAACTGCTAGTCTACAACTAGTCACATTTTACTGCTCTAGCAAAAACCCTGCGCTGATGATGATATATACCTTCGTTATTTACATATGTATTTTTAGTAATAAGGAAGCGGTTTGTTGTAAATCTTGCTCGGGCAATGTAAAAAGCACTACTTTCATTTTGTAAACTCTTGCGAGCGCTTTGATCCACCTCACCGTACTGATTATCAACAAGATATGCGCACTTCGTTTCTTATTGTAACACAACTATTGTATAATAATATTCTCTACCTTGTTATTCTAATTTTTTTAACTAGTTTTAATCTCTCTCTCTCTCTCTCTCTCTCTCGAGTTTATATTCTGAAGACGCGAATCTATTTTTTACGTCTTATTCTATTTATATCATATCTTTCTTCCAAAGAAAGTTGGCGGTACGTAACTTTTCTGTTAAAGTTTTTCTTTCGTTTAGTTAAACTCAATTTTAGATAGATTGATCTAACGGTTTCGTTAAATATATCTGTAACATTAACTTGTTGACATAATGTTTTTTATTTGTTTCATTAAACATTTTTTTTCCAAATAAGATATAACAATTTCCAAGTCTTTATTATATTTTGCTATATTTTTAATATCTGTTTTATTTAATTATATTTTTCGTTTTACACTCTAACGCCCAAAGAGTAAGAATCGACACAAAAAAGTTTTTTGCGAAAAGAAATTTTGAGATTTGCCATTTTCAAAGAGCGAACTGCTAGTTTGGTTCTTTGTCAACTGATAACTAGATGAATCACTTTTTTAGAAAGAGTAAACGGATAAATTTCTTCTTTTAGAATGGAAAAAATGTCTTCATTTCTTAAGTATAATTTCGCTCTTTACCAAAAAGTAAATCGAAATTTTCTTCTTTCAAAATAGTAAAGAGTAAAATCTTTTATTTGCACTTTTGAAATTTCCGGGATTTCTTTTAGAAAGAAGAAAATTTTCAATTTACTCCTTGATAAAGAGCAAAAGTCTATTTCTTCCTTCATAAGGAAGTCTTGTAATAGTATTTTTTGGAGTTTGTGTAAATACAAATAGGAAGTATGTTTGGATGCATTTTTAGTCGAAAAATAATATTTTTGGATAATATCTGTATTCGTGTGTGTGTTCGTTCATATAAGCCTATATTTCAGCTTCTACGCAGTGAATTTTAATCCATTAAGTCTGATTTTCTTTGATTTTACTAGTACATAGTGGGAAACAGTTTATTTTTACATTTTGTGGATGTGTAAAGACCGTACTTTATATAAGGACGGGTTGCTCAGGTAACAAATAATTATTTAATTCGTGAAAACGGACCGTCGGCTCGAGAGCTTTATGTTACTATAGACTAATATTTCACGGACTGTTTTCTGTCCGCTAATATACCTGATTCTCTATTACCTTGGTGTTGCTGAGGTCTGTGAGTAATTCGGGTTGTATGTTTTGAGGTTTTTAATATAATTAACTTACACTTAATTAAATGTGCTCTAGTTGTTATTTATTCGAGAAACAACTCTGGTTCGGTGTACATGTTATTTTATTTACAGTTTTACTCTATCTGATTTCATTATATGCTAGTCTAATTTCGCTTTGTTTAACTAGATTTATCGTTTCCTACTATGTATATATGTTGTTCTTAACTTACGTTGACCTTTCTTTCCTCTGCACACGCCGGATGATATAATCTTCTTCGTGGTGTGTGACAGATACAAATTGGGCTAAATCTACACGAATTTTCGTGGCAAGGTTGTTGTGAACTAAGCCGTGGTTTCCCACTATCGCCAGATGCGTTGGCGGTCCTTTCTCCGCTAGTTTCCGGACTCTCTACTAGTGGATAAAGAGTTATACTATCGTATAGCATACAGAGTTTAAGCGGGTTCTAAGTGCTTAATAGACGATGCGTACTATGGATAGCACTCGTATTCTTCCGCCAGGTACAGCCGTCGCTAGAGCTTGTAATCCAGGACGGTGTATCAGTAAAAGTAGAGTTCTACTGCTGCACTGTGCACAGAGTTTAAGCTGGTTCTAAGTGCTTAATAATCGATGCGCAGCGCTTCGCAGCACTCGTATTTGATAGCTGGACACCCCATCTCGATCACTTGACTCTCGTAAAAAGGCGCTGCGTGGATCGGCTCCTGGCCTTTTAATGCCTCAGTGTCGATACAAGCAGTTAAGAAATTGAGATGGTAAAGATCGCGGTAGTCCAATCAGCATTTGCCACTCAGAAGCAGATCACGTACGTTTAGCAATCATATGCGCGTGAGGAGTGCTGACTCGCAGGTCAAGTCACTCGTTCTGATTTTCGGCGCAACGTGTTTTGCAACTCACGAGCGGTTGCGCTGTCTTAATCGGTAGGCATCGTATGTGATGTACATTCCATGTCATACACATATACATTTTATATTATCATATCTTCTTCTTGCTTTTCTTCGTAGTGGTATTCTGCCTCTATCAGATGCCCCCCTTGATCTCTTCCATAGCCTCGGCGTGCTTTTGCTCTTTTAGCGAATTTCTCTAAGTTGGGAAGGCTGCTTCTTGGCAGCGACTTCTATCTTGTCGAAAAGCGTGAGAGCCTTTATTAAGATGGCTGCTACAAGCCGCAGTCCATCCTTGATCTGTACTTTAACGTTTTTCTGTTTATCAAGGATTTTTGTCATTTATCGTTTTGCAAAGTGGCATAATCTTGTAGCCACTATGGCTTAATCGCCAAGTGATCCGTCACAGGTACATTCATAAAAATTTCGTAGTAAAATTTGTTAAATATATAGGAAAAATAGTGAACATTTTTTTTAATTTTATTTTTGACCCCCTTTATAACGTAAGTTAGATATTATTATTATTATTATTATTATTGTTGTTGTTGTTGTTGTTGTTTTTATTATTTTTTATTATCATTTTGATTGCCATTAATATTATTAATCGCATCTTAAGGAAGAAAGAACTGAACATTTTTTTTGTCGGCAACGGGGGATCGAATCCTGGACTTTCAGCACGGCAGTCGAGTGCGCTAGCTATTTACCTAAACAGACCTCTTATATCGAAATCCCACCTGATATATTACATCTGATATATTAAGTACCTTAACAACTAAACTAACATTAGTAACATATATAGGATTTCATTACTATAAGACAAGTAATTTTGTTCATCAAAACACATAACCACAATATTTTAAGATCTAACGAAGCCATATATATTATGTAATATAGTAATTTTTATTATTAGAACAGCAAATTGTACTACGAATTTTTTCTCAGTAAATTTTTTTAATTTTAATGATTTTCCGATTTTGTTAATTAAAATAATTTTAAGATATAGCAATAATTACTACAAAAAATTTAAATTGAATTTATTTGTGAAAACTAATTATACACATCATATTAAATAATATACTTATGCAATCAATCAATTAAAAATATAAGATTTCATGTAATTATTCGAATAATATAAACAAAATTATATTACTAATCCAATTATTTGTAAGCATTAATTTTTATCAAATAAAATTAAAAATTCTATTTTATAAAATTAGTAAATTCTATTTAATATTTTTATAATGATTGAAAGTTTCAAAATTTGTCAATTAATTTTTTAATAGTATGATAAAGGGGGGAGTTACGAACAAAAGAAGTGTAAATAATCATTAGATATGTACACCAACAAATCAAATGGTTTTCATTATTTAAATGATTATTTATTAAAAACATGATTTGAATATATGTTAATAATAATCCCACGACCCATGCAACTACATACTTCAAGCGTATGTAAAACAACAAATTTGAATATTATGATGTTTCAAAGATTAACTTAGAAAATTTATAATTATGTTTTTGCTTATTAAAAATTGAAATTTTATTGATAACTTATATATATATATATATATATATATATATTATTATTATTATTTAATATAAATTATTTTATAAATTGTCTTTCCTGATGGAATTGATACAAAGCATATAAACAAAACAGATTCTACTTATTTTTCGTAAAAATCGTTTAAATACGTAAAGATAGCATTAAATGGTTAATTATACAGTGTGATCATCGTTGAATAAAGGCTGGATACGTTGGTGATAAATAGGTAAATATCAGTGATTGAATATGATGTTATACGATAAGAAACAAACTCTTTTAAAATGCAAGAAAGCTCAAGCTTAAAAACGAAGAATTAGTCAGTTTATGTAAAAAAAAAACGTTACAAACTTGACGGTTTCTACCAGGGTAATGTTTTGAATTATTTAAATTAATAAAAATCAATTATTATTTGTAATTATAATTACACAGAAAACACATGTATACCGCGAGCAAAGCAAGCGTATCTTGCTAGTTATTATTGATCGTTTCTTAGTCTTATATCGTCATTTCATAGACTTTATTATTTTTAGGCTCAAAATTAACAGATTATTCAAGTTAATAATAGAAAAAATATGAATTTAATGGGAATGAATGAAAATTAAGCAATCATGACAGTCGAAAACGGGATCAGTTGTTGAAGGCGGACTTTTCGCCGAATGGGGTGAAAATCCGGTCCCTAACGCATGCTTTCTTGGAAAGTACGCATATTGCCTCGCTTTTCCATATTTTTTCTGTACGCATCCTTTTTTTGCCGAGGCTATACAGCTACTCTGGCGACTAAATTGCCGGCCAAGCTGCAATCTGCGCACGGCATACCCAAGGGTCTAGCTTTGCCATACCACATGTTAGTTTCTTCGTTGCCAAAAAAAAAGAATAGTCTCCGCCTCGGAAAACTACCCTGTTTTTAAAAACTTTGAATGGTTAACTTTTAATCATTCAAGCGGATTTATTTATAATTTTACAGCATTTTGTCGTAGAGGTTTGCGATTCGATTGTATAAGTTCTATATGAGGTATAAACGGTGATAGCCAGTACTGGAGCACCCTGTATAAGTTATGAGTGAATGTTATTTATGTGTGCACGTGTAATATTCGTTATAATTGCCAATATTATCAATATATGAGTCGCTAATTATTTAAAATGGGTATATTTCAAACATGTACTCTTTAACCTAACGCTAGAGTATGCTGTTAGGAAAATGCAAACTAGCGAATTAGGCGCAACACTTAACAGTGGAACAACACAGATTCTGGGCTACGCAGATGACTTGGATATAGTGGGGGATTATAGGGTAACGGTAGCAAGAAATGCGAAAATTCTCATTGAAGCGGCTAAAGATACAGGGCTAGAAGTGAGTGAATCGAAAACGAAATATATGATATGGGTAGGGAAGGCACCTGCGTAGGGGAAGGGGATTTCAGAATTGGAAATTTCATTTTCGAAAAGGTTAACGAATTCAGATATTTGGGTACAACTATAAATGATAAAAATGAGATTAAAGCCGAGATCGTCAAAAGTCTCCATTTGGATAAATCTTGCTACTTCGCCGTGAGTAAATTATTAAAATTGAGGCTGCTGTCCAAGAACATTAAAATAAGGATATATAGGACCATAATACTGCCGGTGATTTTGTACGGGTGCGAAACGTGGGCATTTACTAAAGAACAGGAAAATCGTTTTAGAGTATTCGAAAATAAGGTTTTGCGGAAAATATACGGGCCAAAGATAGATGAGCAAACCGGAGAGTGGAGAAAATTACATAATAACGAGCTACGTAATCTATATGCATTACCGAATATCACCAAAGAATAAAATTACGCAAATTGAGATGGGCAGGGCATGTAGCAAGAATGGGGGACGAACCTCTAGGTAGACTTAGACGCAGGTGGGTGGACAACGACAAGAAGCGAACCTGAAAGAAATTGGGCTATGGGTTGGATTATCACAGGATATGGGTGCGTGGAAGGCTTGCGTAGATGAGGCGATAAACTTCCGAGTTCCAAATACCATTAAAAAAAAAATATTTCAAACATGTCTTCACTTACAAGGAAGGTACCCTAAGTGTGTGTCGCCGATTTGGATGACATTGCAATATGTTATAGTACATTGAAAAATAAGAGAAATGTATATTTTATAGGCACTTAGGGGTGAAATTAACCTCTTAAGTTTGTCCCCAAAAATACTTTTTTTCAATTATTTCAGAAACTAATAATGGCAGATTAATGAAACCAACCCCGAAGGTTTCAGAATAAAAGAGACTACAAAACTGGGCCACTTTTAATTTTAAGTGTAGCAACCCCTATTTATTTAAGAGAAAATTAAGTGTTTTTTACTCATTTTGCAGCTATCAAAATGACAATAATTTATAGATCGCCTTAAAATTAATTTCATTTGAAAGAATATTAATAAGTAAAGTTGACCTGTCTCGTGGTTTTTGCCAAAATTATTTATTTCTAAAACAAACAAAGATTTCTTTTTGGAACGAAAGTTAAAACTTTTAGAAAAGGAATGAGTATACAACTTCACTCCTTCAACTTTAAGGATAGCAACCCCTATATTTTTAAAAAGAAAATTAAGTTTTTTTTCAATCATCTTTCGACTACAAAAGTAATTTTACTTAATAAAATATTAAAAAATAAAGATATATTTTCTTGGGTGGTTACTACCCCCTTTTCTTATTTTGTTCATTATTTTCTAAAAGGAAAAACATTTCTTGATGGAACTAACGCTAAAAATTTTAAAATAGATTAGGTTTTAAAAAGCACTATTTTAATTTTAAGGGTAGCAAGCTCAATTATTGTTAAGCAAATTAAGTTTCTCCAATCAATATTCTGCTATCAAAGTTATAATAAATTATTCTCGCCTTAAAACTGATTTAGTTTAATCTATTTATTTAAATAGTAATTGAAATACTATTTTTTTAGTCTAATTCTACAAGAAACACCAACATGAAGGTACAATATGTGTATGCTGCCGATTTTATGTCAACTTTGATCTTTTGTAGTGAAGTAGTTGTAAAATTTGTTTTTAACTAATAAGTTATGTAATTCATTATTTAATGAGATAAAGTAGATTTGTCAAAAAAATATGTAGTAATAATTATGTAGAAAAACTAGTTATTTATTTGTATATGTTTTTACCCACCTTTATTGTATGTTATGTATGATTACGAATGTTTCGTCAAAGGTCATAGTACCAATTAGATATTAGATAAATAAAGAACCTAAATAAATAAATAAAAGTAATGTTAAGAAGTCTAAAGAGACTTTGGGGAGGCGCTGGTGGGTGAACGCGCGCTTGGGAGAGCTCCAGAGAAAAATAAGTTTACACAAACGAGAAAAAGAATTGTATAACGCAAAAGTATAGGAAAAGAAAATAGAAGGAGAAAGGAAGGAGAGCAAGTGAAGGCAAGCAGAAAGGTGATGGAAAAAAAGCGAGAGAAGAGAAAGAAAATCAGGGCGTCGAAGAGAGGTTAGAAAGAGGGAAGATGGCGGACAGTCAACGGAAGGAGGATGGGACAACGGAAGAAAACACGAAGAGAGGCAGAGGAAGACCGATAAAAGAGGAAAAAGATAAGGCTAGCGAGAAGGCAGTTCTGATGAAGGACTACCTAGAGAAGGGAAGTTATGATGCCGGAGCGATCTTCGGGAAGAGTAAGAAGGTGATAAGATCTCCGGTAAGGGGAAAGGAGACGGGCGATCAGGAGAGAGATAGGCAGAAAATAGAAGTCAACGACGAGGATCTGGGATCAAAAACAAGGGCAAACGAGGAGAGAAAGAGAGAAAAAGAGCGAAAACTAGAGGAAGAAGAAGCCGGTGAAACGTCAATCGAAAAGCGGAGGGAAAGTGGAAAGCTGGGGGAGGAATCTTCAGTACCGACGGAAGAAGTGAAGCAGAAAGGCGACGAGGGCAACAACGGCAAAGACGACGACATGACCGACGGGGAGGAAGAAGAAGAAAGAGAGGAGTAGTCGACAGAGGGCGACTGCGATCTGGCAAGAAGAAAGAAGAAGCGGTCAACAACTATAGATGTAAGGTTTGTCATAGCGTTGGAAAGTAAGATAGGAGAGTTAGAGAGGGTTATAAGAAAGTTAAACGAGCAACTTACCGACGTGATATGTAAATATGGAAGCGTGGAAAAGGAATTGAAAAAATTGAGAAAAGATAGGGAAAAGGATGAGAATAGATGGAATAAGCAAAGAGAACTCTATGAAGAGGAGAGAGGGAGGGGGGGGGGGGGAATTAGGTTGATTGAGAGTGAAAAAGAAATAAGAAAGCTGAGGCTAGAGAACATCGAATTGGAAAAAAAGATAATAGAAGGGAGGAGGGAAACGGAGATGAAGGAGAAGGAGCAGGTATTGGATTTGGTAGAGCTAAAATCTAAATTACAGATGCTGATGCTGAGGGATGAGGAGGGTAAAAAGACAGGGGAGAGGCAAGAAACAGGGGAGAATAGTAACAGAGAAAGCAGAGAGGAGCTTTACACGCAGAATAGTAATGAAAACGAAAGACAGGTCGAAAACGGGGGAAGTAATTGGCAGAATAGAGATTATTTAAAGGAGATACCAGAAAAGATGGAAGAGCAGGAAATGTAGTGGGAGATGAAGGAAAGGAGAAATAGGAAAAACAATACGAGGGTGAATTGACAAGTTTCCGGCCTGACCAAGAGATGGCGCCACTAGGCCTACCTTGAGGTGGCGTTCTAAAGTACCATCGTTAGATAGCTTGTAGCTATAGTTTCAGCCCGATCGCCATGTTAGTTTAGGTTTGAGAGCCCACTGAACTCTGTGTTTTTCTTAAAAATGGAAAAGTTGGAAAATCGTGCTGTCATCAAATACTTCTATTTGAAGGGGTTAAAGCCGAAAGAAATCAAAGAAGAGATAAACTCAACATTAGGGACATCCTCCCCATCATATTCAACGATTAAGCAGTGGCTTTCCGAGTTTAAAAAGGGTCGTGTGAGCACCTCTGATGAGCCTCGCTCAGGACGCCCTGTTGAGGTCACAACTCCAGATATGATCGAAAAAATCCATCAAATAGTGCTGGAAGACCGCAGATTAAAAGTGCGTGAGGTAGCTGAGACCTGTAAGATGTCATATGAACGTGTGCAAAATATTTTGCACCAACATTTGCATATGGAAAAGCTCTGCGTAAGATGAGTGCCGCGGTTGCTAACAGTCGACCAAAAATTGATTCGAAAAAACATTTCTACCGCCAATTTGACGTTGTATTGATTCATAACCATTGACGAAACTTGGGTCCACCACTACACTCCTGAAGCCAAAGAACAGTCTAAACAGTGGATTGGACCAGGGGAACCAACTCCAAAGAAGGCAAAAACAATTTTTTCGGCGAACAAGGTTATGTCTACTGTTTCTTGGGATGCTAGAGGTATTATATACATTGATTACCTTGAAAAGGGTAAAACTATCACTGTTCAATACTACGCAGACTTATTACAACGTTTGAGCCACGAGGTGAAAATTAAACGACCTTATCTGGTGAAGAAAAGAATCTTGTTTCATCACGATAACGCACAAGCCAATCGTTGCGATGGCTAAAATCAACGATCTGAAGTTTGAATTGATGCCGCACCCTCCCTACTCTCCAGACCTAGTCCTGAGTGACTATTATCTGTTTTCTAATCTCAAAAAATGGCTTGGCGGTAAGAGATTTGCGGACAATGAAGAAGTAATCGAAGCTGTAAATTGGTATTTTGAGCAGCTTGACGAATCAGTCTATAGAGATGGCATTACTAGACTAGAACACCGCTATGAGAAATGTATCAGCCTTGGAGGAGATTATGTTGAGAAATAAAAAAAAATTCTTAAAAACTTTGCTTTTCTTGGTCAGGCCGGAAACTTATCAATCCACCCTCGTATAATGATGAGAGGGGTAGGAGGCAAGGGTAAAAATACGGAAAACGAAGTAAGAGAACTAGTCAAAAAAATTTTAGGATTAAACATTTACATAAATAGAATGAGAGCGGTGGGGGGAGGGCTGGTAATAGAGCTAGAGTCGTTTAAAAATAAGATTGAGGTGATGAAAAGGAAACAGGAATTAAAGGGGAAGAAAATATGAGGATGACCTAACATCCAAGGAACAAGAGGTTCAACGATGGCTTGATAAAATAGCAGAGGGAGAGAAGAAGAACGGCTTAGAGGTTAGGACAGGGTATATGAAAGTCAGAGTAGAAGGAGTTTGGTACTTTTGGAACGATCTAGAGGGACAATTGGAAAACGAGAAGGTGCTTTTTCGGAAGAAAAAAGGCGGAGAAGGAGAAAGAAGGGAAGACTGTGAAAATAATAACGTGGATTATGGCAGGGATAACTAAAGCAAAAGAGGTGTGGGACTTTTTAAAGAGATTTGACATAGTATTATTACAGGAGACATGGTTAGAAAGGGAAAAGGAAGATAAAATGATAGGGAAATTAAACAAAAATTTTAAATGGGGAATAAAGACGGCAGTCAGGGAAAACAATAGAGCAAGAGCAAAAGGAGGAATACTGGTAGTAATAAGGAGAGAATTAGCGAAAAACATTGAATTAATTGAGTGGGAATATGGAATGAGCATTAGAAACATAAATGTTAAAAGTAGCCAAAAAATGAATGTAATTATGTGCTATAACAATGTAGCGATAGGCAAAATAGAAAAAGAGTTAATGAAGGAAGTGAAAGAGAGAGCGGAGGGAGGGGAGAGAATAGTGTTGGCAGGAGACTTCAATGCGAGAATAGGGGAACAGCTAGGTGAAAGTGAATTAGGAGAGAAAAAAAGGAGATCAAAGGACAAAACAGTGAACGGAGAAGGAAAGAAACTTGTAGGGATATGTGAGGAGCTTGGATGAACGGTAAGAAACGGAAATACAAAAGGAGATGAAGAGGGGGAGGTAACTTATGTAGGGGAGGGAGGTAGTTCAGTGCTCGACCTGGTAATGGAAATAGAGACAGCAAAAGGAAGTTTGGTCAAAGAAATGGAAATCATGGCGCGTATAGAGTCGGATCATCTTCCGGTAGCTTTCTCAATCGAAAAGGGGGAAACAGTGAGGAGAGACTCAAGAGGGGGGGGAGGAGGGTAAAGGTAGGAGATTCAAATGGAGAGAAAGAAGGGGGGCAGATTATAGGAAGGTAATGGAAAAAAAGGGAAGGGGCTAAAAGAAGGGGAAGGAGGCAATCAGGAAAGGTGGGATAATCTAAAAAGGGAAATAGAAGACAGCAGTATTATTAAATCTAAAGCCGAAGACAGAAGGAGCAGGGGGGCGATCAATAGAAAATAGCTGCGAAATGAAAGAGCAGAAAAAGAAGGTGTTCAAGGCACTAAAGAGGTGGTTAGAAAAGAAAGAGGAGGGGGAAAAAGAAAAGCTAAGAGAGGAAAAAGCAACGCTAAGGAAACTAAGGGGAGAGAAAAAAAGGCATTTGGCAGAAATGAGATGGGAAAGAGTAGAAAGGTGTAGAAACGTATAAGATTTTAGGGAGGAAATAAGAGGTTTTAGGCCCAGAAAAGAAAGAAAGGGAGGGTCTATAGAGAAAAAAGAATGGAAAGATCATTTTGAGAAATTACTGGGTGGAGAGGAGGAGAGAGGCAGGAGTAGAGAAACACAAGGAATGATCGGGGAAATACGGAGGGAAGAGGGGGAGGAAATAGAGTACCTTGGGAGGGAAATAACTCCTTGGGAAGTGAACAAGTGACAAGTACTGGCGGGAATGAAAAACAATAAATCTCCAGGGGAAGACGGTATAATAGTAGAATTTCTAAAGGGGCTTCCAAGAGCTATGACGCATACAAATAAAAAAATTTTATATATATATATATATATATATATATATATATATATATATATATATATACATTAAAGCTACTATTTTATTCTTATAAATGTTTTATTATTCTAGCACTAAAAATGCAAATTAATCCTTTCAATGTTATTAATCTTCGGCTTGCCTATTTCCAAAGACTTGATATTGAAGATATCCCATTCAATGTTAAAAAAATGGAGATAAAAGACCATTTCCAAATGATACTGTTAGATTTGATGGAATCGTCTGATAATATAGATGTAATAATGGAAAAATCGTTGGATTTTCAAGAAGATTTCAAAGAATCAGATGCACGTATTGTTGAAGAGGTTGATTTACATTCAGTTTCTGACCACCCTGAATTTCCTACGGATCAGTGTACGAGATAAGAAGAACAATTGAGTTTTGAATATAAAAAAAGGGCTGTAGATTATTGGAGAAGTGGATAAACAAAAAAGAATTTATTGCTACAAACAGTTCAAAAGAGATTTAGGAAAGTCAGTTCCAAAACGCAATTACGACGCTGGGCTTACCAAATCAATCAAGGTTAATAATTCATGACAATGATTTAAGAAAATGGGATCTCCAAGGACAAAAAATAATTGGAAATGAGGACATAAGATTTAAAGCTTCAAAACACTGGCTTTCAAAATTTAAAATCTCTCATAGAATTGTTTCTCGAAAAATTAATAAATTTGTCACAAAACAAAGCATAGAAAATAGAAATGATTTGCATAAAAAAGAGGTAGAATTCCTGATAGAAGTCAAAAAATTGATGAATGAAGTAGATGATGAAAACACATATAATTCAGACCAGAGTTGTTTTGCAGTTGGAAATGCATTCTGGTCGAACTCTAGCCATAGAAGGAGAAAAGAAAGTATAATGAACAACTCATAGCTATACGCTGCAACCAACAGTTTCAGCCACAGGTAACTTATTATCACCTTTGTTTTTAGTATTAAAGAATCGAAGCGGAGAATTCGGACCAATCGTCTTACAAAACTTATTAAGGCCTACTAACGTTTATGTTGCATCCTCGATATCTGGAAAACTAAATTCAGGTAAATTCATATTTTATTAACTTCTAAACATGAAAAATTAATTATTTCACAAGATACGCTTAAATGAAATCAAAATCTGTAGAACCCTTCAAGACGTGGTTAAAGGAGGTATATTTTCCTCAAGTTGGCCCTATAAGCATGCTACCAATTGATTCGTGGAGTGGACATTCTCAATCCCCTGTACAGGAAGTTACGCCATATGATAAAACGGTACATCTCAAATTGATGCCTACAGGAACAACTGGAAACATTCAGCCATTAGATGTCTATGGATTCCGCACATGAAAAAGCTATGTTAAACATTTCTCAGACAATGTTATGCTCCTAGACAAAGACTTAAACTTGCATTTGAGAAATAATGTAATTAAAATACGATAATGTAATTAAAATACAATCTTTGGTTCATAACCAATTTACATCTCCGCGATATAAAAATCTATTTAAATATTCGTGGTACAAAAGTGGGTATGTTGTAAATCGACCCGGAGATTTCGATGACCCCGTCAATTTTGGTTTTGGAGATTCCTCTGCAACGCATTGTGAGGTTGATGGTTGTAAAAACTTTGCAATTATTAGATGTTCTTTGTGTAAAAAATCTTTACGGTTAAAACACTTTTTTGAAGTCTATCATTATTGTACTACTTACAATCCATAATGCTACAAATAATTTGACAAACAATTACTTTTTGAGAATACTTTAAATTTGTTGGAGTAATTAATAAATCCTTATTTTCGTTTTAAAAATATAGGGGAGATATCATCACAATTAAAATAGTGCATTTTATTACCTATTCTATTTTAAAATTTTTAGCGTTAGTTCCATCAAGAAATGTTTTTCCGTTTAGAAAATAATGAACAAAATAAGAAAAGGGGGTAGTAACTCCCCAAGAAAATATATCTTAATTTTTTTATATTTTATTAAGTAAAATTACTTTTGTAGTCGAAAGATGATTGAAAAAAAACTTAATTTTCTTTTTAAAAATATAGGGGTTGCTATCCTTAAAGTTGAAGGAGTGAAGTTGTATACTCATTCCTTTTCTAAAAGTTTTAACTTTCGTTCCAACAAGAAATCTTTGTTTGTTTTAGAAATAAATAATTTTGGCAAAAACCACGAGACAGGTCAACTTTACTTATTAATATTCTTTCAAATGAAATTAATTTTAAGGCGATCTATAAATTATTGTCATTTTGATAGCTGCAAAATGAGTAAAAAACACTTAATTTTCTCTTAAATAAATAGGGGTTGCTACCCTTAAAATTAAAAGTGGCCCAGTTTTGTAGTCTCTTTTATTCTGAAACCTTCGGGGTTGGTTTCATTAAGCTGCCATTATTAGTTTCTGAAATAATTGAAAAAAAGTATTTTTGGGGACAAACTTAAGAGGTTAATTTCACCTCCTAAAAGTGCCTATCGGCACATAAAAAAATATACGTTTCTCTTATTTTTCAATGTACTATAACATATTGCAATGTCATCCAAATCGGCGACACACACTTGGGGTATCTTCCTTGTTAGTCCGATTAGATACTTACAGTGAAGCTTCTCCTACAAATTTAAGTCATTTGATCATCCGGATGCTGAAATATCTTGCGGCAAGTGACTAAAAAGGCCAAAAACAGTAATTAATCAGTGGGTTGGTAATTATGCTATATAGTGTTATATACATAATATATAAAAGATTTTAAGAAAAATGCTTAAAGATAATATTAATATCCATTATTTAACCGATGTTTGACTCCTTAATTCGATAAATTTTGTTCTAAGAATGACATGTTTTGTATTTGGAATTACAATAATTGTTTCAATATTTAAATTATTAATAAAATTATTTGATAATGAAAAAATAATAATGTCAACATATCAAACATGTTCAACAAATGTCGTTTTTTATTAGTATTAAAATACGACTTTATTCCATTAATTGATTTTTAAAGTGGGTGTGTATATTTTGTATACATAAATAAAAATAAATCAGCAATATATTGATAATTTTACATCATTTAAAAACCGCTACCAATTAATTGACATGCAGCTTCTCCCAACTAAATGGATACTACCAATAAATAAAATATTGTTTTAATATTTTAATACATGGAGTATTCTATATGGAACATTTAGCCCAGGTAGAACTAAGAAGATGGTCTAAGTCCTCCAGAAAACAATAACAAGTGACTAAAATGACTGATTTATGTAGTGAAATGTTATGAATTTTGGGCAGTATATATTTTTGTATAGTATATATATAATATTTTTTGGTAAAAATAGTATTTATTATATATCATTTCGAATCAGAATTTGTTCTTAATTACATTAAAGGAAGAAAATTTATTTAAACGAATTTATTTTTACAGGATTAAACCCAGGCTTGTTCCCTTAAAAAAACATTTTATTTATTGCAACGATTGATTTCCCAAAATCTGAATCAAAAGATAAGTTGAAATTAAAAATGAAGACCGGTTTGTCCAATGAAACGAAGAAAATTTAGTTTAATTTAATAAAGGATTATTAGTTACCTTATGGAACTGATATTTTATATTTCACATAGAAAAACAATTCTTTCTGAAACGTATATGATAAATAGACCTTAAAACCTGTTAGTATTATGAATTTTCTCATAAATATAAGTTTCATATGCTGCATTAAAAACATAGCCGAAATAACCTACATGACTTTTTACTCCCATAAACGTTGAAACTTTAAAAATTCGCTTTTTATGATTTTTTATTTTTTACTCAAAAACACGTTAATTGGTCCAATTAAAGTTACTTTTAGCGAATTCAGAATTAAAAAATAAAACTTCATGCCAAATTTTAATGACATTGCTTGTATAGTTCTGGCGACATCGCGGTATATGTAAACACACAGACACGCACACACACATCCATACAGACATTTCATTAAAACATTTATTTCAAACTTTTAACACGCCACAACATATTATCTAAAAGTATTAACAAAACTCAAAATGTTACTATTACATAGCTTCTTTTGATGGGAAGCAATATGTAATGACAATGTTTTATATATATATTGTACATATTATTGTACTTTATAAGTTATCAAATTTTTAAATATAATAACATTCAATACATTTTAAAATTACTTTCATAATAATTATTATTCATTATCCTATATACGTGTAATTTTAAAAATGAAGGCTTAAAAGTACTTCGGGGCACCCATACAAGACGTGTAAAAAATATTAGTAATAATTTGGTGTATTTTATATTCAATTACGGTACAAAATTTATTATTATTTTTTTCGAATAATATCCATGAAATCCAAAGTGAGGCACTAAAAGAAACCTTCTTTGGCATTTAAATAATCATTTAACTGTTAGACGCTAACAAATTCTGTAGCAAGCATTAGAACTTGAAATTGTCTTACATAAATAGTACAGGTGGTCCAAAACATTATACAGCCGATATTAATATAAAATTTTCATATGCTGTAAATATGCTACAATCACAAAAAATTGTATTTACCATATTTGTATAATATCATTATTACAGAAAATAATGTTTATGCCATTTATTTAAATTTTTAACTCAGTTTGGCCTCTTAATTAAATGATTTAAAAAATTGAAAATTAATCCTAAATCATAAAGTTATATTTGTCATCACTTAAATAAATTAATAAACTTTTTGTGACTTAGTGTGTGTGTGTGTGTGCGTGTGTGTTTGTGTGTATATTGTAATGGGGCTGTTGCTAGGCAGATAAGTGCCTATGGCCACACGGAGAGAAATTTCGAAGGTTCAGCGTTCGATACTTTCGAAGCTACCGGAACACGAATAATATTGTACTCTGTCCCATCTAATTACGAATGATTCGGCTTCGAATTCGAAGTATAGATACTCTACGTTTTCGTGCATGTATGGACGCGAGATATGGTATTATTAGCAGTCGAATTGCAAGAGTGGGGACTCCGAGATTCTCCGTACCGCAGGGACTCGACGCTTCGCAGTCTCAGACCTCGAAACTTGGAATACTGTAGCGTGCCGACTGGAGCTCGAAAGTCGAAGCGGTAGACGCTTACGCTCGTATCGCCAGAATTCGGAAAATTTCGGGATTCGGGAACGACGAAAATGGACTGCAAAACACTCGATCGATACAGATCTGTACGGCCGCAATAACATGGAGCGCTGAGCCTTCGAAATTTCTCTCCGTGCACCGTACAAATGCAAAGTGCTCCTGCACTTTGCTTCTGCGAGATGCTGATCTCGCTTGTGTGGTCGCTTACCTGCGACGATGCTCCGGTGCTCAGTATGCACTACACCTCTGGGTAGTGCCCGCGGAGGCGGCGGTATTCAACGGTTTGAATAGGAAGAGGAATCGGGACGCTAATCAAATGAACACACTACCGATTCTAATAAAAAGGCGTTTATTCAATAATGAACTTGATGCGCGTATTCCCAGGTTTCGCGTCGCGAGAAGGCCGCAAAATATACGACCGGATCAGCGACTGGGGCCAAATGCCTCGCCCGTCGATCGCGCATAGATAGATAGAAATTAAATCCTAATTTCTTATCGCGGTGATCTCCGTCGTCCTCTGGCAAAGGAGTCTCCTTCTCGACCTTGCCGTGTTGCTGTACAGTAGTAACTCTGGTAGCTGTGGTTGCTGCGGTTGCTGCTATGCTGCCTTTGCTGCTGTTGCTCACGTTCACTTTTGGCGCGCGTGATCACTAAACTATCTGCGAGTGCGGTCAAAAGTTAACTGACTCGAATTTCCCTTAAATTGCGAGTCCTCTACCATCTTGCCGCGCTTCGGCTATTCGCGCCGACGTGCGCGTCTCGCCGCCCGTTATAATATATATGTATATAATGTTCACTTTAGTGTAATTAATTAGTTGCAAATTAGAAAGTAAACCTCCGTAAAAAAAGATCATGTTTGTATAGTAAAAATAGGCAAAATTAACCTAAAACTTGTGTAATATATACAATTTTTACTTTAAAATTCAACCATTATCTTACAAAGGCCTTCAGTTGTTGCTTGCTGATTTAGATGATATTGTAATATATTGTAGTACATAATAAAATAAACAACACATATTTTTTTTATCGGCGGAAAAGCACTACTAGGGGGTTAAATTCGCCCCTACAGTTGACTCCCAAAAATAGTTCTTCATTAAATATTAGCCATACTATATCAAATAATTCATAGAAACAAAATTAAAATATTTGTCAAAAAATGGCGTTTGCATTTGCATTGTACTGACTTCCGGGGGCTGCATCCCCATTTTTGATAGGGTTGACTGTGACATTTCTAACAGTTTTTTAATATAAGAAACTAAATAACTAATCTATTGGACAAATGACTATATTACAATGACAAACATTAAAAACTAAAGTTCGGATGTTTCAGGATTTTTTAGAAACACCCTGTATAAAGTGTTAACTACCCCAAAGTATTTTCCCGTAACAGAGCAACAATTTTTTTTATTTTCTTCTTTCAATAATAATACATGCGCATGAAGTATTATGTAAGACTAAAGTTTTTACCTAAAATAGTTTTTACGTTATCTGCCAGGTCGTTCGGTGTTCGTCGAAGATTTCAATAATAATAAAATATACTGTAGTATCGTAAAAAATAAGTGACGACATGTATTTTTTATCGGCGGAATGCCACTTCAGAGGGGCGTAAACCGCCCTTAAATTTCGCTCCCAAAAACAGATTTTCATTACTATCATGAAAACTAATAAAGATATTCAAATGTAACCAACGCCAAAACAATTATTGTAAGTAAATGTAAGTAACTACATAGTTTCCATACTGAAGGGTTGCATCCCCTATTTATCATACGGTAGAATATAATTTTTTTTACATTTTGTTTATACAGAAATGTCATCAAATCAGCTGAATTTCATTAACCATTGTACTGTTATTAAGAATATTAAAAATAACATTTAACGTTTTCAGGGACTTTGAAAGAAATCCATTGTAAGAGGTGAGTTACCCTATAGCTAATATTTTTAGTCACGCAAATAAGAAAAAATATCAATCAACATAAAAATACGATACTTTATGTTTTTAGGGTTACTGGTTACGAATTTGATGTAAAAATTGCTAAATGAATTATTTCAACCATTTTTTCACTGAAATTTAATTTTACGCTAATAATCAAGTAATAACGTGATTTTGTAAAATATTTTAATAATCTTATTTTGTCAAAAACAAATGAAATCTAAAAAACGCTTTTAAAAACTTAAACAGATAATATTCGAGAACGAAGCATAAGCAGCATAAAAAGAGTGAGTAATTTTATCGCGGAATGTTATTCTCTCGGACCGTACGTCGTAAACAACGGATGGTAGTATCCCCGACCTCAAGATGCGGTGGATTCTTACACCTCATAACCTCTAATCCAACTCTACATTAAAACTACGGAAAAAGCAAAAACTGAATATGTAAGACGCCAGATTCGGGCAGCTCTGCAAGGCTAGACTCAGCTTCAGAGACCTCCTTCTCACAAGGAATTCGCCGCAATCAATTATCGTATAACAATACTAATTGTAAATGAAAGTACACTTGGTATGAGGCAATGCGTTCACCGCCTCTTACTGCTAGAGTCCAATTTTTTGTTGCCAGTCAATCATGGTCTCTTTTCTAGCGGCATCCCAAATTTCTATATTCGTTTTGTCAGTATCTCGTCCCTGTTTTCGTAGATACTTTTCCTCTCTATCTCTAATAGGTCTATAGGCAAGAGTCCTGCTATAACGTAGATCGCCTCGTTTGATACCGTACGGTAAGAAAGCGCAACCCTAAGTGCATTTCGCCTGTTCATTGAGCAGAAGTTACTGCATAACGGGGCTCCGTGCAACATGTTCAATGTGTTAACGCTTGCCAGTAGTGTCCTACGGTTCTGTGTGGGCCCACCCATATTGGGCATCAGTCGTGTTAGCACTGCGGTAGTTTTTGCGGCTTTCTCACCTGCTAATTCCAGGTACCTTTTGAAGGTCAACTTTGCGTCTAAGGTTATATCTAGATATTTAATAGTCGGTCTAGAAGTAATTTTATGACCGCCTATTGTCAAGGTAATTGTCTCCGTCTTCTTTCTGTTAGATATTAGGAGTGCCTCGGTTTTATGGCCTGCAAGCTCTAAATTCGCATTATTTAGCCACTTCTGTATTTTGAGGATCACTAGCAATTCCAGCAATTCCATCCTTCTCTTTTACTACTACTACTAAGGCTATGTCTTCTGCGAATCCTACGATGATTAACCCTTGTGGTAGCAACACAAATCTCTGCTGTTTCCAGTTTAATGGAAAGGTCCCTTATTTAAGACAAGAATGTAAGTTATGCCGGGTGGGCCTGAATAGCATGCAATATTGAGTATACCATCAAGGCTCTTATTGCAAATGGAATATCTGGCTGGTTCAAGAAAAGTGTTGTTACCACCCTGTGAGGTAACTCTTACTTAGGACCTAATCTTGCAACTCCCTTAGACATCTTTGTTTACTTTTGTTTCTGCACCTTTTTAGGTTGCGTTCAGCCTCCTTCATTTTTTCATTACAGCTCTTCATCCATTCCTCTACCGGTTCGGTAAAATTTCTTCCTTACCTGTTGTTCAAATCTTCTTGCTTGATGTCAAGCACTACGCGCTTGATTGATTTTACCTGTCCACGAATGTGCTGATAATCATCTCTAACTAAGCACTTTTCTTGGCATTAGCAATTGTGTCTACTAGTAGCTTTGTCGTCTACTGATTCCGTCAATTAAACATTTTCAAACTTCGTCAAAAATGACTCCTTGTCTTTCGCTTCCCATTCGATTCTTGTACTATTGGATTTTTTATACGATATCTTCTTTGCAATTTCTAACCCCATTATTATAGCCTGGTAATCACTACTGTAATGATCACTCACGATCCGTTCATCTACCTTCCTTATGAGACAGTTACGGACAAGTGTTAAGCCTATGAACGACTCTGCACCTCCTCTTCTAAACGTGAGCGTGTTGCCTTGATTTAGCAATACTAATTATATTAGCGCGAATGCCTCCAGTAGCACCCTCTGCCTTCTAATGGTTCTGTGACTACCCCACTCAGTCGCCGATGCGTTAAAATCTCCGGCTATTACAGTTGGTGTTCTATTCCTAGCGTCCTATACCAGTCGGTCTAATAACTGATAAAACTGCTCTATTGATGCTTGGTAGGTTGGATACAGGTAAGTATAGGCAGCATGGATTGTCTGTGTACTGTCGCCTTTTCTATGGCACAGTGCTACGATCTTGCTGTTCTGTGCACTTATTGGCAATGTGGCTAAAACCTAGGCATTTGTAACACTTAAGTGTCTCGTTTTTGCGTTTAAACACCTGGACCTTAGAATTGCCCCATCCTATTCTGATCGTTCGCGATCTTAACCGCTATCTGAGCTGGTAACCGTATCGGTACCATCTGCGTATCACCGTACGTCTTTTGCCGAGATTTCATCGTAGAGTCTTCTATGACGGTCTTTTCATTAATTTCTTTTTATAGGACTTCTAAGACCTCCTCTTTTGTGCTAAAAATGTCCAGATCTTTTATTCCCAAAGTTTCTTCTTGCTGCAGTACTTTTATGGTGGTGCATTCCACTAGTACTGCCTTAATCGCTTCTTGAAACTCCGAGATTTTGCATTCTCTTGCGCAATCAAGCTCTATAAGAACATTTTCTGCCACTGCTCTGCGTATTTTATTTATTCTATTTCCTAGCTTGTTCAGTGCGGGAGCCACTTCCATTTATTGCACACTTCGAACGAAAAGCCATTTTTCGCTCCTGATAAGTGCGACGAAACTAGCATATTTTTCCCGCAAATTGGTTTTGCGGGGCGAAGGTAAAATTTTATCGGGGCTAAAGTAAAATTTAGCGGGGTTAACATAAAATTTAGCGGAGCAAAAGTAACATTTTCCAGAAAATTTCCCAATATTCAAAATGTTTAAAATTTATAAAAAATTTTCAAAAATTTTTAAAAATTTAACAAATTTTAAATTGTTTTTGAGAAAATTAAAGAACAATTGGCTATGCGAAACAATTATGAATTTTGCTTAATTCTCGTATGATTTTTTAATGTATATTCTACCTAAATGCGTCCCACTAGTCTCGTAAAATCCTGCCTAGCAATGCCACCACTCGCTCAGTGGAATGTAGCGGAATCAAAAAACAAGATACATGTATAGAACCCATCTATCCAACAGTATGCGAAGTTGTTTCGACCTCACTTTTCAGGAACAAATAGTGGCCTTTGGGTGAATTTACTGCTCGTACGAAAATATTTTTCCCTCGAGTGCTTAATGCCCGAGCGAAGCGAGGTTTATATGGCCAGAGACGTTTTTATCTTTTTTATTGACTTTCTTATTTGACTTTCTCCGAAACCTCGCAAGTGTCCCAACGCACTGGGCAGTTTGGACAAGTTTCTTATTTGAATTAGTGCAAATACACTTCAAGTACATACACCTAAACTTCTCCATGTCTTAGTTCGAACCAGTCATCTATTTTTGGTACGAGGCGGTGTGTCCATCGCTCCTTGCCGCTGGCGTCCTAACTTTTATGCCACTCAATTATTGTCTGTTTTCTTGCGGAGTCCCAGATTTCCCTCTGTGAACTATCATTAATCCGTCTCTTTGCGTCGTAAATAATTCTCGCCGCCTCGTTCGATATCCTATGGTAAGCGGATACCACCCTTAATGCGCTTCCGCTATATACAGTCGGCAACTTCCTTGTGTAGATTTTACAGCACAGCCGTCGGCACGTACCAGCCACCGACACGCAAGCAGCCATCTCACCGAGCAACACCAGCGATAACCACCTCGCCGAGTAACAACGAGAGCATACAACATGCGTTCAGCAGCAGCGTTTACCGCCATCTTTCTGTAAGTCTCTCATAAATTTTGCGCAGCTTGTTTCAAATTATACAGTGAAAATTATCTATCATAATTGCGAACAAAACATGGCTCCGCCGGGACTAATTAATGCAACGAAAAGCGCACTCGGGCTTGAGGCGCGTCCCAAAGAAAAAATGGTAGACGAAGACGGTAACCCAAAACTGTCTCGCAAACAGTTAGAACGCGCAAAGAAAGTCATTAGACTGCACAGAAAAATGTGACCGCGTCTGGGCAAAGCAGTTGCGGGTGCATTATACGAAAATGAGTCTAGCAGCACTAGACCGAGGCGCAGAGCCTGCTTTTGGGAACAAAAGCCATGACACCCTACGCGTACGAATTTCCGAAATCCGCCAACGACGAAAGTCGCGAGTTAATGAACATGTAGTAATTTAGCCCCGCGCATTTGGTAGCAGGAGCCTTGGGTCCTCTAACCAAGCCGAACTCAGATAATTGGAAAACAGGCTAGAGGATTTGAAGTTAAATGCAATTACATCAAAAATGAACCTATGGGAAGAAATTGGAGAGCCACTGGAAACGCCAGAGCGACTGGCAATAAATGAGATGTGCCAGCAAAATATTTGGAACCTATACGGCGTAAAAAGTCTCACTTCTCTTGCAACTAGCGATAGCATCCGGCAAGCACAATATCCTCTGTGCGAAATTGCACAATATCCTCTCTGCAAAATTGCAGCGCCCCTAAACGAAAACCCTGCAGGCGCGCAGGAATTACGTATCTCGTAGGAACAACTGCAATCGATAATAATAAGCGCGATCGGAGAATATGTGAGAACGAGAGATGGTCGTCACCAAACGATAGTAGCCCGAGCTACCGGAAATACAAACGCGATCAAGTCATCAATCCGGAGATAAATTCGTGACGCGAAGTCACACCGAGGCATGAGAGGCCACCCGTGAGAGCGGAAAATCCGCGCGAAAAACGAAGCGACAGCCCCCGCGAAATAACACGAGCGAACCGAATTTACAATTGCAAATCACCGGTTCAGAGACCCAAATGTCACATCAAAAACACGGCGTGCTCGCGCAAACGATACAGCGAAACCGAGATAGAGGCAGATTGCGCGTCGGAAACAGATTCAACGTCCGAGAGCAAAGAATACTCGAGCGACGGATCGCGTAGGAGATTTTTCAACAACGGCAGTAGTTAGGCTTACGAAAAATTTTTTTAATGCAAATTGCTAACCGCCTAATAGGCAAAGCAACGGGCTATTGCGCATTTAACGTTGCACTTCGCAAACATCGGTATCGCGGAGCAAATAAATGCAGAAATTCGGGCAATCAAACAAGGCAAAGAAGAGTCGATTACAGGCGATTACGGCCTACGAGCCGGAAAATTGCTTAATCGGTTGAAAACCATACTTAGCTCGGCCTCAGAATTATCGAGCGCCGACTTTTTGCTCGGACTCAGGCTACCGCTGGAACACTTAACTCGAAGTAATTTCCCGAAATCGCTGGGAGCCGCGATAACACCGGCAATAGGCTACGAAGGCAAGCAAAGCGCGAGAACCGTAATCCCAACCAAAATAATATCTCCAAAACCAGCCGCGCAAATGTGCCGCGTGATCGCCGAGGAAATAGCTACTACAGATAATCAAAAGTCGAACCTAAACTTGGGAAGCCAACCGGCCGGCAAACAAAGCTTTCTACGGCTACTGCGGTATGTCGGGCCACTCAACGGAAGAATGCCGCACGCTGGTAATACGCGCAGTCGAAAAGAAAATTGAGAACCCGTTCAGAAAAGAAAATAACGGGAATACCCAGGGTGGTAGCAGCGACAATAATGAGAACAACAAATCGGGTAATAGAAGCGGTAACAACGAAAACTCGAGAAGCAGCGTCACGCGGAAAACAATAATGGAGGGGGGGGGGGACAACAATCGCAGGAACGGAAACGGCGGTTACCGAGGAAAGAACTTCAATCCGAATTACCGCAATAACCAAAATAGAATAGAATAAGTTTTATTTGAGCAAGTGAAAATACATTACAAAGTTTACTCAGTACAATTTTCTCGCTCTTAGCGGCACTTGCAGAGAACAAATTGCGTGCTAGGCCCTTATTCTTTCATAGTCAATCACAGTGATTTACATTATCACAGTCAGTACCACAGTCAATACATCTCACACAAGATTTATAGAGCTAATAATATCGCAGCAAATATGCAGCCTCATGTACAGATTCGTCACCAGGCAGCTGAAAGATACGGCAGCTGCCCCATAGAATAAGCCTTGTATACAAGTACTGCCGCAAAATAGGCTCTTCGATCACTAATGTACAACTAGTTCAGTTCGCTGCGGTGAGGGGTGATGCTCTCGCCCCGTCCAATACCTTTAATATATCTCACACATGAATTTTGCAACCTCTGTAGTGTCGTCTAAAGCTCCTCCGATATATCCAGATAAACCACCGAGCAATAGTCCAGGTGAGAAACGACAAGGGCGCTGGCCAGCTGCTTGCGCAGAACCCCAGTGGTGCAGGACCTAAAATATCTCAGCCAATAAAGGGCTCCATTAAACTTGCGGCTAACAGCATCCACCTGTGGTTTCCATGTAAGTTTAAAGTCCATGATCACAACAAGATTCTTTACTACATCGACAAAGGGCACGAGACCCCTTCCTGAACCGCAAAATCCGGCAGGTTCAGCCTCTTAAGCTGATTTATGTTGTGCTCGGAACCGAAAAGGATTGCCTGCGTTTTCTTTGTGTTGAGGTGCAGCGCATTTTCAGATGCCCAAGCCGATACAGAGCGCGCCACAGCCGACATGCGTGGCGACCCACCCACATCCCAACTAGATCATCCCTCGTGACCTGAGTATATACCTGCAGGTCATCCGCGTATAGCAGGTGTGACACCCTCATTCAAACACCCCCGTGGGCTTTTAAATTTATAAGAGGGTGGATTGATAAGTTTCCGGCCTGACCAAGAGATGGCGCCACTAGGCCTACCTTGAAGTGGCGTTCTATAGTACCATCCTTAGATAGCTTGTAGCTATAGTTTCAGCCCGATCGCCATGTTAGTTTAGGTTTGAGAGCACACTGAACTCTGTGTTTTTCTTAAAAATGGAACAGTTGGAAAATCGTGCTGTCATCAAATACTTCTATTTGAAGGGGTCAAAGCCGAAGGGAATCAAAGAAGAGATAAACTCAACACTGGGGACATCCTCCCCATCATATTCAACGATTAAGCAGTGGGTTTCCGAGTTTAAAAAGGGTCGTGTGAGCACCTATGATGAGCCTCGCTCAGGACGCCCTGTTTAGGTCACAACTCCAAGCTGTAAATGGGTATTTTGAAGAGCTTGACGAATCAGTCTATAGAGATGGCATTATTATTATTATTGTTGGTCTGGGTGGACCATTGGGTCCTGATGCCTAGGCTTACGCCCTTTGCATCCCCGGTAGTTAACTAGTGGTTGAACCAGACTAGTTTTGTCGTTTGAGGATCAGCATATCAGGTGGTATGACACCATTCCTGTATTACTTATTCCTCAGGGTAAGAGGTGTCAGGTGGTATGCCCCATTCCTGTGTCTCTTATTCCGTTAGTGACTTGTACAGGTGTATCACCGTCCTAACGGTCAGTGCCTGGATCGCTATTGGTTCGCACGTCGTCGTCCCCAACGCCCTATGTCTCTTTTCGGCTAAGGCTAAGCAGTGGCATAATACATGTATACTGCTTTCCTCGTTTTGGTTACACCACCTGCACACTGGTGAGTTCTCTCGACCTATAGTGTGCTGGTGGTATCCCAGCGTCCCGTGTCCGGTAATTAGCTGAGTGAAGATCTTTGCCTCTGCTCTGGTCAGCTCTCGCATCTCTGACGCCCAGTCCTCTCTGATGCGTGATCCTATCAGTGCTTTGGCTTGTCTACACCCGTTGCTTTCGCACCATTTTTTTAGGTGTCGCTCTCTCAGCCAGTCGTGCACCGCCTCTTTGACGGTGCACGCCTGAATGCCAAGGGCGGGTTCCGGTCCAAGTAAGTCTTGTCCCGCTGCTATTCCGGCTAGTTCGTCCGCAATCTCGTTTCCCCTGATTCCATGGTGTCCGGGAACCCAGTAGAGGGTGAGTCTGCGTACTTTCCCACCGAGTCTGTTTAAAGCCGTTATGCAGTCCCACACCAGTCTGGAGGAGGTGCTAGAGCCACCTAGCGCTGCTAGGGCGGCTCTGCTGTCCGTACAGATATTGATGCAGTCCTGCCTTTTTTCCTCGAGCGCGAGTTGTGCACAGAGTAGGATGGCTGTTACTTCCGCCTGGAAGACGGTGGCGTGCCTTCCGAGCGGTGTTATAAGCCTTTTTCCGGGCCTTCTCCGGAAGACTCCAGCTCCCGCCCTGCCTTTCTTTCTGGCTCCATCTGTGTACCAGGTTTCACCTGCGGGTGGACCAGGGTCGTGTTCGCTCCAGTCTTCCCTTGATGGGATTTGGATGTGATATCCTTTCTCAAAGTTAAATCTACGTACTGTCTTATCCAGTCTCATTGACAATACAGCATAGTCTTTTCCTTTGATCTGTTCTTTTGTGTGTTCTCCTTTTTCTCTCCACAGTCCATGATTTTTCAGACGGTGTGCTGCTATAAAGGCTGCCGCCTGGATTGTTCTGTGGAAGGGTTCAACACCAGTGATGGCTCCCAGGGCTGCCGTTGGGGTGGTTCTCATAGCCCCTGTTGCAGCCCTTAGGATCCACCCCCTGAGCGTTTCGAGTTTCTTTTGTACTGTCTTCAGATCTGTCCTTTTCCACCATACTGTAGCCGCGTAGGTCAGCCTTGGTTTCAGGATACAGTTGTATATCCATAGGACTGTTTTGTAGCTCAAGCCCCAGCTCTGCCCAATGGCTCTTCTACACATCCAGAAGGCTGATGTGAATTTCTTGTACTGTTGGTCTATTTGAGGCTTCCAGTACAGTTTTTTGTCTAAAATTACGCCTAGGTATTTTGCTTGCTCCTTAATTTGTATTTCCTGTCCTCGCATCATTAGCGTTCGTGCCGGTCCTATCTTGTACTTTCTGGTGAAGACGACAACCTCCGTTTTCCGGGGATTGATAGATAGGCCTTTATCCTCGCACCATTTGCTTAGGTGCCTCATTGTCGACTCGGTGATATCCAGTAGGGTGTTCAGATGTTTGCCTCTGGTGATTATAAGTATATCGTCTGCGTAGCCGACCGCTGATACCCCCAGGTTGGTCAGCATCCTTAGTGCTCCATCTATCACCATGCCCCACAGAGTTGGGGAAAGAACCCCTCCTTGTGGGCATCCGTTGCCGACGGAGCCTTTGACGGTGGTGTTACCTCTTGTGACTGTCAGTTTCCGGTTGCTTAGCATGTTCGTGATCCACTTAATTAGCGAATCAGGTATTCCCTTATCCTTGGCTGCTTTGCAGATACTATCTGTGGTCGTGTTGTTAAAAGCCCCTTCCGCATCAAGAAAGGCTCCCACGGCGTATCCTCCGCTTTCGATCTGTTCTTCGATGAGCGAGACAGCTACGTGCAGGGCTGATTCTGTTGATCTTCCTTCTCTATATGCATGTTGTTCGTTGCACAATGGGTTGTTCTTCAAGATATGGTCTTTTATATACCTATCCACCAGCCGCTCATACGTTTTGAGCATGAATGACGTCAGACAGATAGGTCTGAAATCCTTAGCGGTGTTATAGCTTCCTTTGCCGGCTTTCGGGATGAAAACCACCTTGGCAGTCCTCCAGCATTTTGGCGTGTAACCGGCTGCAATGCTGGCCCGTGTAAGTCGCACCAAAGGTCCGATGATTATCTCAACTCCTTCTTTGAGCAGAATCGGGAGGATTCCATCCTCTCCCGGTGACTTGTAGGAATCAAAGGAGCTGATGGCCCACCTCATTTTTGCCGGCGAGACAATCAGATTAGCGTGTTCCCTGCAGCCACTGATGTGACGCGAACCCTCGCCACCGGTTTCCACCTGGTCCTCCGCCGTCTCGCATGTATCCCCCGCTATCGTGAAGCCGGGGAAGTTCGACTCCATGAGGTGCGCCAGCGTCTCCTCGTCCGATTCCGTATACTTGCCTGTTGGGAGTTTAACCGCTCCCAGCCAGGCTTCGGGATTGCGGGCTAGGATCTTGTTAAGCCTAGCCGCCTCTTTACCAGATTCCACGTTGCTGCAGTACTCTCTCCAGCTTTCAGTCTGGGCTTTCCTTACTGCGTGGCGATATTCCTTCTGTTTACTTCTCCAGGTTATCCATTGCTGGTTATCGTTGCTCCTAACTGCTTTCTTGAGTAGAGCTTTGGTCTCTTTCTTCAACTTTTCCAACCGGTTATTCCACCAGGGTACCTCATATTTGCCTCTGCCTCTCACCAGTTTGCAGTTGGCTTCATATGCTTCTATGATGGCTCTCTGCAGCGATTCCGCCGCGGTGTTGAGCTCTCCTATCGTGTGGATCTCCTTTGGGAACCCTCTTTTTAGTTTCCTTTCCAGATCTTTCCTATATTCTTCCCAGTTCGTGCGCCTGGGATTCCTGATCCACGTTTCCTGTTGTCGCGTTTCTCCTGTAATCATAAAACAGATTTGTGCATGGTCGGAGAGTGAGGGTTCGTCCGACACTCTCCAGTCCCTAATATATCTCACTAGCTGCCTTGAGCAGAGTGTGATGTCAATTACCTCTCTCCTCCTTACGTTCATGAAGGTTGGTTCGTTACCTCTGTTGATGATCTCCAGGTTAGTGGTGGTCAAATACTCGAGTAGGGTCGTCCCCCGGTCGTTAGTGTTTGTGCTTCCCCACACCAGATGATGTGCGTTAGCGTCACATCCGACAACCAGGGGGAGTCCCCTTTCCTCACAGTATTCCACCAGCCTGGATACTTCCTCTGTTGGTGATTCCTTTTCAAATGGGAGATATGCCGAGGCGATAATCACCCGCTGCCTGCCCACTCCTCTTGCTACCTCTATGGCTAGAACAGCAAGGTCAGCTGTGCATAGGTCCAGTAGTGGTGTTGTCTCCAGACCCTTCGTCACGATGCACGCCCTTGTTCTTTCGTTGCCTGGGCCCCTGATGACCTTGCCTGCCCCTCCTAGCCCTCTTATCGTTCCTCTGTAACACCAAGGCTCTTGTATTAGTGCTATGGCTGTGTGCACCGCTGCCAAACGCCTGGTTAATACCGCCGCGGCGTCCTTGCTGCGGTGCAAGTTGATCTGCGTTACTGGGATGTCTGTCGAAGCCATGATTGACAGCAACAGCTCCCCCAACACTTGGTTTTCCTTACTACGACTCGGTCAGGGAGTATTTAAAACTCACCTTCCCAATGTCGTAGTAGGCTTTGTTGTCCATCCCCGAAAGCGTTCTAATACTACTTTCGGGGATGCCCAGTACCAATAAGGTCCCTTCGGCCTCTTCGCTCGATTTCTTTTCGGCGTTGAGGATCCTCCACGCCCCTGTTTTTAGGGTGGGGTTGTACCTCTGCAGCCTCGCCAGCACCGTTACTGCCTCCTCTGGTTTCCCAGGGACCCAGACCACGGTCCTGACTACTCTCTGCAGGAGCTCAACCCCTCCCACCTTAATTTTGGCTCCCTCCCAGATGTCCAGCCTGGGGATGCAGGATGCTGCCCAGGTTCTGGCACTCTGGTCGGTCGCCACCATCACAATGGCCCCCCCCCCCCTTGCAGAAGGACTCCTCGAAGCGGGGTAGCGGCAGTTCGGAGGGGATTTTATCCACCTCTTCCCTCATCGCGTTCCTGAAACGCTTGAACCTTTCATAGGTTATAAGCGCCTCAGGGTACCCCTCCTCGACGATGACCATCGTCAAGGGGTTGGTCCTCTGCGCCAGTGATAGCGTCTGCACCACAGCTTCCCTCTCCCTCGGTTTCTTGGGGGCTTTTTGCCCCTCCGGGGGGGTGTCCGCTGCGGTCTTTGGTCTTTTCTTATTCTTATTCTCGACCGGGGTGTTCCCGCTCGTGCCTTCTATCGCCTTTTGGGCGTTCCAGGCCTTGCGCTCACGAGCTCCCGGTCGACGTTTCTTCTGCCGAGTGGCAGTTTTGGGGGGATCTTTGGAGCCCCCTGCCGCTGGTTCCTCCGTTGCCGGATTCACCATTGCGGTTGCCTCTACCTCCATCCGGTCCAGTGGGTCAGGAACCCCTGGGTTCACCTGTTTCTGAGAAACGGTTCTGCCCAGTTCGTCGTCCCCAGTCTGTGACCGTTGGGTGTCGGCGCTCTTCCCTTCGTCTTCTTTTTGTGTGTTTTGTGATTGTAATTCCATTTTGTTCCCACGAGTAGCTAGGGAACTAGAGGTCACCCGCTGCAGAGCCCCGCTTGCAGCGGGAAGGCTTTCGTACCTCGGGAGGGCGCCTGGTATCCCGAGGGCACCGTTTGCGACCACTGGACCCCGTGGCCAACCAGTCCCCTATGCACGGTTTCTCACACAATGGGATTGGGGGTTGGATGTAATACCCATTGCGCCTCCTTCCGAACGCAATGGAGAGTTGTCCTTAGCGTCCGGAAGGTCCGACCGACCGTTCTCGAGAACCCCGAGGTCCGGACCCGACCCGGGAAGAGCCCGACGGGAAGAGCCCATTTTACCGAGATTCCGCGCCTCGGGCGCGTACTACTAATAGCTCGAAGAGGCGGCGAGCTGACGTCGTCGTATCGACCGACGACCCCCCCCCCCCCCCCCCCCCGCCGCCCCAACTCTCCACTTTCGTTGCACCATTACTTCCCGGCCCGGGAAACGGGACGGTCGCATAGACCTCCGGACGAGCCCCCACACCGGCTCCTCTCAGAGCACACGACAAGGTAACAACTCCTAGTGGGGGAGAGATGGCATTACTAGACTAGAACACCGCTATGAGAAATGTATCAGCCTTGGAGGAGATTATGTTGAGAAATAAAAAAAAATTCTTAAAAACGTTGTTTTTCTTGGTCAGGCCGGAAACTTATCAATCCACCCTCGTATAAAACATCTTTTAAATCATTGATGTACAAGCTGAAGAGAAGAGGCCCCAGGTAGCTAACCACTCTCTGATTACGTCCGGTTATGAATGATCGAACCGACATGACCGTCAACCTGGACAAACTCATTCCAATCAGCTTGCGAAGGAGTTTAGATGGTGAAATAGTCAATCCAGGTGTTAGAATCTCCTACATGATGCGTCGCGCCATGATCTACACATTGAAGATTCAACTCTCGCGCGATTCTCCGAAAAAACTCTGCGTCTTGAGAGCTCGACAGCATGTTTGCGTTGATGTCCCCCATTACAATTCTGCATTCATACTCCACTGAGTATCTGCTTCGATCATTAATAAGATCAAAGTCATCCGAGACTGGGATACCCGGTGAACGGTAAACTAGCGCAACAAATACAAGTGATATGGTACCATGTCGCACATTGCAGAATAAGTACTCCGGAGTTCCCGGCTTTCCTTCCGCCTCCGTTGGCGAGGAACACAGTAGAGTCGCTTTGTAGTCGTTACGGATATAAAAGGCGACTCCTCTCCCACGCTTATTCCTAGCCTGTCTCATAATGGAGTACCTATCAACCTGAACAAACACGTCGTCAACCTCAGAACCAAATCGCGTCTCCGCCACGCCAAACAAGTGATATGAGGGGCAAGCGCCCTCCAAAAACTGTAGAAACTTGCCCATGTGCGCATACAGCGAGGTTGCATTGAGAAACCCCGCTCGAAGTACCGCCCTGTTGGTCTCTCTCTTACCCTGACCTAGTCACGCCTGACCAGCAGGGGCCAAGGCCCGACCTTGTACTGTGGGCCGCTTGGCTACATCATCAGTAGCCCTTACAACCTCCCTTGCAGCCTCGACAATCTCGTCAGTCTTAATAATCTCCTCATAGAAAGCCGCCAATGTATGCAGGTCTGCCGCTGAAGTAAACTCGTGCATTTTTCCACCATCTCTTCTCTTAGTAAGTAATCGCCCGCCTCTATGCCAAGTGTATTTGAATTCCAAATCGCGCGCAATCTGTTGTTAAAACGACTAAAATTCTATTCACTTAAGTACTCATTAATAAAATCCCTACTCTGAATAAGGCTTTCACGCATTTCTTCACTAAGAGAGATTACGTTAATGTGCTTCGTGTTCATTGCTGTGAATCTCCCCTTTGAACGCATGATTTTATTCTCAAGTTCACGATGAGAGAGACAAACTATCCATGGTGAACGCCGATGCGTCGAATCCGGCGCCCCCGCGCCATTCTTCAGCCTTGCTCCAGGTCTGAGCAGACGCGTGGATACAAGATCTCCTCTGACTATTGATGGGACAACCGTGGTGAGGATAGCAAACACTATGTCTGCACACATTGCATCAGAACCATCACTAATATTTGTCATTACTATTTTCACTGAACCCCCCCCCCCCACCACCACCACAAGCCAGTGCCCCTTCCACGGAGACGCCTCCGCTCAGCTCCGGAGCGGGGACTTTCGCGGGGCAAGGACCCCGGATCCGACGCCGCTTGTGTCGCATTCGAGACCCATCGAGGTCAGAAGCGATATTGCAGATTTGTTTAGCATCTGTATTGTTATTACCGTCAATTAAACAAATACTACTATTTTTATTAACACTAATATCTTCCGTGATCGGGCATACCGTTCTATCATAATCTCTGAGAGAAAGATTTGCGAGTCTTCCGCAACACTGAGGCTACGCTGGCAATCCTTGGCAGCGCCACCATTACCCGTTCTATCAACGACAGATGTTATTTTGGACATAAGGCTTTCAATGTTCTGTTTAAGGATTGAATTTTCTTGTAGAAGCAGCAGACGGTCGCCGCGCAGTCCCTCTAGCATAGACGACTGCTCAGCAATCGTTTTCTCCAGCGAGGAAACCCTGGTGACCAGACAATTGACCAATGCTGTGGAGGGTGCCTAATCTACACTAGCGGCTCTGAATTTCCCCACGAGAAGAGCTTTCAGACCGTCGATCGCATTCTCCAGCAAGTCAAACCTGTTACCAAAGAGGTCCAACATGAAGGATGACCGTGAGCAATACCGAATGCTACCAGAATCCACAACTGAGCCACTCTTAGAAATGGCGCTCAAGGATGGTGTTGACGCTGTTAGTTTCGCAAATACATCGCTTTGTACATTAATATTCGGCGCGAAAATATTGAAGCTCACAGTATCCATGTCGGGCACTCTATCGAGAGTGTTTACAACCATAACATCCGGGTCAACGGTACCAATGTTAATAACACCAGCAGTATCATTTGCAGTATTATTACTAGTATTACTAACACCTTCAGTAATAATTAGTGTACTATTTACAGTACCTCTGATTAGCGGACTGCGTGGTTTGATCGTACTTGTATACTTATTTTGCGACATGGGAGCTATGTTGATAGTAACTGCATCGATTTTCTTCTTTTGCTGTTTTCTCGCCCTACCCTCCTGATACGCAAATTTGCCACTTGTTAAAGTCAAATTTGCCACCAGTCATGACAAATATCGTTATAGGGCAAGTCGCAATCCCTACATCTACGCATCTTGGCATTCAGCCGACGATTTTATTGCACTTCTTGCATAACGACATCTTTGGTAAAAAAAAAAATAATATAAAAACAAGTGTAAATAATAATAGTAGTAGTAGGTTGGAATAGAATAATATACGCGCAATTAAATCACTAATAAAAGTGTAACTAGGTTAATTTAAAATTTTTAATTTAAAATTCGCGCCTTAGCACCCATTTATCGATTTAAATTTCGCGCGCTTCAATATTCAAAACTCTCGCGCAGCGCGTATTGAGCGGGCCTAACGCATGCGCTTATATTTGGACGATGGTGTTGCTGCCTTGCATCGAAGTCGGATCCAGCGGTGTGAGAATTTCGCGAGCTTATCGGCGAGGTATATATATATATATATACGGACATAGGCCTGACCTCAAGTTGCAGTGCAAAAAAAACCATGAGCGCAGAAACGATGAGTTTGTGTTGACAATAGGAAACAAAAAATGCGCGGACAGAAGGAAACACAAGCGATATCCTCGAACATTTAACCTGTGCTCTTTACATACATATATAGAGATAACACCAATTCGAAATGCACCCGAATCCGGCCCACTTAACTGTCTTTTATGCATTTCGACGGTAACCAATTTGTTCCCGACATGCACACTTCCGCAGGTAGACGCATCGGCACTGTGGATCTATAGAAGCCACAGTGTAGGCTCGCGGCTCATTCGATTTATAGGAATCGAGTGAGTGCCGCTTTTCTCTCTATTAGTCAGTGTGAAATTTGACTTATTAAGGAGAGGCTACACTGGCCATGTAGCGCTAAGGCAAGAAAAGTGAAGTATTTTTCTTGTGCTTAGAGGGCCACAGATGCGTTGTATCTGGAAGAGGTACATTTGACGAAAGTGGCCTACGTGTATGTATATGAACACTGAAGAGTGCAGTATAAATGTGAAAGTCTTGCTAGTGCGAATGATTTATTGGTTGGCAACGCTCGCGTAGGTTAGTTTATAGTATTTCCGATTTTTTGTAATTGCTGTTCTCGGCGTGGGTTTTCTTGTGTGAGACAAAACACAAGTTTTTCCTACGTCACAGGCCTCGGCCTGGGCGAATGCGAGAACAGTAAACGCGTTCTTATAATGTCATAAATGCGTTCTCGACTGCGTTCGAGAAAGAGTGTATTGTGTGGAGAGAGCGTGACACGAGATTCCGTATATTTTCGAGCGGACCGATTTATTAGTTTTCTCTAAGGAGGAAAATATCGACTCGTATTCGGAACTCGAGGATTCGAAAATCTGGCAGCGCGCTGTGCAGGCTCGAATGAGCGGACTGTCCGCGGTCGAGTCGTTTGAGTGGCGCGGGATGTTTGAACCCGAGCGTGGCGTTTTTATGACGGTACGTACGGATTAACGCGAGGAAAACTTCGACGCAGGAGTCGGGGTTTTCTCAAGTTCGGGTCGCGTTTTTCTAGTATAGTTGTATGATTGTATGCTTGGTATTGGTGAGAGTGGGAAGGGCGGCCATATTTTTGGCAATTGACGGCAGCGGCTGTGCTGTGGAAGCAGGGCCTGACTGAGATCAGTTCGGTTCTAGACTCAAAGCTGAGAGCTTCGCCCATATAATTTCTTCCTGATAATAAATTCAAAATATAAGTTCAATGTGCTCGATTTTATTTCTTTCTCTACACAATTCCTACATTCGCTACACACGAATATCACCCGTGTGATAACACAATTGCTACAATTTAACCGCTTGGCTATGGGCCTCAAGGAGGTCACAATCACATTTACTAGAGGCATGTCCTTAGCAATGGCTGGCCTACAGGGCGAAGAGGTAGAAACCTATCTCGACGACCTTATGGTGTTCGGCAAAACCCTCGACGAGCATAAGCTCCGTTTGCGACGCGTATTAAAAAGATTGTTCGATGCTAATTTAACGGTAGCCAAAAAAGTGTCAATTCTTAATAAAAGAGGCGGTTACATCAAGACAGATCCGGGAAAAACGCGAGCAATGGCGAAATATCCGGTACCAAACGACCAGAAAAAGCTTAAACAAGCCCTTGACTTATTCAGCTACTACCGCCGCTTTATCGAGAATTTCTCTAAGATCGCCCACTCGCTATTTAAGCTCCTGCAAAAAGAAACAGAATTTGTGTGGGGAAGCAAGCAAGAGACGGCATTTAATAAGTTTATTAAAAACGCAAACTCATGTCAACCGATCCGGTATTAAAAGCGCCGGATTTAAACGAGCCATTCATCGTAACAATAGACGCAAGCGACTGGGCGCTGGGCGCGATCTTGAGTCATGGCAAACTAGGCTCTTAACCGCTGCTTAAAAGGGAGCGAATTGAAGTACCCGACGTACGACAAAGAGCTCCTTGCTATAGTTTTCGCAAAAGAATAGGTCGTTTTTTTTAAGTTTTTTTACGCGGCACCGGACGTGAAGCACAACAAAATTCCCAATAAAAATAGTAAGTCCCGCACCCGGGAAGCCACCTGCGCTCAACTTATCTATCATTTCGTAATCGAGAAATCGAAACTTAACCGCGTCAATTTTTACAGAAAACTGGCAGTACCGCGCCAGACGAACGCAAACGACCTCACTCAGGAGGTACCAGCCCAGTTCACCCACCACTTAAATTAGAATCCAGGTTTAATTACGGAAAAAATCGCCCCTCTCGCAACCTCGAGTACCGACTGGAAAATAATTGAAAAATCCCGAACTTCGTTCGTACTTTAAAGCCGACGAAGAATTAAGTAAAGGCGCCGCAAGCATCAGTCACGCTTGTGGGCCGCGACTTACTCGAGCAAGGAAGGGAATCTAAGCACCAGGCAGAGAGAGTGCTGGACTTAATCCTCGTGCATGGCGCAAACGAAGAACCGCGCCGCGTTCGTGGAACACTTTCACCCTTTATAGGAACTATTCATACATTTTTATGCGGTACATTAGACGAGGACGATGAAATCGAACTGGGCGGTAGCCAGTGACACACGCCTCACCGCAGCCTTTTTAGCCAACCAGACATAAATCATTGACACAGCGCTGTCAGATCCGGGCAACAGCACACTGAGGCTAGAAGCTGCATCAAGCGTATTGATAAACATGACGGTAGCTTACGGGAACGAGATGGCAACAAATATCGCTTTAACAAATTTCAAACTAGCATTATCGCAATTTAAATTGGACACGGAGGTATTAACGGATTCAATCCTTTTCGCAGAAAAAGGATTGGTCCATCCGAAAATCATGCCCCGGGATACGATAAGCCGTGCAGCCAAAATGGTAGTCAGCTCGGTAACTGGTGCGAGATTTCCATTTCCCGACAGCAATTTTTCAGCCTTACCGGTGATGACGATCTCGCGGTTATCGATCCTGTACTCCCAAGGCTTTTTAGTGTATAAAGTTGCCATCCCGCTTTGGACCCGCAAAAATTCTCCTTATATAAAGCCTCCCCAATACCAGCGATCCAGCGCTTAGCAACCGGATCAGAGGTCGCAGCGTATATATGGTCCGAACATCATCATTTTGCAGTAAGCGAATTAAATCGAGCTTGCATGTCAATCCTGCAAGAGAGAATAGTCAAATTGCGTAAAATTAATAATCTTTTAATATTAGTAAATCTCGAACCGGTCAGGGAAATACATAGCAATGCTGCGTGCGAAGCTCAAATCGCGGCAGGCCGCACAATCAGCAATCCAGGAAATTGCGACGTCAGACTACGCGTGTTAAAAGATACGTTTTGGCTGAGCCTGCACAAAGCCAATACATGGATATATTAAACTAGCAAACCGGAAAATATTTATTTACAATGCCTCCGGGCAGAGAAAATTATAACTATAATTAAAAAGGTAGGTATGCTCGATTACGCCCGAGTTGTACGGCACACACTGCAAATGCGCATCTCACAGCGTCAAGATCATTATCGAGGCGCTTGAATGAAACATCCTTCACAACCGTACACATCAATATCCCGGCAATTATTGCAGAATTAAACGAAAACAATAAGACACTCGCGGAAATCGAGCACGTGATAGAGCGCGAAACAGCCAATCGGGAAGAAAATCTGCACGGTATAAAGTTCGAAAGTTTAGAAATGGCGCAGGACTACGCGACATTGCAGCCAGAGCGTGCGAGATCGCATAATGTAAAGAAACCGCATTCAAAGCAAAAGACCTTAAAAAATATATATCCATATTCGGGTACTCGTCAACGTCTTTCACAATACTAAGGATAATAACACTCATTGCAATCTTCTGTATAAAGCGCCGGTGCGCTAGCAACCCAGTCGAAAGGGTAATAAAGTAACAAGAGACGCTAATGGCACTGGACCACGTGCGCCATTGCTACAATAGCCGCGACGCCATTAACGCCACATAAAAATCGCGCGTGCGCACAAAGAAAAAAAAACGAGCGCGACCACATAAGTGCGCCTTGCAGCACGGCGTCTATCTAAACCCCACAACTCCCCAGCCGCTAGATAAACAGATACGCAACATAAATAAATATAATACCAAGCTGTGCAAAAGCGCGAGAGACAGGGTGCAGCAACACACCACGTAATTTCACCTCACGATACGATTCTGGGAGTCTAACAAAAAATACTCCTATTATTTGCAACAGTGGTAGTAATAATAATAATGCTAAAATTAAAGTTGAAGATAATGATATGACTTTTAAAAGTAATAATAATAGTAATAACAGTTGTAATTGCAATAATAATAATGAAGTTGATAATAACGCTGTTGTCAATTGCAACTCTAGTAGTATAAACATTAACAGCACTGTTAATAACATCGATAATATGAACAATAATGTTACAAGTGTTGAGGTATCCCTTAAGGACAACCTTGCAGCCTCAACGCTAGCCGTTGCCTCCAAGAAACCTAACTGCGATAGGAAACAGGTAGCCGGAGATTCGTTGATAGATTTAAGTGCGCTACGTTTTTGCAATTTGCCACCGGCCATACTGGATCTGTTTACATCACAATTTGGTCTACTTGAAACGGCAATGGGTGATCTGAGATCTTTTGTGGAGAGAAAACTTAGTACTGCTAATCAGGGGCTGGTCCCAGCGGTTGAGAAACCGTGTATTATTGACACTCTAGTAGATAAAGTGACGTCACTTGAAAAAATAATAATCGAGCAAAATACTAAGGTTGATGGTTTGCTCAATGATCGCCTGCTCTTGCTTCAGGAAAATAGAGTGCTCAAGGATCAATTAAATAACTTAATGTAAAAAATTGAAAAGATTGTTGATATCGCAGCATCAAAGTGCAGTGGGGACAGATCCAGCTCAGATCATGGTGGCAGTACCGAGGACATAGGTGTTCGTTGTACTGATATCTCCCAAGTATTCGTATCACTCAGAAACTTGGATGTCTCTGCTTGTAGTGCGGGATCTATCATCGGAGATACTATTTCAAAAAATTCTGGTAATGGCGTAGGTGCCTCTGCGGATAATGACGTTTCTCTAGGCGGCTTCAAAATTTGTAAAAGTCGCCGTCGATCACGAGGTAGAAACCGAAAAAAGGAGGGTCGCAATACCGGTCTTCAAACGGCCCTTCGACGGTTCGGCTGGATGGTCATGAGCCGTCAAGTCTACTCAAATTATAGTTTCTAGTATATTCGATGGTTCGGAGGAAAAGCGTCGTGATGTGGCCCAGCTGTTCTCAGCACCATCTTGCCATCGGTCGTTAGGGCCGATATCGTCTCGACGCGTCTGCTCCGGCAGGAAAGTAAAAGTGTGTGCACAGCAGAGAAAGCTGAACAATTGTCGCCGTGGATAGTTCGCTTATCGAATCGGTTGTTGATGGGAGACATCATGCGTGCGAAGCATCGTTTCCCCGGCCTAAATACGAGACATATTAACGTTTCGTCTTTGGACCAGGAAACGAGTAATGATCTAATTCATAGAAAAATGTTTATAAATGAATTATTACAGAAGGGACTTTTTCTTCAATTTAAAAGCTTCAAAAGCCTGGTCGTGGCCTAAAGTCTCCCTCTAAAGTCCTTAGCAAGCTGATTAGGTTAGGGTTCTCTAAGTCGGTGGTTCTGTGGATTGGATCATATATCACAGGACGTAACCATCGAGTAGTTACAAAAACAAACGGCGAGTCAGATTGGCTCACTACCAATCTTGGCGTACCACAGAGCTCGGTGTTGGGACCTCTGCTTTTCAGTTTGTACATAAACGATCTTCAGGATGTTTTGGCCAATTTTCAGGGGCCTGAGGGTTCACTATCAGACGGTGTTAGACACTTGCTTTATGCGGATGACCTCCAAACATATACTCAGGTAGCTAGAGACAATCTTGTGGAGGGTGTGGATCGTTTGTCGATGGTGGCGAGAGCTGTGTCGGCGTGGGTGACTGAGAATGCGCTCCGCTTTAAAGTTAGCAAAACAAAAGCTGTGATATTTGGTTCGGAGTATAACATCAGTAAAATACAGTCTAGAGCTGCCCGGCATTGAGGTTGAAAGTGGCGTTTTCGTTCCATTTGTTGACATTGTGACTAATCTTGGTGTTGTGATGGACTCGAGAATGACGTAGAAGCCGCAGATTGATGCAGTTAGTCGTAAAGTAAATAAGGCTTTATATGGTCTCAGATCTTTCAGATCCTGCACAACTGAGGCGCTTCGTAAGCGGTTAGCTAGTGCTCTTGCAATCTCTCATCTGGATTATTGCTTTCTTGTTTACATGGATATCTCAGGGGATCTTGAGTCTCGACTTCAGAGGCTGCAGATTTCTTGTATAAGATACATCTGTGGTGTTACGACGAACGAGCATATTTCCCCATACAGAAAGAAATTGGGATGGATAACGGTTCGAGAGAGGAGAGAGTATTTTGCCGCGGTCATGCTGTACAAGGATATGGTTATGAGGCAGCCACCACATCTTCTGCCCTTTTTGAGAGGAACCAGTCTAGGACCTCGTGCAGGGACCCCAAAGAACTCATAGTCCCGAATTCGTGTACTGAGGCTGGGATGAATTCGCCACCGCGCGAATCGAGAAGTCTGTCGTCGGTTGGTAATTTACGGACAGCAATACATCGTTACATGTACCGAGTTGACAATGAATACAAGTTGCGCATTGTAAAGTCGTATCGACGAAATGTATATTGACTACGATACGACTATGATATGTACAAAATGTTTTTGACTTGTGCAAAATAAATTTTATTCTATTCTATTCTATTCTTGTATGAGTATGCGCAAAGCGCACACCAGCAACATCTGCAAAGGGTTTCAGGTCACACTTTATTATAGTACTCTATTTCTATGTAATAATAATATGATACAGGGTCCAGCGTAGAAAAACAGTAGCCTGTCTCCGAAAACGCTCGGAAAAATTACAGTATAATTGTAAGGTAAAATCAAGCAAAAGGCGGGACCGCCTTAGCTCATTCCAATTTTTCAAAAAAGCAAACGCGCAAACTATCACGAGAGCCCAGGTCTCCGATTGTTAACTAATATTAACAAATTCATATCACACCCGTATAATATTGCATTTTATTCGAAACGAAGTCAAAATAATATTGTAACAAACGATTATATAATTTACGCTACACAAATCGAACCCTGTTCGACGTTTATATTCATAAAAACTAGACATATAAGTAAGTATTGTAAGAGAGCTCCGTCAAGAGAACATGTAAAGCAGCAGCGGCTGCTAGAACGCTACACCTGCGTCATACTCTTTAAAACACACACATACACATACGAGTAAGCACACAAGCGGAAAGATTGGAACAGAATCCAATACGCAAGTGACATAAATAAACAAACAAATTGTGCAGCTTCAAGCTGCATTGGCATCCGGACATACATCAGAAAACACACTCACGCATTCGCATAATACACATAGCGCTCCACGGAGCGGTGCTCATAAATAATAACTATTTTTTGGGCAACGAGGACTTTAGCCCGCGCGACCTCCGACGTATCACTGACGAGCGCTAGGCTCTTCGATGGCACCTCCACAGGTAACCACTGCCAATGCCACGAAATCGTCAGCAAAGAGCAGCAGCACCTAAGAGCTCGCGCTATGGAAATGCAGCGTATGCATTTCCGCACGCGCCATCGCTCGCCACCGACGAGTCGCGACGGTGACGAGGCGAGCAGATTACTGGCGACCGACTTAACGAACGGAGCTCTTCGCTCTTACCTAATAAACAGAGCTGTCTCCACACCACTGTCTTTTCTCCACCTGCCTTTGAGCTCTCTGGGAGCACCCCCATCTTTCCGTAACAATAGGCAGCATTTTTTTAAATAATAATAGTTGAAAGCTAACGAAATAAATTATTTATTACTAATAATTTTACGGAACAACTTTCTTGACTTGACAATATCAATAGTTTTGACGCTTAATTTAATATCATAAATAATTTTGTTTCAGAAAATTTTGAAATTGAAACATTATATATATATATATATATATATATATATATATATATATATATATATATATATATATAGATTAAAATAAATGTCTGTGAACTTTTGGGCGTAAAAGTTGATTAAGTCTTGCAGGGCTATGGGACAACCAAAATGGCAATGATGTTAGAAATATTGCTATGATTTTAGTGACCTTTAAAAGCCAAAACAAAATTAAATTTAAGGAACTAAATGAAGTCTGCATTAAATTAATATCCGTTGACATGTATGAACCATACATAAATTGTTGATCCATGGTTGTCAAATACATGAGCAATTCCTAATTTCAATAACCTACTTTTTGGAGGATTCCAATGAATCCTGACAATTATTAAATCAAGAAAATACAATCCATGATTTAAGCCAGAATTCAAGGGAAAATAGGATTTTGAACGTAAGTAGAACCATAAATCGAACTAATAAGGCCAGAATCTAAGAAATCAAAATTATAATAACAACCTATAAAAAAATGTTTTTATTTGTTCTTTTTATGACATTATTTTTCTTCACTTCCACTAAAATTGATAATAAAAGGAAGAATTTGTTTATTAATTGCTTATTTATTGATACTTAAGGTAGGGAAAGCAATGATTTATTGAAGACTTCCTGTGTAGGTTACATTTTATGTATTCTTGTTTAATATCAAATTACACGCCATATATTTACATTAGAATATTTTACAGGATAGACTGGAACGAAGCAAGTGATTCTGCTAATAATGATTTGGCGGTGGAAGTAGATCAATAAATACATTAATTAAATATTATTATAGATAACACGAACATATAGCCTTATTATACACATACGACCACCCATAAATATATGGCATAGTTTTTAATTTTCAATAAGTGTACCAAAGATTAGACGATAAGCTAAAATGTTATTTAATGTTTTCTTAATTTCCATAATTGGTTGAATACATAGCTTGATTTCTTAGTATTCTTATTTCATTTTTACTGATAACTGGGTATTATATGCTTAAATCATGAAAATATATAATTTTTTTAATAAAATAAAACTACTTTTAAAGCACGAATGACCGCATATGAGAACCTTAACTATAATACAAGAAAAACGGGATAATTTGCTTGTTTCTCTCAAGGGGAGCATTCTACGGCAATTTAGCTGTATTTTGATTCAACATAAAACATTACATTGGAAAACATGTGTTGAAGTCTATGTAATGGAAGTTTTGAAAGCGAATTGATACATTTTCATCTAAATTTTCCATATTTAGATACTAGTATTAAGCTTAGGTAACAATATTCTTGTATTGGAACTATTTTTTTCATATTCTAGTACACTTTCTTTCATAGTATATCAAATTTCATTATCCTAGTTCATTACTTCTGAGAGTTATTCGACTTTAACACAAAAATTCTAAAATATGTCACTGTGCGGTACCGTTGGGCGTAACTGCTTGATCACTTTTTTATACTTTAAGCAGCTTTTTCTTCAAATTTAGATAAAAATTAGTGTCTTTCAATGGACTTTATTTGGTTTTAATCGGACTGCAATGTTATCTCTGAAAGAAGGGCTACTTAAATATTTTACAAACAATTGAATTCAGAACCGCTCTTAATTAAATTTTGTTGTCTTTCTAAAAAGTTTATTGATATATATCTCTCCCACTTTACTCTCAAACATCGCCCAGCAGACTAAAAAATTTTTTAACCATCCTACCAGCAATGCGCAAATAACAAAATTTTAAATTATTCTTACCAATTTGAGAATAACTATTACATCTTTCTAAATATCCATGTAAAAAAGGAATATCTTTGAAAGTTATTAAAAATATGTGATTTAAAAAAGTTTTGTGGAATTTCTCCACTTACTAGTAAAATAATAGGTTTTTCGCAAAAGTCAGTACTTGTCAAACCGCATACGGGATTCAAGCCGATAAATATGGAAAAAGGTACTGAAATTTAACTGTAATGGTTTATTGTTAATATAGCCTACAAAATCTGTCACTTACCTTTAAATATTATCATTCTTCATACTCATAAGTACCACTTTCAACAACAAAATTGCATTTCGTAATTTTTATAGAAAGTGGGGTCTCTAGATGCTAATTTACTGGCCTATATCTAGGTTATGAAATGAAAATCATCAATGAGGATAAAAAGCTCATTAATAAAAGTAGGAGAAAAAGCAAAAGCAATGCTGGGAAGAATTTTGAGTATATAAGAAAACCTAGAAAAGAAAATGCCGCTGAGAGAGTAATAAATAAATGAGAGGAAAATGGAGAATAAACATAAGAAAAATCATGAAAGGTCGCTATTTATCAGGAAAGGCCCAAGCTGGAGACAAAAGTATGTGCGATAGTAGACCAAAGAGAAATTTGTAGAGAATAGGTCAAAAACTAGGAACATTAAGAAGAACCTGTTAAGAATAGATTTTGAGGAGGAAAATAGAAAAATGAAATTCTGGAAGTGGCGAAGGTTTATGAGGAAAGATGCCTTTACACCCCCTCTCTCTCTCCCTTTCTCTCTCTCTCTCTCTCGCATTTAGAATGGGTCTTTATTTCATTAAATCAGTTCTAATCTCCGACTCTTAGCAGGGGAAATATTTCTAAAGCAAGCTGTCCGAAACATTATTTTTAATATTAAACAAACTTAATTTGTAATTGTCACTCCCTTAATTGAAAAAATACTATTCGATACATGTGCAAAGGATGATTTTCTACTCAAATAAAAGGAGTTGATTTTGTACCTTGAGCTACTTCGACTAGTATCGAAAACCAGAAAAATAATATGTTATACACTTAGAATAGACGACTCGAAACATTCTATTTTCGATCATGATTGCTTTCTTACCTACGGGCATTATAACTTGTAATGGTGGCGTTTCCCTTTCGCCGCAATCTCAGTTGGGAACCAAGATTCGGAAGGGACATCGTTAATAACAAAGCTTATTTGTAACAAATAGTATATCTATATTATCATGTATTTATCTATAAGTGGAGTTTTTAGTTGTTCTCTTCAATCTGAAATAAATAAACCAACGCGTGTTGATTTAGAAAGGTTTTGTTTACAGTATTAGACGAAATCTAGCAAGTTTTATAGATGTAAGATTTGGGTATGGACACGATATTACAGTGCAGCCTATTTAGGCATCGGTGCGGTAAGGTTCAGTACAGTACGGAAGTGTAGGTGTGTAATTTAGTTGTTCATCTTTTAACGGTGGGGACGTGTGCGCACGACTACACTGTTCCCAGATGTTTATCCGACACTACGATTCATATTACCCTGTGAGCACACAGTAGTAATCGGCACGATAGATAGGGGTTCTTCAGGTATCGTGTGGAGACGTGTGTGCACGACTACACAAGACTCCTTGTTGCGGCTTTCGTGCGCGAAGTGTGCGTACAACTATGTCGCTTCTAGATGTTCATCCGGTACTACGGTTCCTGATTACCCTGTGAGCGCACAGTGATAGCCGGTTCGATAGACGATGGTATCGTGTTACTGGTTCGCGTGGATACATGTGCTCATGACTACAAGGCCCTTTCTTGCGGGCTCCGTATTTCCATAGTCCTGTTCGCACACAGTGATAAAAGAAATACGGTGCTATCGTGTAGAGAAGGTGAGAGTGTCCTACAAAGACGTGTGCGCACGACTCTGTGTGACTCTGATTCTTGATGCAAGATTCTTTCTTACGCTGTGTGCTCACAGTGACGAGGGAGAAGCTATGGTCTAGTACGGTGTATGGTAGTCTGTAACTTGAAGTGGCACCCACGTGTGCTCACGCAAGTGATGCTCTCAGTTTTCATTATCACCAGGAATCCCCATTAGCCGGTGTGCTCAATGTGGTAAGGGGATTGATGGTACGGTAGTGTGGTTGTGACAGTGCGGTCAGCGAGGGGTCAAAACAGCATTCGCGTGTGCTCACGAGGATGATGTTTCTGCGCCTTTTGGGTTTCCTGGTTAACTCATGTGCACGCGATGGTAATCTAGAATATGGCCTGGTACCGTAGATTCACCGTCACGTATGCTCACGAGAAGGTTGGTCTAGGGTGTGTCCTTCTCGCGCTCTCTCCACAGTGTTGTGTGCGCCCAGTACCGTGCAGATCGGTAGCTCGAGTCGAACTGTCTCTGCTTGTTCGGTGGCCTGCTTATATAGCCAGTTGTGATACATGGGAATGTGGCGGGTTCTCGTATGTGTGCCACTGTGTAGTGGTCTCGATTTCTGTGCGCGTGAGAACTGAGGCTTAATGCGAGCTCGACCTGTCGCCTCGGTGTGCGCGCGCGCTTGCTCTGCTTTGTGCGGATTCACCTTTCTGTCCGTGCACCTGACTACACGCTCATGTAGGCGCGGTTGATTTTACAAGTATGTATTTGCACGAGGCTTATGCCTCGCTGCAAACTTCGATTTCGATGTATTTGAATTCCGTTGGCACTGCAAACTCTACACTCTATAAAAGCCTACTTTATGTCTCTGGTATACCATACTAATATATACGTGTTTATATGATATGGAATATTTAAATTAGTATTTGTATTTATTTTCTTATGTTTATCTACTAGATTCTTGGTGCATTGGGAACAGAAAATAATAGACCAAGTTCAGCAGCCCAGTGTGTTGCATACGTAGCTGTAGCTGAATTGCCAGTCGGACAGTGGAATGAATTGATTCCTCTTCTTGTAAATAATGTTGCTAATCCCAATAGCACAGAAATGATGAGAGAGGCTACTTTGGAAACTATTGGATATATCTGTCAAGAAATTGATAGCGAAGTGTTAGTTGCGCAATCAAATCAGATTCTTACTGCAATTATTCATGGAATGAAAGGTTCCAATACTTCAAGCCACGTACGCTTAGCAGCTACAAGTGCTCTTTTTAATTCACTAGAATTTACCAAAGGGAATTTCGAAATCGAGGTTAGAATGTTTTGTTATAGTATTTATATCTATTGAAATATTATTCAAATTTTTTAATTCTATACAGTCATCGTAAAATAATAGTCATAGAAATAATTTATAACAAAACTTAGCTTTTGAAAATTCATGCAAACATGCACGCATGCGCACACATACACACCTACGCACTACTACACCAAAGAACGATTCACCCATACAGCCGCACCCATACACGCTCCTGCCAGCGAATAAGCCACCTATTTAGCCCCACACACACCCATGCACGCCCCCAACAAAGAACCATCTACCCATCGAGCCCCTCTCCCCTCCTCGCGGCGCATATACACAGATACATAAACCCGCAGCAATGCATATCAACATTTAGACACGCACACACCCGTACTTCTCCATCCATCTTAACATCGTCACTCTTCACCGTTATACTCTTCAGCTATCCCCATCGTCTTTTCTCAGCTTCATTAGGATTGGCAAATTGGCATAGCCGTCATGATAGACTGAGGGTATACTCCGGTTTGGAGATATAGCCCTCGAGTCCCCCTCGCTCCGTTCGGTATGGTAAGCAGTAACAGAAGACATGCTCCGAATATTCTAATTTAAATCGGTGTAGGTACGCACGAAAGAATCCGTGCCCGGTCAATATCTGTGTGAGGTAGTAATTAAGTGTTGCATCTACGATGCAATGATTCCTAAGTACTTAATGGTGCGTTGAGAAACAATCTCATATACATTCATCGTCAGTTTTATTTTCTCCATGTTCTTCTTACTAGAAATAAGAATAACTTCGGTTTTATGGCAGGCCAATTCCAGACCTGTTTCTGTCAGCCATTCCTGTATTATATGAATAGCCTCCTCAGCTATTTCCATTATTTCTTCTATTTGTTTCGCTACTACATCTACTGCTTTGTTGACTGCTATTGTACACGACGTTCCAAACTGGGTTACGCCTCCTGTTTACTTCGTAGATCTTGGTACCGTCATCTTTGTCATATAAAAGGATTCTGGCTTTCAAATAGTCGGACATCAACCTTCTTATGTATAAAGTTGCCTCTTGCCGGATTGGCTCGTGTATTGCACTTCATTTGACTGAATTTAATGCATTATTGACGTCCAATGTAACTTTGGCGCAGACTTCTTTCTTTCACCTTTCTATCTTCACCCCTCTATCGCTGTTTACTTTACTAAGGTTGAACAATTCTTCTGGTAATCATATGGTGTTCCGACAATCCAATTTTTTTCATTTTATAAAATAATCCATTCTGACGTCGATTATGCCTTCTAGGATCTTGCCCGAAGTATCCAACATGCAGATTGGTCTGTTTGAGGCGGACTTCTGGAGTAACTTCTTTCCTTTTGGCAGAAGCACAAGTCGTTTTTTTCAGTTTACGGGGAATGTTCCTTTTTTAGACTTGTGTGTACACTAATAGCATTCTTCTGTTACGTCCTGAGCACTGATTTAAAATCAATATTCAGAGCGTACCAATATAGCCTAGAGGGTAGGCTCTATATGTTTAATGAATTCACGTCTTTATCAAAGATTGATTATTAGGAATAAGTTAGACTTACCTTTCGTTGACTCTCACCAACTACTCACACGTACCGCTTAGGAATGCGCTCGTTCAGAGAGGAGTTTTCGTAAATGACTTTGATAACACGGAATTTAGCGTAAAATAACAAGTGAATGATTTTATTTAGTTTGAATGTTACACGAGTGATTCGTAATGTATTTAGTAAACGATAACGACTTTCCAGAATCAATTTCAATATAATTAAAATATGTTTCGCTACGTAGTGGCTTTTTACAATAATTTTCACCAATTGTCGAACCGGAGCGTACGGAGTTCTGAAATCGAACTGATGGTAAATGCGAATGCCAGAGTTTATATAACTTGGCATTAACGCACGATATTTTCAAACATTTCAAAAACTGGTGTAGCTCTTCTCCCGCCGCTGTACGCTATATCAGCCTCGAGTATTAGAGGCGCGAGCCGTTTCTCCCTACCACTTCAGACCCTCTCGCAGCTGCACTACTGCGATCCGACAAGCAGCTACCTGTCGCTCGTATACCTGTACCGTTTATTGCCCTAAAGTCAGCTCTGCTCCCTTCTCGCAGTGTAAAGAGTTAATTGTTACGTTTAAAATGTATGTGGTGGCCCTGAAAAGGGCCGATTGTTCTTTTTTGATGATAAAATTATCTTTTCAATTTATTATATCCCTTTTTTTGAGGATATGGAAAAGTGTTTGTGGAAAAGGATTGATGTGACGAGGAAGACGACGACGACGAGGATTTTTTTTTCGACAGTCTGTTGTAGCCATCTTTCTCCAGATATGAGAAAGTGTTGGTAGATAACGACTTGGTTGCGAAGACTTTATGAGAGGTTGTCTTTCCTCATATGTAGAACCGCTGCTTTGTGGCTTGCTCTGTTCTTGACCCATTTTTTTTATTTTGTCTCGTTGGCGGTTGTTCGTAGACTGACTCATATTTGAGATGTTGTGTACATTTATACACTATCCCTACTACACGGTGAATAGGATTATTTACACAGAAATAAAAAAGAGTTGTTTTTTTATGTACACACAATGAATAATATATTTTAAGACCTTAATTATTACAAACATATTTACAACTAAAAACTAATACAATGAAAAAATCTTATAGTGGAAACATTACGTCGTACAAATCTTTAGCAATTTGGGTTAGTCCGATAGAATAAATTTCTATTAAAATTACATCTAATACATCGACACTTAGAGTAGCAAAATTTAAACTCGTCTTAACTAATTCGTTTATTGTATATTTATGAAGCGTGTAATACTGTTTAAAAGAATTTACATTTTTCAATATATCTCTTCATTTCACCTTTCATATAGTCCAAGATGCGATCTATAACACGATTAACAAAACCCGAAAGCTCCTCGAGATGTTTTAATCTTAAATCTATACACTCGCTCACCTGTTTTATGCCTACAAACGTTTGTTGATGCATTACAATGCTCAGTGAACTCTCGTATTTTGTTTTTTGCACGTTGATTTCGCTGTTTGCTGCTGTGTTCCTCGTCGCCCTGGGCGTTGTGCGTCGTCGATTCGGGTGGTGATGGAGGTGGCTTTGGTCTTTTGTCGATGCCAATCACCCTTGCTCCAAAGCAGTTGGTAAATGTGACATCGTGGTTAGGCAGTAGGATCTTGGTAGGATGTCCAAAATCTTGGTAAAATGTGAAACAGTTGTTGAGATACGCATCCATTGCTTCTATCTGGTCCTTGAGCACTTCCCAGCTGTGTTTGTCGAGTGTCACATACTTGGCTGGTAATCCGTTGGCACAAAGCTTGAAAACTGCCCTATAGTAGCCTCCGTAATACTCCAGACCGACCATTGCACGCTTGCAGTTTGATCTGTTGAGTGCATACACTTTCTGCCAAGTCTGGCACGACGTCTTAACGAGAAGTGGTGAGTTGCGACTGATGCTGGGAGACTCTGTTTCAAACGTTTGATACAGGGTGTCCCATTTTAATTTACCACCCCCTAAAACTGGTTAATAATTTGCTCTGAGACAAAAATGTTTCAAATAAAATTTGTTGGGTTCGAAGGGGGGCATCTTTTGGCTATTTTAGCTGCGACCTTGAACATGACCTTCAAGGTCATTTGAAAGTCAAGACCAAATTTTCATATGAAATGTGAGTAGATAAACAACGCGGGTTCGGGACCCCCCCCACCACTCCACCCTCAGCACACCTGTGCAGGTGAGAATAGGCCCCGCCCACTTCGAATGTTCTGGAAGCTTCGAGCCATGACATCATCAGCACACCTGTTAACTCGGTCGGTAAAGAAGGGCACTACAAACAGGTGTTCAGCTGTAAACTCGGTCGGTAAAGAAGGGCACTGCAAACAGGTGTGCATCTATGGCAGAGGCTAGTACCAGGAGTTGGCTGCTGCGCGGCGGGGAGGCGGCAGCGCTGGGGGTCGGGCAGCATACTCCGGGCGGTATACTCCGGGCAGCATACTCCGGGTGGTATACTCCGGGCAGCATACTCCGGGCGGTATACTCCGGGCAGCATACTCCGGGCGGTATACTCCGGACGGTATACTCCAGGAAGCTTACTCAAGGTCAGAGACGGCACCAGCATCTCGGCGGGCTGCAGCGCAGTGAAGTCAGCTACCGGTACAGCCGCGGTGAGTCGCGCGTTGAGATAGCGCGGATTGGGTTACACCTGCTTGTTGTTCTTCTCTTCGCTCCTCTTTATACCTTCATATTCGTACTTTTATCGAATACGATAGCATATACGCATCTTCTTAACGCAATATAGCTGCTGCGTATTATCGGGAGCTCTCTCTTTTTCTCTTTCGTGCACGCTACAAGTATAATATGCACGGCTATCATGCAACGTTTAGCGGTGACGTCAGCGGCATTACGTTACAATAGCCAGCATTGTTACGCGCCCGTGAAATGCATGTACTTTAATAATGCTAGCTGCGTATTTACATCAGCTTTCTTAGAACTTGTTTACAGCTAAAGTAATCTTTGTTGGTCGAATTTTTTAGAGCATGCGTGTATGCATTGATCACAGCGGCAAGTATCAAAGGGTCTCTAGTTTCACGCTTGTTTTTAAGTCGAATCATTTGCGTATATTAAATACAATTCGTATACGTACATTTCACATAGTATGAATCATTTATACATCCTCACTTATTATTATTATTTAGGACGATTCATTCTCTACGAATTATTTTTCTCAATAAGAAGTGCGTATATAGTGAAACTTATTTACTTGAAATAAGACCCTACCTTCCAGAATATCGTAGGACGATTCATTTTCTACGAATTATTTTTCTCAATAAGAAGTACGTATATAGTGAAACTTATTTACTTGAAATAAGACACTACCTTTCAGAATATCGTATGTGTTTCGAGACATCAAAGGGGATTTGCGCATGTTTTGCCGTCCTTATAAAAGGGAAGCGAATTCATTGTTTTTCATTCTAATTAGTGTATTCAGAGAGTGATCATCATGTCTGCGTACGATTGCAAGGAGCTTGTGAATATTATGCTAAAAGCCCATGGGCTTATAGCTCAAAGTTCCAGAAACGTCCCTGAAAAAGTGGATATGTGGATATGTGGATCAAGATTAATAACAAAACTTTGAGACATTTGAGATTATTGCTTCAAAGTGCTGAAACTGCTCCCGAAAAACAAAAGTTTTTATCAACAATCGCGTTTCTCAAAGGTTTCAAGGACAAATTAAAGTGTTTGCTGAAACGTGGTGAAGGTGTGCGGTGTGAACGACGAAGTGATAGAGTAAAATGGCAGGATTTAGAAGCAGCATTGAATAATCGTATGAGATCAGGAGTGATTACAAATTCGAAACAGTTAGATCTGGTAGAATTTATGAAAGATGCTCAAGTTTTATTTCAAAGCCGAATCAAGACTGCTCTTAAGAAAGAGACTGCTGTGAAAGTGTATGCTGTATTAGCAGCTGAATACGTCATCACCAAAGCTGACAAAGAAATTACGCAAATAAAATATTTCAACAAAGAAGGCTGAGCCTATTTTTCAAAATACCAACCTCAAACAGTGGTTTACTTCGAATGTTCAACAGCCTATCCAGCGAGATATGGAAGAATTCCAGGAACGTGACTCAGGCTGGACACTTCGATCAATTCTTAATCTGTGTGTGCACAGTAATAAATATAATGCAATGAGAGGTAGTTCATACGTAGAACTACCATACGTAATAAAAAGGAAAGAAGCTTGTGTCAATGTGAAAAATTTCGATGACGCCTTTTTCAAATGGGCTATTCTTTCAGCATTGCATCCAGCAAAAGTACATTCTGATAGAGTATCATCATATAAGGCTTATGAAAACGATCCAATTTTCAAAGATCTACAATACCCTGTGCTACCAAAACATATACCTAAATTTGAAAAACAAAGTGGTATTTCAGTTAATGTTTATACTTAAAAAAAAACAAGTGGAAGATCATTTAAAGTTGTGCCAACGCACTTGACGTCATGTAAAAGAGAAATTCACGTTAATCTTTTACTTGCGCAAAATTATTACGCAGATGAGAAAGAGGAGGTTGATGACCAACTTATAGTTTATCATTATGCTTGGATCAAAGATTTATCCCGTTTAGTATCTAGCCAACTTTCAAGACAGAAGGTTAAACTACACATCTGTAATCGGTGCTTACATTATTACCGAACTGAATCGCAATTACAGGCACATGAACGTGACTGCTCAGAACTAAACAAATGTCGAGTAAACTTGCCAAATTCCAGAAACTCAATTCTGCAATTTAAAAATTTCAAGAATAAAGAAAAAGTACCATTTACAGTTTATGCTGACTTTGAGTGCATCCTTAAAGAAATAAAAGATGGAAATGCTTATCAGCAGCATGAAGCTTTTAGCATAGGATATTACGTGAAATGTAGTTACGATAATTCAATCTCATATTACCGTAGCTATAGAGGATCTAATCCTGCAAAATGGTTTGTTGGCGAGCTTCTACAACTTGCTAAAAATATTGAAACAGTATTTTGGTGTCCGATACCTATTGAGCCATTGACTTGGGAGCAAGAACGGTCTTTCCAGCAAGCTACATCTTGCCACATTTGTGAAAAACGTCTGGATCATGATAGAGTACGTGATCACTGTCATCTCACTGGAAGGTAATTTCTTCACGTGACAAGAGCGATAGCACCCTTATGTCAAGTATTATATACTTAAATATGTTTCAGATATCGAGGAGCAGCTCATGAGAAGTGTAATCTAAACTATCAAGATTCTCGCTCTGTTCCTGTGATTTTCCATAATTTGAGTGGATATGATTCACACTTTTTAATCAGAGATATTGCTCAATGTATACCTGGCAGAGTCAACGTATTACCTATAAATAAGGAGAAATTTATATCATTCACTAAATACATTGATGGTAGCGATGTCAATTTCAAATTTATCGACTCCTTTCGATTTATGGCATCGTCACTAGACAAGCTCTCACCTTATCTCGAAGATCTGAATATGCTCAAGCAAGAGTTTAGCAAAGATAACCAGCTAAGTGAAGAAAAATATCAATTGCTAAGAAGAAAAGGCATTTTTCCTTATGATTATTTGAATTCATTGGAAAAACTCAACGTTTCCGAGCTACCGTCAAAAGATGCATTTTACAATAAATTAAACAACTGTCACATTTCAGATGAAGATTATAAACACGCTCAAAACATTTGGAATAAATTTGAAATCGCTAACTTGGGTGAATATTCAGACCTTTATTTGAAAACAGATGTACTGCTGCTAGCTGAAGTTTTTGAAAATTTTTGTATCAGCTGTCTGAAAGCATACGGATTAGATCCAGCACACTATTACACAACTCCTGGCCTAACTTGGGACGCACTGCTCAAATATACAAAAATCGAACTAGAACTACTCACCGACATTGACAAAGTAATGTTTATTGAGCGTGGAATAAGAGGACGAATAAGTCAGTGCTGTAACCGTTATTCTCGAGCAAATAATATTTATACGGGCACTGATTATGATAGTGATAAAGATACAAAATATTTAATGTATTACGATGTTAATAATTTGTATGGATGGGCGATGCAACAATCACTACCATATGGTGGTTTTAAGTGGATGACAGAGAAAGCATTCAGTCAAACTGATTTTTCCAACATAGATGATGATTCACCAATTGGCTACATTCTTGAAGTGGACTTGGACTACCCAGAGCAGCTTCACGACGATCATAAAGACTTGCCTCTATGTCCTCAGCATATGAAGCCACCAGGTTCAACATACTCGAAGCTTATGACGACTTTACACTCAAAAGAGAGATATGTTCTGCATTATAGAAATTTAAAGCAAGCTTTGGCTAATGGGTTACAACTTCAACGAATACATAGAGTCTTACAGTTTAATCAAAAACCATGGCTAAAAACGTATATAGATTTGAATAGTAGCATGCGAAAGGAAGCAAAAAATGAATTTGAAAAAATCTTTTTAAGTTAATGAATAATGCAGTTTTTGGCAAAACAATGGAAAATGTGAAAAAGCGGGTTGACCTCGAAATTGTAACTAAATGGGACGGCAGATACAGTGCTGAAGCCCTTATTGCTCAACCTAATTTTCACAGTCGCACCATACTAGATGAAAATTTGGCAATTATAGAACTGACTAAAACTGAAGTCAATATGAATAAACCTATTTATGTTGGACTCTGTGTACTTGATTTATCAAAAACGTTAGTATACAGCTTTCACCATGATTATATGAAAAAGCAGTTTGGTGATAGTTGTAAGCTGCTGTATACAGACACGGATAGTTTAATATACGAATTACGTAATATAGATATATATGAAGTTATGAAGCGAGATATTGAACATTTTGACACTTCGGACTATTCGGAGAACAATACCTTTGGAATGCCACTGGCAAACAAGAAGGTAGTTGGTTTAATGAAAGACGAGTGCAATGGACGCATAATGACTGAATTTGTTGGTTTGCGCAGTAAAATGTACAGTATTCGAGTGGAAGGTCAGGACAAGGTGAAAAAAGTGAAAGGTGTAAAAACTGCTGTAGTACAAAATTCAATAACTTTTGATGATTATATACAGTGTTTAGAGAACATGTCTACACAGTCTCGTGTACAATGTACTATTCGGTCTCACACGCACAATGTATTTAGTGAAAAGCAAGTAAAAGTAGCTTTAAGCATACACGATGATAAAAGGTACTTGCTACGAGGTGAAACTGATACTTTACCTTGGGTCCATTATAAGATTAAGCAGACAGATTAAGAATAAATTGTATAGAATAAAAAGACAATTTGTAAATATTTATTTATAAATCTGATTTATTTATCCAACTATTGTGCGTATTATCAAACCCTAACCATTTTACATAAAGCTTATTTCCTTGTTTTTTCAATACTTTCTCTACAAGATAAACATCTGGATATTTGGCTTTAAGCAATTTCTGTTCATAAAAACCGCCAGCGATGGGTTGATCTTGATAGTCCTTCAGCTTGTACGTTGGCACTGGATACGTTGGCACAACTTGACTAATGGTAAAAATTTCTGTCGACCAGTTGGGCGTATAACCCTTTTCAAATACTTGCTTCATTTTGCTCACTCGCACCTTATCTCCAATTTTAAATTTAGCTTTTTTCTTGTTTTCTTGGTAAGAGAAACGTTTAAGGACTTTAGCTTCATTCTCTCTATTGACATCTATCGGTTTCATACCGATGGTGCGATGTATACTGTTATTGTACTCTACCAGTATATCAGGTAACATATCGACACATTTATAGTTTCCTCGTAAACTAAATTGCTTCCACATCTTATTTTTGAGCGTGCGATTGAAGCGCTCATAGATGGAAGCTTTTAAATTGCTATATGTTGAGTAGAGATTGATGCCATAACGTTTCACGAGACCTTCAAACGAGGAGTTGTAAAATTCTTTTCCTCGATCGGTATGCAAGTTTTTTGGTACTCGACCTTGCTCTAGAATAGATTTAATTGCTGCTGAAACTTCGTTTCCCGTTTTCTGCTTTAAAGGTACGGCCCAGGCGTACTTTGAGAATACATCAATGACTGTCAGTAGGTACTTGTAACCTCTATTTTCTTGTGTGTAAGGTAGCATCTCTACCAAATCAGCTTGCCAGGTATCATCTAAACCACGCATTATAAACCTTCGACGCTGATAATTACGTCGAGCTGGTTTATGAAGCTCCTCTACTAGTCTAGCCTTTTGATGTGTCATTATTCTGAGCAGTTTTAAACAAAATTTCATATAGTTCACTAATAGCCAAATCTATTTTTCTCTGTTTCTCCGCATTCTCATCCTTGATGATTTGTATAGCTAATTCTATAGCGTCAATTGCTTTTCTCAGATCACTCGTGATTGCGTGAATAGCGTGAATCTCTGATTGAATTAAACGTTGAAGCACTGCTAAATTCACCGCATCGTTTGGTTGCTCTGGTTCTGCTGTATTACACAATTTTTTGCTTCCAATGTCGAAGTGACCGTCGGCAGTGAGTTTATAGCCAACACCAGGAGAACCACGACGACCTTTGGAGCGATTTAGCTGACGTCCAAACACATCAACGCTTATCTTGTTACTGACTTGAATTTGTTGGTTATAGCAATTAATATATGATTTTGGCTTCACGCAATTCTTCGATAATGGAATGAATCTCATTTACGTGGCTATTATTACCAGCTAATCTTTCAGCCATGAGTAAACGTAGACGATCAACTAGTTCGTTAGGATCGTCCCAATAAACATAGTCCATGAGAGTACGCTTTGTTGCAATTTTATATCGAGGTAAGAGTCCACGACCATACTTTACAGGACTTTGCAACTTAAATAGAGGGGCAATTATGGTATTATATTTATTGCTGTTTTGCTGACGTATAGGCTGATCGAAACTGTAACGTTTTCGATGTGCGTTTGTAGCTTCGAGAATTTTCTTATAATTTTGCAAATCATCAAGCTGAATCAATGACATATCTGGGTTTAGTTTAAAAAGCAGTTCATGCAGACCTTCAGTTTTCGCATACTTTAACAAACTCCCTTTTCTATCTAAAACGCTAACATATTTTTTGTGGATTTCTATGGGTGAATCACCGATCTTTAGTATTTCACCATCTTTACGTATTCCAAAGATAAGATCAGAGTATCGTTGTTGCTTATTTTGTTTGAGCAGCTGAATATACTTGTCATTTGTATCAATATTCTTCTCATCCTCTTCCTCGCTATCAGTTTTGGCACTTTTAAATGAAGCATCAACTGTTTCATTGAGTATTGTATCATCGAAATCATCATGTTCCTCAGCAAGTTTATCATTATTATCATCATAACGCTCCTTATCAAGTTTATCATCAAAAAATTCTTCTTTTTGAGGTTCTAGCTTGATCTCTTGTTTTACTTTCACTAGCTTTTCCAGCGGATCTACTATAGGTTTAAAAGTTTCACCAAGAGCTTTTTCCATGCTAGCTTTACCTTGCTTTAGCAATCTATGTTTGCGTCTAATTGTTTCGCGAGCTTTGGTAATTTGTTGAAGAAAGCCTTTTTCATGTCGAATGTCTGCCATGTTGACTCTTCGACTATTTACAGTCTACTGCAAATACTCAGGGTCTGCTATAGGTTATATATTTGTGGCAAAGTAATCAAAGCCTTTTCTGTAACGTCCATCGTTGAGTGCTCGCTCCTTGTCGATAAAAAGAAATCCATGCTTACCATCATTCCAACATGCTGAGCATAAATCTTTGAAGTTTGTATATGTCATATCAGAATTCACATGATCATCGTATATATGTTTAAGATTTACATCATCTTGGCGAAAAACTACCAGCACATTTACGTTATCACGCACCAAATCTTTTGGAATGTGAGCGTACGACTGACAGCGATAGAAACAGTCTACGTTTTTGTGTCTCCCCATGCAAAAGAAGGCTCTAAAGTTGTCCTGTCTCTCGCAGGCGACGTCGTCGAAAACCATGATTGAATCAGGGAGTACGTCGTCAGGTGCCACAACTGCATCATGCTCACTGAAAGGGAAGTACTCTATGCCGGGCAAAGGTTGTAAAAGCTGCTCGAGAAACTTATACTTGGGCTGTTTCAGTGACTTTGAATAGATGTACACGTTTTCAAACTTGAGACCATTGGGATGTGTTATGAGAGCGAGCAATGTATTAGTTTTGCCACAATTTGATGGTCCACAAAATATTGCTCGAATATTGTCAGGCAGTAGCTCTCCATGACGTTTTCGCATTTTCTGCTGCTCTACTAAAGTATCGAAATTCGACACTGGCAACTTGATTTTTTGTTGCTGGAAATCCATGTGAACGCTTCATCAGCTTAAGGGCAACTGTCACTTTAGCTATAAAAAGCGCGTTTATAATGTATCAAGATCAGTCGAGAGCTGTCTTCTCGTGCATCATGATCGTACATAAGCAGAAACGACGCAAAGGTCGTGGTGTATTGAATACACTTATCAACAAGCTTCCAGTAGAGCTGCATCTTCCAGGATATCAGTACTGTGGACCGGGTACTAAACTAGCACGTGGAGATCCTGGAATCAATGCCCTTGATAGAGCCTGTAAAGAGCACGATATTGCCTACTCACAAAATCGAGAAAACGTCGAAGCAAGAAACGCTACAGGTAAGATTTTGGCTGCAAAAGCTTGGGAGAGAGTCCGGGCGTCAGACGCCGGTGTTGGAGAAAAAGCAGCTGCTCTCGCCATAGCAGGCACCATAAAGGCAAAATCCAAGTTTGGAATGGGTCTTAAAAGGCAAATAAAGAAGCAGAAGAAGAAAAAGAAGCCATCTTTATCATTGGCCAAAGTGATCAAAGCTGCTCCCACTTCTGCTATTCCAAGCAACAACTCTCACACAGTCATTCGTGGCGCTCTGAAGGCTGCTCGTCAAGCTGTAAACAAAGCTGGAGGCAAGAAGAATGTCCGCATTCCACGTGTGCTACTAGTCACATCCAAAAATGGAGGATTCCAACCATTCCTCATTCCAATATTTGCTGGTTTGAGTGCAACAGGTGCATTAGCAGGTGGCGCTGCTGGTATCGCCAAAGCAGTGAACGATGCTAGTGCTGCTAAACGACAGCTTGAGGAGAGTCAACGACATAACAAAATAATGGAAGCTATTGCGCTCGGCAGAGGTCTATATCTGCGACCTTACAAAGAGGGCTACGGTATGTACTTGAAAAAGTATGGACAAGGCTTGAGGAAAAAAAAACTTCAAATTACCGCAACGTGCATTAACTGACGCTGATCTGATAAAATATGCACGCATCTTGAAAATTCCATATTTTCGAGGTGTTTACATGAGAAATGCATTACCAGCGAGTGGACCACATTATCGTGAATCAGCAATCGTCAATCTCGACGATCAAAGTGGACCTGGCACGCATTGGGTCGCATATCGAAAACGAGGCAACGATGTAGTGTATTTTGATAGTTTTGGAGATTTACAACCACCTCAGGATCTTATGCAATACTGGAATGTGAACGGAGTCAAGTACAATCAGAAACATTACCAAGACTACAACACCTACAACTGCGGCCATCTTTGTCTAAAATTTCTTTTGAATGTTATATAAGTATTGGTTGGGATTCCCGTTTACTCAGTATTGTTCGAATAGTCATGGAAGACTCACTAACACTGAGCCTATCTGGAACATCTTCTGTGCTGCAAGCTCAATATTTTCCACCGCTTGAACTGTCGCCAAGTAAAAATTACGTTCTTGGACTTGTGGAACTGCTCACATTTAATTCAATACCCAACATAGACAGAGGCAATAATAAGTTTTACGTGGGTGAGGAAGTCATTATTTTGCCTACAGGCAGCTACGAAATTGAAGACATTGAGAAGACTCTGAAAGAGGCTCTAGCATCAAAAGGCATAACAATTAAACTCAAGCCGAACAATAACACCCTTCGTTGCATGGTCAAGTGTAGCCAATCAATTGATTTCCGTCCAGAAGATTCTATTGGAAAATTGTTGGGTTTCACAAGTCGCGTACTACCGCCAAATATTAATCACGAATCTGATTTGCCAGTAGCCATATTGAAAGTTAACGCATTACGCGTTGAATGTAATATTACTTCTGGGGCATACATCAATGAACATAAGGTGCACACCATACACGAATTCTTCCCAGCTGTTTCACCAGGCTATAAGATCATCGTAGTCCCATCACCTATTATTTACCTGCCAGTCACTGTCAAGACTTTAGATAACTTGCAGATAACCCTTTAGATAACCCCACATTACAACGGCTGAAATATGATATTTTGGAGCCACTCTGTCCACATCACAAATTAGCATTCAAAGCAAACTGTGCGCACAGAAACGTATTATTGCTGAAAAAATTTTATCAGGACAATACGCCATCTCTTGAGAGATCAATCAAACAATTTTATTGCACAGAGCACCTGTCCTTTATGACTCCCACGGATATTGCTTTCTTACCGAGAGAATTTCTCATAACATTTGCAGCAAATAGTATCGAGCAAGCTTGCAATAAACTGCCAGAACATTTGAAGCTGGACTCTGAAATTTTGGAGTGTCTACGTTGTTATGAGCACAGCAGCGCCAAGAATGGAACCCCACCTTTGAGAAGAGATTGCGTACAGTGTAAATTTAATGTGATTAATAAATAGCAGCATGGATAAGCGGGTTCGTTTCCAAGAAACGCCTACTGTTCATTCAATGTACACATGGACATATGCACATAAACGTGCACGATGTGGAGAGTGGGAGCAAGCAGCCCGAGATCGAGAGCGTTTTAGGTGTAGAATTAAAAGAATAGGCAAAATTATTGTACCAGTACTTGAGAAAAAACTAAATGAGCTGTGTATAAAGTAATATTGAATAAATGTATTATTCATTTTAATTGTGACTACTGCATTTTAATCCTTTATCCCTATAGATACAGTAAAATAAATATCGTTTGAGTAACGCAATTCATACCATTCTCACTCTGGACGTCAACGAAGATGGATCAAAATACGAGTAATATTAAATATAAGCCTTTTCCTCTGTGTAAGAACGAGGAGAAGAAAAAAGAAACATCGCACTGGAAATCGTTTACCGAGAAATATTCGACAAATACAAAATCTTTTCCTGAACGCGATAAGTATAAGAAATTTTAATATCTGAATTGAATTAGGAGTATACGGAGGCCACCCTACCCTTATACTCCCACCACGCCAAATTTACAACTATAAAAGAGCAGCGAACGCCTTAACTTCAGTCAGTTTTCATAGATCATTCGTTGCTTGAATCATTTGTACAGAGCAAGAATATGGATTTAACTCAGATAAACCATATTGGACGCACGGATTTTCTTCCGACGGAGAGCCTACGCAGCCTTGAACTAGAGAAAAAATATCAAGTTACTAGTATGAGAGAAGTCAAGACAAAGTATGGGAACAAAGTCTTCATTGTACTGGAGAATGTTTTTGGCGTCTTCTTAACCTCGAGAATGAGTAAAATAATAACGGATGATTGTTTTAAGCAATTGTGCTCAGAATGTATAACAAAAGAATTGTATATGCAGTATTTTGGAACTAGAATGAATAAGATAGAATTTGGTTATTTCGATGAATAGTCAAATAAAAGATGTTTTTCTTTTGCTTATTGTACATGCGACTAATATTATTTAACCTTTTTTCCTAATTCCTATGCATGCAGTCATATACACTATATACTCGTAGAAGTTAACGAATAACAGCAAACACTGTATATTACGCGATGTAATAAGCTGCTCATCAGCCGCTGACGAAATCGCGCTGCAGCCAAAAAGTCGTACGCAGTGCAAATCATACTGCGTGCAGTTAGCAATGAAGATGTAACCTAATACATCATACGCTAGCTCGTAGGTATTGCAGCTGCACTTCTTATTGAGAAAAATAATTCGTAGAAAATGAATCGTCCTACGATATTCTGGAAGGTAGTGTCTTATTTCAAGTAAATAAGTTTCACTATATACGCACTTCTTATTGAGAAAAATAATTCGTAGAAAATGAATCGTTCTAAATAATAATAATAATAATAAGTGAGGATGTATAAATGATTCATACTATGTGAAATGTACGTATACGAATTGTATTTAATATACGCAAATGAATCGACTTAAATACAAGCGTGAAACTAGAGACCCTTTGATACTTGCCGCTGTGATCAATGCATACACGCATGCTCTAAAAAATTCGACCAACAAAGATTACTTTAGCTGTAAACAAGTTCTAAGAAAGCTGATGTAAATACGCAGCTAGCATTATTAAAGTATATGCATTTCACGGGCGCGTAACGATGCTGGCTATTGTAACGTGATGCCGCTGACGTCACCGCTAAACGTTGCACGATAGCCGTGCATATTATACTTGTAGCGTGCACGAAAGAGAAAAAGAGAGAGCTCCCGATAATACGCAGCAGCTATATTGCGTTAAGAAGATGCGTATATGCTATCGTATTCGATAAAAGTACGAATATGAAGGTATAAAGAGGAGCGAAGAGAAGAACAACAAGCAGGTGTAACCCGATCCGCGCTATCTCAACGCGCGACTCACCGCGGCTGTACCGGTAGCTGATTTCACTGCGCTGCAGCCCGCCGAGATGCTGGTGCCGTCTCTGACCTTAAGTAAGCTTCCGGGAGTATACCGCCCGGAGTATACCGCCAGGAGTATGCTGCCCGGAGTATACCGCCCGGAGTATGCTGCCCGGAGTATACCGCCCTGAGTATGCTGCCCGACCCCCAGCGCTGCCGCCTCCCCGCCGCGCAGCAGCCAACTCCTGGTGCTAGCCTCTGCCATAGATGCACACCTGTTTGCAGTGCCCTTCCAGAACATTCGAAGTGGGCGGGGCCTATTCTCACCTGCACAGGTGTGCTGAGGGTGGAGTGGTGGGGGGGTCCCCAACCCGCGTTGTTTATCTACTAATGTGCATATTTTTATGGCGGATTCGGATTCTACTAAAAAAGAGAAACACTTTTTGTTCGAATCATTTTTTGAAAAAATCCCAAATTTTTGTTGTAAACGGCTTTAAAAAAGTTGAAAAAATCACTAGATATCTCTTATTGCCCCACCCTTTAAAAGAAGTTACAAATTTTACATTTTATCCGAGGAATTAGAAACGTACACAATTTTACAAATTTAAGTCCAAGTATGACCTTAGCCATGAACTTGTCCTTAACCAACAAGGTCATTCGAAGGTCAGTCAATTTATTTAACGGTAATCCTCGATTTTTATTCCGGCAATTGAAGCTTGGCTATGACCTTGACCTCGAACCTTAAATTCATTTTAAGAAAGAACCATCACTTTAATGGAAAATACTCTCTTTTTCAAAGAAATGAAATTACCAAAAAATTTATCAACAGAACCAAAGTTCATTAGAACGCTAATCTGATTCATTTTTTATCACATGGGGGAAGTTTGCAATCTTCGGGGTATGTTTGACATTCTCTGTGGCAAGTTAGCAATCTTCGAGGTATGTTTGACATTCTCTGTGGCAAGTTTGCAATCTTCGGGGTATGTTTGACATTCTCTGGGGCAAGTTGGCAATCTTCGGGGTATGTTTGACATTCTCTGGGGCAAGTTTTACGTCATCTGCGGAAAATTTGACATCATCTGGGGCAAGTTTACGGTCCCAACTGGGACAAGTTTGACATCATCTGGGGCAAGTTTGAGCAGTAAGGGGCATGTTTTCAACTGAGAATCAAAATCAAGCTTAGTTTTTTTAATGAAAATTGTACATATTTTAAATCATATTCAGATTCTCTGATAAAGTACGCATCTTTTTAAGAAATATTTTTCTCGTAAATGCTTTATTTCTCGCTAAAAGACATTTTTTTGCTTCGTTATCGTTCTATTGGTAAAGCTTGTAACTTCTTACAGCTCCTCAAAGCTTCTCATCATTAGGTTTTCATTGACTTTCTGAATTTCAGAGCAGAAAAATACTCATAATAAATTATTTCTAGTAAGATTAAATATTCCCTAAAAAATCTACCTACAACAGATAATGGCTGACTACATGCCAGTAGAGATAGTCAACATGATCAAGATTCTGGGAGAATGTCACGACAATTACAAGGCTGCAGCGAGGCTGTACGCTGAAAGGTATCCGGACGCTCGTCATCCTAGTAGGAGGAATATTAAACTTCTAACGATAAGAGCTCAAGGAGGTAACTTAAGAAGGAAGAGGCGACGGGCGGGCCCAAGAGAGCATATTGCGCTTGGGGTTCGTGGTGTAATTGCCGAGGATCCTCATATTTCGACGCGACAAATTCAGCGAATGCATGGAGTACCCAGATCAATAGTTTCCCGTGTATTGCGTCATTTTAGATTTCATCCATATCACTTGCACCTTACACATGCCATTGAGCCTGGTGATCCTGCCAGGCGACTTAGATTCTGTCAATGGGCGGAAACACGAATGCGCATAGATCCATTTTTCTTTGATCGGACTCTCTTTACAGACGAGGCAAAGTTCGATAATATGGGAGGAGTTAATCTTCATAACGCGCATTATTATGCAGAAGAAAATCCACATTGGCAGCGAGATCACCGTACACAAAGACGGTGGTCAATTAATGTTTGAGCGGGCATAGTTGGGGAATACGTTGTGGGTCCAATTTTTTATGACCGCAATTTAAACGGCGAGCTTTATTTAGATATTCTCAAGAACCAAATTCCACCTCTTCTAGAAAACATTCCGCTAGAAATAAGGCGAGACATGTGGTTCCAGCAAGATGGTGCTCCCGCTCATCGTAGACTACTTGTCAGGAGATTTCTGAACGCGACATACCCAAATAGTTGGATTGGAATTGGTAGTCCAATCTGTGGATTCCGTGCGCGATCGCCAGATTTGACCCCATTGGACTTCTTTCTGTGGGGGGTCGTGAAGCAGAGAGTTTACGCGGAAGCCCCGACGACGGCACAAAATATGATGGAGAGAATTGTTGCAGCATTCCGGGCGTTCACCCCACAAACATTAATAGATGTCCGAAGAAGTTTTCGGCAGAGAATACAAATATGCATTCAACAAAATGGGCAATTGATAGAGCACTTGAGACGGTGAAATTTCCGTGACTAGCTGAACGAAGGGGTCTTGCCTTGGCTGGACGTGAAGGTCTTGCCTTAAGTGGCTGGACGGGGTCTTGCCTTAAGTGGCTGGACGTGAAGGCCTTGCTTTAAGTAATCCAAAGGATACCTCTGTCTTTGTTTGAAGCTAGTAACATTCATCTAAAACAGCTTATTTCTAGGACAAATTCTCTTTTCAGTTAAAGGGAGAGCTACCTATTGATGATCAAAAAATGGTTAAGACAAAAAGTGTTACTTTTACAGTAGAACCCGAATCTGTGATAAATCTTATTCAAATGACCTTGAAGGTCATGTTCAAGGTCACAGCTGGAATAGCCAAAAGATGTCCCCCTTCTAACCCAACAAATTTTATTTGAAACATTTTTTTCTCAGAGCAAATTTGTAACTTCTTTTAAAGGGTTGGGCAATAAGAGATATTAGTAATTTTTTCAACTTTTTTGAAGCCGTTTACAACAAAAATTTAGGATTTTTTCAAAAAATGATTCGGACAAAAAGTGTTTCTCTTTTTTAGTAGAATCCGAATCCCCCATAAAAATATGCACATTTCATATAAAAATTTGGTCTTGACTTTCAAATGACCTTGAAGGTCATGTTCAAGGTCGCAGCTAAAATAGCCAAAAGATGCCCCCCTTCGAACCCAACAAATTTCATTTGAAACATTTTTTGCTCAGAGCAAATTATTAACCAGTTTTAGGGGGTGGTAAATTAAAATGGGACACCCTGTGTAGTTCACTCAACAAAGAGCGTCAATTGATTTGGTAATATTTACGCCTCATAGAGAAAAGAGGGATCAAGTGTTGTTTATAGTTTGATAAATTAAAAAAAAGGCACGTTTCATTCATTATCGATAAGAATTCAATAGAGTTTTTGTTTTGTTTACATAGAAATAAATTCTCCGGGTCACGTCCGATTTTAACGGCCACTTGTTTGTATAAACTTCTTAACTAACTTAAATATCCGGTCCTAGATGTACATATCTGATTACAAAAGCCTCGGCCTATTGATCTCGCACGTGGGAATGCGTTGATTTGACGACGCCGATGACGCAATGCTTTATTTTTCATTCTTTTCTCGAGACTTTGATAAAATTTGAGGACTAACGCGTCATTTTTGTTATAATCTGATGTAAAAAGATGTCAATATTTTCTAAGAGATAGGCCACGGCACATGCGATGTGTATTTTAGAGTCGATGCTCTGCACTTGCTTTTTGTTCTTTGCGAATCGAGTGCAGTTTTTTCTGAGTCGATCGAGATAATGCGGTGAGACGGGTGCAAGTCCATAGCTGTTAAAGTAAATTCCGTATCCATTTTTATCTATGTAGATGGCAACCCAGTGTGAACCTGGTTTATCGGCTGTTTCGAGATTCGTTACAATGGCTGCAGGTGTGGATAATAATTTTGGTACGTGGTTGGCTACGTACACGCCAATTGCGATGCAGATGTTTGAGTGAAATGTCCCCGTCGTACCACTCTATGCCGTGCACTTCGAGAGAACAATAATTATTCGTTGTTCTGATGTCGTTAGGTAAATCAGCAAAACTGCATGGTGAACGAACTATCCAGTGACTAATGATGCGACTCTGTAGAGATATAGCGGCTACTTCCTTGGGAATACATTTTTTATTTATATCTCTGAAGCCTTGAATATCGATCACGTAGTCCGCCATAATGATGTTGATGAGATTTCCCGTATGTGCGTTAGCAAGCTGTGTATCGCGACTGACTGCACACTATTCGTGCATGACTTATTAAGCTAATCGAGGCGCTGTAATCCACTAACGCGCATTTCCACTCCGCTTATCAGCATGTTATCTTGATTAAAGAGATTGTGATGAATGTGATCAATCATGTCAAAGTATCGTCGACTTTGCGTAAAGTATATACGATTTTCCAGGCCTTTGTTTACGGAAATCGGTAACTGAGCGGAGCTCACCGCGTTTACTGCTGCATCGAAAGCACCCAGTGTATCGTTGTACCATAAACTCGCCGTAAGATGAGATTCTTTAGCAGCCGGTGAATAGTTGAGAAGCGTCTCGATATACGCTCTGTAAGGATATGCGTTATTAGGCGGTTATTGCTGATACGTTGAACCGGAGAGTACGTGTCTCACCCCGCCACCGCCTATTTGTTCGTCGTAGTAGCGTATCTGGTAACTCATTATATCATTTTGTTTCTCTAACGATTACGTTTGAAGTGAAGCGTAATCGTCGATGTTCCGTATTCGAATGGTATTCGCACTCCGAGTTGATCCCTTATATCTATTACGATCGAGCGAAAACTGTGATGCAAGAGTGTGATGTAATGAGCTGGTGCAAAATTTCTCACAACTTTGCTGTCAAATTTATATTTCGCAGTATCTATGGAAACTATTCGCAACAGAGCAGCTTGAGTGTCGTCTTCTGTGTGCGGTTCGCATACGTCCGTATACACGTATAGCTGATCGGTCATAGCTCGAGAGAGGGATGCAGGTCTGTTTGCCAAAGCGACAACACTGCCAAGGTTTGACGAGACAAAAGTGCCGTTTTGTCGTCGTATCTCCGAATCTTCGAAGCCAAAAATACGTCTAATTTTTTCGTTGAACGTTAGAGTGTGTGGCTCCGTGCATCCGCATTTACGGCGTAACATGTAATAGCTCCTTTGAAAAGGTGCCTCCTCGAGACGTAGATGATCTTGAAATGCACTCGATTTATTTATTTCGTTGGCTAGCTGATCGATCTTTTCGTAAGCTCCGTACGCGAAAAAATACATTTCAGGGTTATCCTTTTCCTTTGCTTTGAACTTGTAAAAGGCGTCCCGTTCTTGAATATGAGTGACGGTGTAGGCTACGTGAATCTCAACAAGTGCAACGGACCAATTACCGCTCAGTCTAACCTTGCGCGAAAGGTGGGTTGTAAAACAGCTGGTAGCGTTGTCACTGTAGTACATCATGCCACTGTTGCTAGGCAAAACTAGGTACAAAATCGTTGGTGTCCATTTTTTTTTTAAATTTTTTCAACTTCGGACGCGTTGATCCACGAGTTGAATTTGTCAGGATAACCAACCCACTTGACAAACAGCTGTTTCTTAGCGCTGCGTCCGAATTACGCGCTCTATTTTGAATTGTTCAGTGCTGTTCGCCATGCGCTGCGTACCAACGTGTGTCAGCTCATCGAGATAAAAAAAAACGTCTATCTCTTCGCCGTTCAAATCTTCCAAAATAAACGTGGGTAAATTCAGTTTATTGGATATACGTTTGATCTTGAAAGTTTTTCTCGTATCCCTTCTCGAAAGTATTTTTCGTCCGACTAATGCGCACGTAAGAGCCGGGAGTGCATTTATTCATCCCAGCTGACGCCATCTTTTCGCGATATTTGTAAGTTGATTGCAAACGAGCCCTTTTTTCTAAATTTTCTCGCGCTTTTACGGCATTATACCGCTGTATCGCGTGTGATTGTAGGCCTCGATGATCTTTTGTATTTAACGTTTTGTATGTAACGTTTTATATTTTTTTGAGAAAGATATCGCCACATTATCTCGCGTATAGTGCGATTCAATCTTTTGACTACTGCCGCCTTGATATCGGGATTTCGAGCTGTATGAAACTTGATGTTTCGTTTTTTCAAAAAATTCTGAAATGTCGAGTTGATAAATTCTTTGTCCTTATCGGATTGCAAGAGTACCGGCAGTCGTCCCTCGCTGCGTTTGAGTGCACACCCAAAGGCCGCGGTAACGTTGTTGGCTGTCTTGTCGCGCAAAGGTTCAACCCAGGCCTGTTTCTTCAGTACATCCACCACTACTAGCAGGTAGCAGTATCCTTCGTTGTGCTTTTTTATCGTGGTTAATTGAAGCAAATCACACTCCTATACATCGTCGATGTTGGTCACGTTGTAGCTCAATCGTGGAAATTTACGCTTAACGGGTCTGTGAAGAGTGTAGGCATCTTGATTGCTGAGCCACTCGTATATGCACTCTTTTTCCCTCTGGTCGGTCTAGCTAAACAGCTTTCCTTTTCGATTCACGCGTACGAGGTTGCACGCACCAGCGTAAACCGCCTCGTGCGACACATCGTAGTACTATTTATCGTACGACATGCTTCTAGTATGTATAGCTTAAATATCGAGACGTAGCCACTTTTTCTTTGCCTGATTTCTCGTCAAAGCAGGCGATGCTACTGATTTGCCACTGTTGCTGCTGCTACTGTTAATCTCCATTAACGTGGCAGTGCTCGCTTTGTTCGTCAGCCGACGTTTGGCCGGGCATTTTTTGCCTAGCCACAGCTAGGCAAAGAGCCTAGCTGTGGCCTATATTTTAACGAATCTCGAATATTTGTACGGAAAATACACGAGTCAGTATCGCAATATAAAGTACGCTCGCCAAGCTTCTGCATGTAGTCGTACAATTTAAGTCGAGCCTGAGCAGTGGTGTACGCTGCGATGACGACATTTGTATACGTAGTTGTCGTCACCGCATCATCGATGTATCGCCAGTTTAGATAGAGTAGTTCTTCGTTAACTGAAAGAATACACATGACTTCTTTGTCTTCGGCCACGACGAGTTTCAATAAATGTTCGCGTTTTTTAACGATTTGTGTCTGTCTAAAATTACTCCTCTGACCGTACTTTCCCTCCGCGGGAATGATGCCGATCGTATTTGGCTTTAAGAAGTTTTTCCTAAAGAGATAGGAACATGCCGAAGCTATTGTAGTCGCAGCTACAAAAGGATCCGTGTTTCCGACCTCTAGGAAAATCTTCCTAAATTCCAAACACGCTGTACGCAAGATCTCAACATCCATCTTGCAATATTCTACAATTTCCCGCCTGAAATCGAAGTGATCGTTGGTGGCACGAGTCTTTGTATATCAAATAAAAAAGTCATCTCGCTCGCTAGTCGACATGGAATCGATCGCGTAATATTCCAAATCCGGTAACGGTCCCACGTAATTCTGATTTTCCACCTTGTTGAAGAGATGTGGGAAAAAGCCTTTTTATTACTCTCTGGCAGACCGAAAGTCGCTGTCAAGACACTAAGTTTCATTTGAAAATAACTTAGACTGTCTATAAATCTTGTTCGACCATATTTCTATAATAAAATATTCTGCCCGTTTAAGACGACGCTTGGTGCGACAAGCGACTTTCGCTCTGCCGGATTTTTCAAAATGAACTGCGCGTCGAATGCACGAGCATTGTGAGCGATCCAAATGATCTATTCGAATAGAGATGTTTCTCGAATGCTCAATTGCAGCAGCTGCTCGACAGGATTTACTGACAAGATGTGTTCGCGAGCTCCACAAGAATTGCACCACTGCGAGATGTCTTCATTTTCTAGACAGTCGGTACACACATTCTGTGCGACGCATAATCTTGGCACGTGTTCTCTTAGAGCATGGTTACCACGAAATACCGTATCTTGTCGCGTTTCGAAGTCGTAAAAAATAAAAAGATACTTGTTGACCACTGGTTTCCCTACAATAAGCTTAATATAACAATACTCGTTGTAGTCATGTCGAGTCTTGCAGTGCTTACACCAATTAACACCGCACTCGTGTAGGCCACGTGCAGTGTTAATCTGCTTAGAACACACTCGACATATTTGTATCAAACCACAAAGTGGTTGGTTTTTAACTTTGTAACTACCAACCTGTTTGTGATTTTCAAAACAAGTATTGCTACACAAATTCCTATTGCAGCTGTTACAGTATATTTCCCGTTCGTCTTTTTCGCAGGGTGGAGCGACAAAACACCGATCACAATTTTTCGAGCACTTGTGATCCTCTACGATTTTATATCTTTTATTGCAGTAAGTGCAAAAGAAACGCGACTTTGCGATACTATTTAAAATAACATCAAAATGTTAACAAAACTATTTAAAATAACATCAAAATGTCCCTGAGAATAGATAAAAAATATTCTGCCCAAAATAGGTGTAATTTCGCTCCGTCCGTCGAAAAACGCCGGCTCACCGTTACCAAAGATACTGACTTTGAAAGCCACAAGAGCGATATTCCGTTTTGCGTAATACACTTGAAATAGCTGGAGCTCACGAACACCGCAACCATTCGCCACTATGGAAACTCCAGCTTCCCGCGTCAGGGCTTCAGCTCGTTGCTGCTGCAACTGACGACGCCCATCGCCTACTGCATTCCATTCGACGCGCATTTCTTTCGTATTGATCACTTTTAATTTTAAAAATGTCTCACCGACTACGAGCGCGCGTGGTAAACAAAGATTACCAGCGTTTTTTATCGTGACAATCGGCCTTTGCCCCAAAGTGTCGACGGTCAAATTTTGTTTACGAGGCCCACCCATACCCATAGGTATTTCAACTAAAATGACACTAATTGCAAAGCTCTCGTCGATCAAAAACGAATCATTGCTTTGACATAAGCCAGTTGTTAAATCTAAGAGATCCTTGCAAATAAATGTTTCAACCGATCGAAAAGAAAGCCCCGCGGAACCGTGTTCAAAAAAATTACTCGATAGCGTCACTCCTATCATATCATTTTTTCGAGCTAATCGCGTCAGATGCACGTGAATGTCGCACATGGTTAATTCGAGCCAAAATATAGGGTTCATATGCCAAGATGGCGGGGGGCGGAGGAGTCCCGCCTGATCTGTCTGATAAGTATTACGTTGACGATTCAAGAAGAAGAGTGTGTACAGTGATTTGTGTTATTTGTGAATATGCGTATTACGATGCGTATTTTAATAAATTAGAATCGAAAGGTGCTGTGAGAATTAGTAAAGTTGTAGGAATATGTCCAAACCACCAAGATGTCGACCTAACCTCAAAAAGCAGTGATATTGCATTAAGTGTTCCAGCTAGAATAATCATTGCACAGTTAAGTTACTCGAAAAAGAAAAAGCACAGGAAGTGATTCTCAACAATGTTTCAGTACACATGCATAAAGACTCTGTTGACAGACATAACCTAACTATAGCAGGCAAAGAAGAGGATTACTATGCTGTAATGAAAAGCGAAATTTAACTACTAAGCAATTTAGTTAGGGAATTACAAGATAAAAACAATATATTGAAACAACTAATCGATGAAAAAAATAACACAATTGATGGACTTAAACAAAAAGTGATAAGTACAACTCCTACATATGCACAAGTTATTAAAAAAAAAAGAAGTACAAATCCAGCATATCCCATCAATCATGGTAATACCTAAAACAAATGAGTACAAACGGAAGATTAGCAAAACAGTTATTAATAAATTAATAAATTATGTTATAGTTCCAATTAAAAGAGTGCAGGAAAAGAAAGATGGTTCGGTAAATATCAAATGTGCAAGCAAAGATGACCTGGTGAAATTAGAAGCTATGCTGTCTGAAAAGATTAGGCCACATTATATGGTAAAGCAGGAAATAATGCAAAATCCAAGACTCAAAATTGTTGGAATAGATAATTACATGACAGCAGAAGAACTGGAACAAGACTTACGTGAAAGAAATTTCAATGACAATGATTCTTATTGCAGTGTGGAACATTTATTTACCAACCATAGAACAAAAAAGCAAACGGCAATTATTCGTGTTCCAACTGATGTTTACAAAATCATACGTGGAAATAACTATAAGATCTATTGTGGTTACCAATGTTTACGTACGTTTGATGATTTAAATATCATGCCTTGCTACAATTGTGGCCGTATTGGACATAGTGGAAAAAAGTGCAATAATACATCTGTATGCCTCAGGTGTGCTGGCAATCATCAGACAAAAGACTGATGGTAAATTACCGACCAAATGTGCAAACTATTGTTTTGACAAGGAAAAGTTTAAAGACGATGGTAATGTTGATCACATTGCGACCGGCACTGAAAGGTGTACGTACCTAAAAATAATGATCAGAAAAAAAATAAGTAATACTGATTATCCCATCAAACCTGCAATCCAAAAATTTTTTGGATACAATGGAAAATCAGATGACCATGCAATGGAAAAAAAGAATACAAACAGACTGAATTCAAACGAAGTAAAAAATGCGAAATCAGCAAACTCAACGGCAACAGACTCGGAAGATGGTTAAACCCGACTACAGCTGTGTCATCGAAAGTGAACTCGAAATACAAGACATTGATTCTTTGAACAGTGCGATTAGTCATAGTGACTTGAATATACTATACGGAAATGTGAGAGGTTTGAAAACAAACTTTAATAACCTTGAAGTATTTATTGAAAGGCTTAGTTTTAGACCCGAAATCATAGTTTGCTCCGAATCATGGTATTTAAATTTTTTTGAATACTACCACTTGCATAACTATAAAATATATTACAATCACAGCTACATTAACAACGCAGATGGTGTATTTATTTATATTAATAGTAGTCTGGCTGAGACTACAAAAATTAAAGAATAAATAAAGTCACCTTCTTGAATACGAAGCTAACTAGAAAAGATGGTAAAAACTTGAACATAACTTCCCTATATAGGTGTCATGATATAGAAAAGATCAATTTTGTCGACTCAGTTAACAGCTATATAAAAGAGAAAAACAAAATAAAAAATCACTTGGTTATTGGTGATTTTAATTTAGATTTAAAAAGCAATGATATAGAAACCGATCAGTTCTTAAATAATTTGTTAGAATCTGGTTTTGTACCGCTTTTCACTGGCGTAACAAGACCAAGCACGAATAATTTTAATTTAGGCAGTTGTATTGACAATGTTTTTTTGTATGTTTTATCATTATCCACTCTTTGTCTCATTATCAATGGAAAAACACAATAACAATCAAAATTTAAATAATACATATGTTGACTACAAGACAGTAAAAACCAAAAGCAGTAGATTGGATTGGTATCAGTGTAGCAATCTTAAGGAACCTGAGCAAGCTATAAATTTACTAGTTGAAAACATTAAAAAAATTATATCAATGTCAACAAAATCACTAAAAAATAAAAATAAAAAGAAATCTCCCAGAAACCCTTGGATTACGAGTGGTATCATTCAATCATGTTTAAATAAGGAATATTTGTATAATAAAGCTAAAAAAAATACAAATGTCAGAGAGTTACAAACAAGGTACAAAGATTATGTAAAACAGCTAAATAAAGTAATAGCTCGTGCAAAATACTTATACGAAATAAATGAAGTACAAAAAATTCAAAATGACAGTAAAAAACTATGGCAGTATGTTAAAAACAAACTAAATAGAAATACTACAGTAAAAACTAATCATATTGATTGCATCGAGGACAATGGAGTAAAAGTATCGAATACTTTAAGCATAGCTAATTCTCTTAATAAATTTATAGGTACCGAACTAGCTGGCAAAATCTGAAAACCAAAAATATTGAATCCCAAAAACATAAAACCAAATGAACGTACTATTTTTTTTAAAACCAACAAATGCAAATGAGATTGAAAAAATTGTAATAAGAATGAGTAATAAAGCAGCTGGAGTAGACGGAATTAGCACTAAAGTGCTTAAAACTATTATTCAGTATGTTGAGTACCCATTGGAACATATTTTTAATTTATGCATTGAAAAGGAAAATTGGCCAAAGTGTTCAAAGGTGGCTGAAGTCGTACCGTTGTTTAAATCAGGTAGGAAACACCTCGCAACCAATTATAGACCTATTTCTTTGATATCTAACATAGCCAAAGTACTGGAAAAAATTATTCATATCAGATTGATAAACTATTTGGATGAATACAAAATTCTATCGAAATATCAATTTGGTTGTAGAAAAAATCGAGATAACAAAGATGCATTAGCACTTATTTCAAATGTTATATATAACCTTAACAATGGATTACCTACAGTTGCAATCTTTCTCGACTTGGCCAAGGCCTACGATACGGTTAATGGTAGCATTCTTCTTGACAAATTAGAAAAATATGGTATTAAAGGTATAACGCATAGTCTACTGCATGATTATCTTAACAATAGAGAACAATTAGTTAAAATTTCTAATTGTAAAAGTGAGAATATGTCAATTCATACAGGCGTCCCACAAGGAACAATACTAGGACCATTATTATTCATTGTATACATAAATGATTTACTAAGTATGTTGCCTGAAAAATGTATTGTATTATATGCTGATGATACAGTAATTCTAAGTTCTGATGAAAATTGGTAAAAAGCAGAAGAAAAAATGAACAGGTACCTACTCGATTTGGATACCTGGCTCGTACTAAATGAACTATCTTTAAATGCAGCTAAAACCGTATACATTACTTATGGTATTTATAGCAATAGCGTTCCGGCTAGTATGCGAATTTTTATTAACTATACTGAAATTGAACGAGTCAAGCATACCAAATATCTAGGTGCAATTTGATTATCAAATGAATTGGAAAAATCATACAGCATACATCGTTAAAAAAACGAAATACTTACTGTTTATTTTTAATAAATTAGCAAAAGTTATGAATAAGAAGTCGCTACTAGCTGTTTACTACGCTTTTTTCCACAGCATTGCTAGCTATGGAATAATCGCTTGGGGAGGTGCTTATAATAATGTGATAAAGATAGTAGAATCTCTACAATGTAGATTATTAAAAATAATCCTAGATAACAATAAAGAACTGTCTAGACTACTTAATATAAAAGATGTATTCGATGTGGAATGCTTGATGCATTTTTATAGTGACCTAAGTATGAAGTATGAGAACTCTAAAAGTATTACGAGAAACAAAAATATTATTTTGCCTAAAGTAAATAAAACCATTAGTTTTAAAAATTGTGAACTGATTGCAATAAAAGTATTCAATTCGTTGCCAAATGAGCTAAAAGCTCTAAAATTAAGGAAAAAAACAATTAAAAAGAGAATTAATCAATCGTTGCGGAAATAATCATGTTAGATTATTTCAGATTTATGGAAAGATTACTAAATGCAATTATCAAAATTAGCTATATAGGGTTAGTTGTAATTTTTAGTTTGTAAGTTAGTTTTAGATTTCATTCCAGAGCTATGTACAGGTAACTGCGATTACCTCTATAGGATGCTGGTTTTATCAGTTATATATTTGTATAATATGATATAAACGTGCGTGTTTTGTACTCTGGATTAAATAAATAATTAGAGTGACCCGCATCGTTAAATAATATCTCATGTAGTAAGGATGGTTAGGGGCTGGATGACGACGACGACGACGACGACACCGATGATAACGTAGAGCACAAAACCTCCTCGGTTGCAATTACGGTGAGGACGACGACGACGACGACAAGAGGCACGAGATGCTCGACGGACTAGATGGTGCTGTTGAGCGAGGTACATCTCCTTCCTCGCTGCTGATAACATTATCAGCATCGACTGCAACGCGAATCCATCAATTACTGCTTGGGCCGACCATTGCAACTTTCAATGATGGCATGGAACAGCTCAGCCATTTCGAACACAGTCATAGAAAGAAACACTTCTGCGGATTCTTCTAGTACGTTGTTCAACCAAAGTACTTCTTGCGCCCGTTCGTTATACAGAATTCGTAAAACGTGTCCAGGCCAAGCTCCAAACCCAAATTCTCGCGGCGTCTGATAACTTAAAAATTATTATTATTATTAGCAATGATATATTTAAAAATAATCATAAAATAATTAAAAAATTTGTTCTCACTTTCATTAATTTGACGATCGAAGGGCGAATGTTGATTAAACCTTCCCTGGTTTGAATTTCGCTCGAACTCTGCTTCCGGTTGTTTGCGGGTAATAAACCTAGCGAATACTTCTGCTCGAGTGAGTCCAAACTCCGGAGCTGGCTCGTACATAAAAGACCGTAAAACCATGCGTGCTTCTCCTCATCCTCCTCATCCTCCGCCTCTTCCATAGCGGCCTCCTCCGTTGCTTCAACATGAGGCCGTTGCTCTTGTACGAGGGCCACATACGGTACCACGCGAGCCGCACCATTCGCACCCGCTTCTTCCATTACCTCTTCTCTGAGTCCATTAGGATCGGGCGCATGGTGCACAGCTGGGACCACGTCGTTCAATTCATCGTTGACATCCGATTCGCCGCTGCTTTCTCCTGACACGTAGACCTCGTCGTCTTGCATGGCATTATCATCCGCCTGCTCCTCCACCTCTTCTATTTGCATGGACTCCTCAGCCACTACCACCTCCTCCTCCTCCTCCTCCTCTCCTTCTTCATCGGAGTCGTCCGCAAGAGTAATGCGAACTAAAAAATTTAATATAATTTTCACTGCTTTTTCTAAATTTATTAGTATAAAAAAGAAGAATCAAAATACTGACAATAATCCTCCATTACACGTGATACATAATGCATATTGCGAACGCCTCTGTCAATTAAGAACTCGCCAACAATTCTCATCACCACACTCAAAACGGCGGCTAGCAATAATCGCAACTCACGGCGAAGCTGCGTGAACGTGGCATGGAGTCTTATTTCACTAAACCACTCGCGATCACACCTACGCGTCATACTGGCCACATACACACGTACTGCACGCGCAAAACGCAATACTGCATTACGCAGTTGGGCAATCGATTCGTCGTTGTAGTTGTACATTATCGCTTCTACTTCCTGTCTCACAATGTCGCGCATTTTGAGCAGAATGATCCCTACGTCGGTGTGCGTACGAGTTTTGTTGGTCAAGAAGTGCCATGAAAAAATAAGATCTCCCTCCTCAGAGCAAATCCTTGGACGAATCAGAAGTCTCATAGAACGACTGAAATGACTAGAGAGGGGATATCGTTTTGTAAATAAACACTATGAAAAAACAAGTCCCTCCTTAGAAAGGGATCTCGGCAAATGACAGACCTTTACGCGGAGAAAACTTTCACATGAAAAAATAAGGCCCTCCTCGAAATGGGAACTTGGCAAATCATAGAGTTCTCCTCGCTTTCATCGGTGGAAAAGAGCTCTTGTGATAAAAAAAATCCAAGTAGCATTAGGTATCCAAAATCTTACGCTGTGTATACAAGAATTCCACATCTGCCGTTAATAAGTTTCCCAAGTGTTGCGCATGTTACGCACAAAGCTAAGAAAGTCTCTAGTCTAACAGTCGATAAAAAAATGTACAATTGATACCAGAGGTGTCTATGCTTTAGGCACGTAGCAGTCATAAATCTGGCGTAGAGAGAAAAATTTCGAAACCCGTTGACGCGTGCACTCAGACCGCTCCCACAAGTCTTAGTCATTTTAGGACTCAACGGCAGACCCTTTGAGAGGTCCAGACGATAATACCCAAACGAACATCTCATCCCTTTTTTCTTCTCTCCTGAACTACTATAGCTAAGAACAATGAACCGATCTATGCAGTTAGCTTACTTCTGAGACACGTTGAGGCAATAACCCTCTCTCCATCGCACGTATGCTTGCAGACACAGGGAAAGCCCTGCCTAGTGTTGATTTGTAACACAATGAGTTTCTTATTTCTTTCTATCTTGTGCTTGGCAAAAACATCGGAGCACGATTTGTGGGAACAGTTTTGGAGGTGCTTTATATACCGATGCTGGAAATATCAAGAGTAAGCCTGTAATTGTATACAGGATATGGACTTACCAAGGTCCCCGTCGCCCCCACCATCTCCAGACGACAAGGGTTCACCATCATCATGTCGCGGTACATCGCTCAACTTTTATAGACTGCCAACCCCACCCAGGGAATTCACACGCGAACTACTCAGAGGTGGGCCGTTGCGTCAATTGCGGCAACAACGAGCGACTCGCGCCTGCAGATGTGTTGGCTGTTCATAATTTAGTACTTTTTTTAATCTCTTAGTGTCTACGTATTAATTCAAGTTCTGGTATGTGTGCATCATTGTAAGTTTATATTTTCTGTACTGTCAACGTATAATATAAAGTATTATTGTAAGACTATATTTTTTCTAAATAATGTTATTAAAGAATCACCAAAATATTCAAAATTTAATAGATGTATTTATTTGATTCCTGAAGCTGAAATTTAGAGTAGGTTTCACGACAACGTGCTCAGGACACCCTTAATTTCCCTTAAGAATATCGTAATCATCTCTTTATATTGTGAGAATGGAGCAGAGTTAACTTTAGGGCAATAAACGGGATAGGTATACGAGCGACAGGTAGTTGCTTGGAGTAAAAGGAGAGGGGGAAGTCTGGCTCTCTGACGTCAGTACTCAGGGCTGGAATAGCGTAAAGCAACGGAAAAAGAGTCCGAGGCTACTATGGTGTAATTGGGGGGAGGGGAAAGACTCTTACAGAGCTCAAGGGGCCCGTATGGCGTAAAATGGGGGGAGGGACGCACAGTTGTCGAAACTTATATAGCTTAATATTTATATATACATAAAAATTTAATAGCTGATAAATTTTCCTCGACTTACTAACACACTTGTTTACACTTGAGTTTTATTATTTGTTTATATAAATAAATAATTCAATTGTTGACATATATTTTTCTAACTCGGTCACCTACATTCCTTTGAGAGGCTATTTACATAAACAGTAGCTATTTACATAATTATATCGGTCATCTATCATTGTTTATTTATAAAAACAGTAGCTAATTACTCATTATACTAATTACCCCCGTGTGAAATTAAAACATTCTTAATTATTTTGAGTGCAAATTCTGTGCCTCTTTGTTCATCTAATGTAGGTAGATAAAAGTGTGTTTTATAAGTATCAAATAATTCTCTTGCATTTATTGGATTATAAAAAACACATATGTATCCAAATAATTTACACATATTTTCGGGAAATTATAATCAGATGATTCTTTTAAACATTTATCCTATTCGTCGTCTGTAACTATTAAATTTTTTGATTTTACGGCTTCATAATAACTTGGATAAACAATATTGTTGTGAGCTTTAAATATTCAAATGAAGTAGCTTCTTTAACGTGCAATAATAATTATCTTAAAAAAAACGTTCCTTTTGTTTAGGGTTAACTAAATACATTCTACTTAAGAGGGGTTTATTGATTTTTTTTCTTTTGTTCCATTGTTTTTTTTAATATCAATTGTATAGTGCATAGATATTTCTGAATACAAATATTGGTGAGCTTCTTTATCAATTTTATTCAGTTCAAACCACGCAGTTAATAGAGTACCTACTTCTACTCAAAATATCCTGTTCACAGCCTTTTTAAAAAAAAACCTTATGTTCATCTTGATCATCCACTGGTAATCTAAAAATTACATGTGATAGCTCGCTCATTTTATATTCTAATAATCGATGCATTACTTCAGAAGGGCAAACATACCTTGTATTGACATATTGTTCAATTTCATCATATTGCATTTCAACATCACTTGGTAAAGTTTCACTTCCGTCATCATTTATTTCCTTTTTATCCAATTTCATTTGAATAAATACGATATACATTACAATATATATTGATACAAATACTTTACGCTTAATACTGACGAACATACTTCAATATTTATATGACAATTGTATTTTAACAATAAATATGGATTATAAGGAACAACAAATCTATTATCTGCCCATTTTTTGGAAGTAAAATATATTTTTCTGTTATATTTTCTTCTTCTATATAAAGGATAACCTGTTGACATCACAGTGTTTTCATTCAAACTTTTAGGAATGTTTTTAGTGCATTCCTTTTTTATCAAATCCATACAGGGTGAATTAATGTTTTGTTCGCCACAAGGACCATGAATCATAAATTGTTTAACAATTTCGTATAATCTAGGATTTCTTGATTTATCAGATATTTCAGCAGAAATCAGATGATCTACCTGATTATTATTGTACAATTTATCTTCTTTATCTAGGAAAATCAACATACGAATATGTGGTAAACCTCTTTTTTGAAATTCAATAACATACGTATACGCAATGCATTTTTCCAAAAATTTGTTTTTTGACTATGTTTTCCTTTAGATCTGCTATTTTTTGGTTGGATACTTTCACAACTATATCTGGTCTATCGATAGGTAACTCATAATTTTTTATGTTTTGAACTATTTCTTTCCACTTTGAATTAGAAGTCATAGTAAGAAATAAATCTGGTTTATCGTATGTTTGCACAAGTACCATTGCGTCGATAAAGTTTTGATGCAATGCTCGAGGGCTTCCTATAAAACTCGATAGTAAAATAAACATTTTACCGATTTTAACCTGTATCATCATTAAATTTTTTGTTGCTTAAATAATCTATTAGTCCTTTATATAATTCCGTCCTCAAAGTATTTTGATTTTTTCGTATGTAATATAATCTTGAAGTTTCCACTTTAACCCAAGCATCAACGATGTACTGTTGAGTAAATTTTCCTAAATTTAGAAAAGGGCTAAACTCATCCCTTATACTTAAATTGTAACTATAAAATTGTAATGCAGATATATTATTTTGTTGGTCTTTCGATTTCATATTAGGCATCCACCCATAACCACCTCGAGGATATATTCGTATCGAGGGTACGTCATTGGATCAACGTGCTGGCTTAAAGAAGGCATTTTTATTAGACCATTTGATTTTGAATGAACACAATCTCATTCTATTGGTGGTTCACCATCATTTGCCATAAATACCACCGCAACTTTGTTACATTTATCATTATTATAACGATTTTTATCCAAATTAGTACTTCTTTTTATTAACATTTTTACTTCACTAACATTTTGATTATTTTCATCTATAACTTTACTGGCCTTCAACTTAATGCATCATTTTGTATGCTTTAGCATAAGGACTATTTTTTCTGATAAAATCATCTAAATCTTTTAGAATTTCAGGAAAACATTCAAAGTCATTATTTGATCTGCATTTGTTCGCTTCTTCATTATCGATAATATATAATTGACCATACTTCCTCATATTATTTTCTTCCGGATGCAAAGCATAAGTATTGTGATAAACTTGTCCGCATATTCGAATAACTGGTGGTGCTCTACTAAATAGTTTGTCAAAAGTTGCACCAAAACTTGCAAATGCTATTGCGTTATTATATGATCGAATACGCTTTCTGAATTGAGAATTTGTGATAATTAAATTATTTTTTCTGGATACTTTTTTTCTTTAGATAAAATCACTTTACCTGTATGGCAACAGTTTGAAAATTTTTTGTCCGTGGGGAGTTCAAAATCAAAATGCTTTGCTCCACAAAATCACATTGCATTTTTAAATCACCGACATTGCTTTCTTCTATTAAATCTTCATCAATATCAAAATTTGCTATGAAAGTACACGTATAAAAATCTTTTTTGAAAGTATTTCTTTTATTTTCTTTAATTTTGATTTCGTGTGTCTCGTAATATTTTTTTTGTATTACTTCTTTCTCATCTTTTTTAATCAAATGATAATTCATGTCTTCTTGACAAAATTGTTTCTTTATGTTTGTTATAATAACGTTTGTTTGCAAGCTTCTTTTTTTTCGCATATCCATCAAGTTTGTCACGATTTTTCGTTTTCGTACATTCTTATATTTAGAATTTGTACCACTTTCAGACTGCAAATGTTTTTTGTATAAGTAACGTTGATGCATTGAAAAAGAAATTTTACTCTCAATGATTTGATTAAATTTAGATATATGAGTATCTAATAACATACTCTGACTTCCTGAATTTTCATTTATACTAAGTAATATCAGTTTTCTGATTCTGTTAGCATTTAAACAATAAATATTTATAAATATTTTACAAACGTAGTAATTTGGAAGCCTATAAATTTAATATATATTAATGAAAAAATTTTGTAATAAAATTGATCAACATAATTGCAATATTGTTAGAATTCAACAAAATTGCCTACCATTGAAAAAAAACATGAATTTGAAGATATATATATATATATATATATATATATATATATATTTTTAAATAACATTTTTAAATATTAACATCTTAAAGTTATATATATATATATATATATATATATATATATATATATATATATATATAACTTTAAGATGTTAATATTTAAAAATGTTTTTGGAAAACTTGATTTATTCATTGTCTTTGCAGTAGCAAAGGATAAATTCTTATTGAAAGTAATATATTGTATATATCTAAAAATATATACAATTATGCATACAGGATACTTTTATCCATATATAAATAACCCACATTAATGATATTCTGAAAAAAGATATGACGGAGAGTTTATTTATTTATTAGTTTTCAAAAGTATGCGATTATCAAGTCAAATATCGTCGTTCAATTAACGCTGTGCCAATTCATGCTTAATACAGCACTATATGGATCGAAACGGATAAGAACTTACTGATTGAAATCAAAAAGATTATAATTAAATTTTCAGCAATAATGGAATTGCAGTATATCCTAACGTAAAACATAGGATTTCATATATGACATGTATAGAAATATCTATTTACTTTTTATGAAAAAGTACGATTTATTAATTAAAGACTCTATCTTGAGTAAAACGGAAAATCTATGATTGAATTCCATACACGTATTAAAATATATTATTTTCTCGCTCACTTTAAATATCAGTACTATAAAAATTGTAACTATGATTGGAATTGGAATTATAATAGCTAGACCATGTCCCCGTACAACGGATGACGATATAAACCTCCTACTAAATCACAAAATCAATAAGACTTATTAATTAAATTGCTTAAACACTAACTATTATACAGACAGTTATTTCTCCTAAGAAGACTGTAGACGTACTGAAATTCTAATTAAATGTAAACATACAAAGTCCTCATTGAGGCAACACTAATTTGTACAACCATGGTAAGATTAAATGAAAGTTGTTTAAAAATATTCTGATAATTACAAACCAATAATTAAAAAAGAATAAAAAATTTGATTCTGTTTGTGTATAAAATAATAAGCTGCAGCCAAATCATTGGAACGTAGCTTTCTCAAAAATATTGTAGTACAAAAAATTATTTGACAACTTCCTGTTGAGCCAAACGACATTCATTTGTTAACAGTTGTCGATATTTTAAGTAAATTTTTTCTATATTACTTTATTGGCAACATTCTGTCGAGCCCTAAGCGGATCATGTGTAAAGAAAAGTCGATAAAAAAGTCCAATCCTTGCTTATTCTGTAGATGATGTCTGGTGTCAGGATGACTTCCAGGACGAAGGAAAATCATCTGCTGAACCGGCCACCAGATATGTTCTTAATGGAAAATCCTTTTTGATTATGTAGATGCTGTTTTAATCTCAAGAACATTTGTAAGTTAAAATTATTTGACAACTTCCTGTCGAGCCAATATGTATTCATTTGTTCAGAGTTGATATTTGAAGTGAATTTTTCTATATTAATTTACTGGCAACTTCCTGCCGAGCCCTAAGCATATTATGTGTAGAGAAAAGTCGATAACAAAAGTCCAATTCTTGCTCATTTTGTGGATTATGTCTACGTGTCACAATGACTCCCAGGACGTAGGGAAATTATTTACATAGTAACCCACCAGTCATGCCGTTAATTTACTATTAAAATTCTTTTAATTTGACAACTTCCTGTTGAGCCAATAGTTATTAAGAACTGAGGAAAGTTAAATAAATGGGAAAATGATCATATTGTTTTAAGACATTTTTCAAATGTATTATTAAAATATCTTATACAATTAAAAAAATCTATTTACATTGTTTACTATGCTATGACATACCTTGTGTAATTTTAAATAATTTAAAACATTTTTTACAAGTGAGTAAACTTATGCATGTTTTGAAATGTGTCGCCTTGTTTCTTTTTAACGAAGTTCGATTACATTTGTCGCACTGTACTTTTGATTTATTAGTATCTATATCAGACATATGCCTGTTTAAGTTGGATTTTAATACAACCAATTCGCACACATGACATTTACATTTTTCATTTTGGTTGTCGTGCGTTATTTTGTAGTGCTTTCGTAAAGCACTGGAAGAATTAAACTTTTTCTTACAGTCACTACATTTGAAGCAACCTATTTTGTGAATCTTCGCACAGTGACAAACGAACTTTTATATACAAATTTCTTTTTATATTCAAAACAGTGATAAGTTTTCTTATGACTATCTCGTATTTTATTAGAGTTATTTTGAGGTAAATTAAAAAAATTTTTTGGCAATCAATTTATATCACTACAATTACAAAAAATTTTGTCTGGCCTTTTAGTTGCAGCGTGTATTCCAAAGTTTATAGCTTCAACGGAATTTCATCCGGTGTTCACAATAAAATGCATTACATATTCGCCAATATAAATCAAAACCCGCCCTTCGAATGGCATAAGTAACTTCAATTTTCCATTTTTTAAAAAGAAGTGGAGAAATCATGAAACCTGGCTTATGGAAAAACGAAAACAATTTGTAATTGGGAAATTTTGTAATTAATTTTTTTGTTAACCGATCAAATTGATCACTATCTATAAACTCCCAAATTTTTGGATGACCTGCGAAAAAAATAACGAGTAAATAAAATAATAGATTAACTAAAGGTAATATAAAAATGAATTAAATATATGTTATACCAGTAGCCAATATATTTAAGCTTGGAAAATCTCCATCTTCGCAATGATTGGCAGTCATACTTCCAGGACCGCCAACATACCCCATAGACGTATTAACTCCTTCAATTTTTGGAACTACAGTATTCGGTTTAATCGTGGACTCTTTAAGTGTTAAAAGTGATTTTTTATATGGAAGGGTAGTTAAATCACGCCCATACAGCACTTCAATATTCTTCAATTTGCATTCTTTAAATACATTTATGAAAATTTGTTCTGCCTTCTCTTGCTCATTTAAATTATCAATACAATCGAAATTGTGAATTATATTGTAACGTCCCATGTTCATAAAAGATAATTATATGTATGGATATACTGTATACAGAATGATGTATGACGGCGTGTATGTGTACAGGCGCAGGTATACGACGATAATCACAATGTAAGCATTTCCGCAACCGCGTTTACGACATCAAACGCATCCCACTAATTAAACCAACTGACCCCCGAGTCAGCAATCCCAAAACCTACTTATTCTGCACCATCACCAACCTATATTGTAAGACACTTTCGATGGCGATCAGTGATTGGTTATTACCCTAACATTGAGATCATCCGCCAAGCCTTATAAGCCCCGCACTCAGTCCTCATATTGCCTTTTGTGAAGTCTCTTTTTACAAGGACAACGAGTGTTGTACCTGCTGGACCTGGTGTGTGAATACGAGTGCCGTTTAGTCCTTCGCGTCGTCTATTGGGTGCTTAGAAACCACTCAAACTCCGTGGAAGCTAACCGGTGGAATTCTTCATACTCTGGACGTGAGTTGGTACAGTACGAGGCTTAAGGACCGTCAACATATCTGGCGTTAGCTTCGGCAGCTTAGTTAAGGAACTTACTCTCAACACGCCACGGAACCATCCGTGTAGAATAATACTAAACACCGCCCAGTCATCGACCGTGCAATCTACTAGTAGTGTTCGAACGGGATTGTAAGTCGAACCAATATAGAAATAAGTAAATACGTAACATTAAGAACAAACATAAAGATTAGATTAAAACATCTGTGTAACATCTGTATCAAAGCATTGGGCCTTCATCTAAATAAAGTCATAACAAAGAAGTACCATAAAGAGACAGTTTATTAGAATCATAACCTACTTAATAGTAACAGAAGACTCTCGAGTCAAGGCTAGTTCACCTATACTCAAATAAATAATTATTTGTATATAGAATTACTGCGCGGTTCAGCATAGTAAATCAGAACCTTACAATATTATCATTAATAAGCGATGATTTTTCTATACAATTTTCTTCATTACATATTTCGATGATTCCCTCTTGATCTTGTACAATTCTTTCTAGAGAAATAACAACACTATTATTGTTTACGATATATATTTTAATCCATCACATAGTTTTTAGTTATTAATAACTCTAATTTTTTCTTGAGATCTAATCATTTTAATAGATACTCTTCTAACCTGTAAAAATATTATAAATATAAATTAATTAAATCATCTACTTTTATAGTTATACTATTCTCGAGCGATTTTAATAGTAATCTAAGTTAGGTCAAAACTTTTCCATGTCAATAGCCTAAAGTTTTTTCACAAATATCTGAGTAAGAAGTTATACGGATAAAACATTTTTTTTACTTTTTTACATTTGAAACTAACTAACATTTACAAAATATTAGTAATATGGTAATACTTTTTAAGCCAAAAAAATAAGCCAAATAATAATTTTCAACCAATGTATTAACTTATTATACAAACAGAGATCTGTAAAAAATATTTAAACACTTTTCGCGAAAGATTACTAATAATATGCATATCGAATGCGATAATTTTTTTTTACAACTTCCTGCCGAGCATCATTATATTTACCTTTTACGAAGAAATAATAACACAATTATTTAAATCAAAACTGACAAAATTTTCGAAACTGTTACGTCGATGCTATTCCTAACTCAGCCAAAATATATGTTATAACAGTACAGATTATAAACACCGCGCTAATACATATATCCGCGATTCGGCAAAACGAACTTCTACTCATTATGTAAATATAATTCTTATTAATAATATTCTTTTCTTGATCGTAATAGTAATTTACACATGCTTTTCACTAATTTTCATATTAATGTATATAATGGTTTTAAAAATGATTATACTCTTTGTACCTATTCATTAACATTTATTTCGAAAATTCATATTTTCATTAAATGAACATACATTTTACATTATTAACAAAAAGTAATAGCTATCTAAACATAAAATATCGAAATACGTATTATTTTAACAACAAAATTTAACAGCTTCATTACATTTGTAAACGACACTTACACTAAAAACAACACAAATATTTTCGCTAGTTGTCGGGATCGTCATGGTTCCGATTGAACTTGTTTTTTACACTATAAAATATAAACAAACTTTGTTAAAAATAAAGAAATTAAATACGTGAGTCTTCTTGCAAGTTTAATTACCTTAATACTTCGGGAATCGAAGTATCATCAAATTTGATTAATGATGAACTCAAAATAGAATAATGATCATATCGTTTCTTCCATTGAAATTCACTGCATTATTATTCCATATAACAGCAGTTAGCTACAAATTATTTAATGTAAAAAAAAACCGCTGCCAATTTATTGGCACGTAGCTTCCTCCAAACAAATCTATTGCTCCTTGTTCGTACGTATTGTTCAAGTATATTAATTTTTCTCCGGATTTTCTTAATAAATTGAATTGCAATTTATACCACAAATAGACCTCATAACCTCATAAAACCATGAATTTTGTCAAAACATTCTGAGTTTTTGTTAGCGAGTTATAAGGTTTAACAAAAATAATAATTTTCAGTTATATAGGGTATACAGGGTGAGAGACAAAGAATTTGTATAATATCTTTTCAACTAATCGTTTTCATAAGCTGCGAAAAAACCTTAGCCGAGGTAATCAAAAGATCTATCTTTTCCCAAAATTTCAAGTGCAATAAGGCCTTTACGCCCGTACTTGAAATTTTAATAGAATTTAGTTTGACTTTTTCATTTTATCTGTCGAACGGAGAGATCAATCCCGAAGACCAAACGGGGAAAAATAGGTCATTTTATTATCTTTTAAATGCATTTTAGCTGAATTGTTTGTAACAATGGAATAATTAAAAAAAAGAAAATAATGTTTTTCAAAAATCAAAAAATAATCATAAAAAAAAGGTAATTAAAAAAATAAAAAAATTGAATGTTTTTCCCAAATTTAGAATCCAAAAAAAGATATGCATGTCAAATTTGATTGATATTGACTGAGTAGTTTTAGAAATATCACGGTATACATACAAACACACACACACATAATTCGAACTTCTTACATCTAAAAACATGTTTCTATGAAGTTTTAGCGAAACTGAAAAGTTTACTATTACAAAGCTTCCTCTAGGAGAAAGCAATTATAAATATTAATAACATTATTTCCAAACTTTTACATTGATGTAAAGGTACCTGATTATCACATTCATCAATAATAATTAATTCTCTTTTTTTAAAATTGGAGGAACTGTCTTCAATATCCCATGCAGATTTTATGCATCCAATTATATCTAATAAATAATAAACATATATTATTAGAATTATATATAATTTACAATCATATAATATTACCAACAAAACCATTTTTTATTATGGTTGAATAAATTTGCGAATTTCATGAAATTGTAAGAATATTTGAGTAACATATCGTCTGTTACTTTATTTATAACTGTATTCTGATTAAAGCACATTTCGTAATTACTTTGATAAGGATTGAATTTTGAATATAAAACACCTATGTCAAACTTCGATATTTCGTAGACTTTTTCAGACGAAAAAAAAAAATATAATCGAATAAGAAATGTTACAATCAAAATCATGAACATGTCTATCACGCAACAATATTTGATAACATCCTATTAAGCCCTGAACTTTTTATATTGAAATTAATGTTTATTATTAACGCGGAAATAAATAGATATAAAATTTACTATAAGTTTATTATTAAATTTCAATGATATTTCGTTGAAAGCAGTTACTCTGAAATTTCCATCAGCATCCAACAAGTCAACCGTGAAATACGTACCATTTTTATAATTAGTTAACGGATAGATATTATACAATATATATTAAAAATATTAATATTAGTTTACCTTGACATTTTATCGTACTAATTTTTGAATGTTACAATATTATTTGTTTTTAAAACCTTAGATTTAACTTTACTCTCATCTTCATTTTTGCGTTTCATAATGATAATTTTGATAATACTAAATCTCAATTCACTTTTAATATATAAATAAACTAGAACTACTTACAAATAGGGCAATGTTTAAGACATTAATAAAAAATCATCTAAACTATCATCAACTAAAAAATACTTAAAATTAATATATTGTATATGACGGAATACATAAAATCCATCGATGAAATACATACTGTTTTTAAAATACCAAATACTTGACTATGGATAACAAATAATTAAGCGATAATATAAGAGAATCAACGTCGTCTACTATAATATGTTAATTTATTATTAATTTTGATAACTTACCGTATAGTTAAATAACATTTTTATGAAAACACGTACATTTACGTATTAATATAACTTATATTTAACAAATGTTTTCACTACAGCTGCTAATTTTAGCTTTTTGTTCTTTAATTTCAATATTTCTCCATTTTTTACTAGTCCGGGAGCTGGTGACACCGGACTATGCACTTTAAGGTCCGTACGGTAACTTAACAAATAATTGATATATAACAATTTCAATGGCAGCATTGAAAAAATTACATATTTAATATAATATTTAATAAAAAATTTTACATATTTAATATGACGCCACTTTTACTACGATCAAAACTAAATAGTTATATTACACATTTAAAAGACGCGCGTCGGCATGGCAGGCAGCGGCGCGACCAACAACGGCGCGGCAGACGGCGGCGCGGCCAAAAACGGCGCGGCAGACAGCGGCGCGCTCCGCGTGGACGTGTTTATGCTTATTTAAACATAACTTAACAAACTTCCTATTGAACTCGTCGCGACTCATTGTCAGTCTAGTCTTGTTGCTGCTCTGTGCTGTTGCACGCAGTAGGTTCTTTTTTTAGTAAAGCGTCTGTATGTTTCTTGAATAATGTTAAAAGTGGGAAAAGTGGTAGATAATGTGTTTAATAAATCGTTGTGTATCATATGTCAAGTTGATAATGGTAAATTGACACAAATGGAATGTGGTTGCAGCATTCAAGCTGCAAATGAGAGGAAAGACGATGTATCTAAAAGAATAAGTAAATTGTTACCTAGTAAACAATTTAGCTATCACATGACGAATTCGTGTTATCGAACGTATACGGATAAAAATAAAATTTCTAGAGTAGTGAAAAAAAGAGTTACTGATGATCAAAAATTAAATCCATGTGCAACGCGAAATACTGATGATATTCCTGAAAAAACAGGTAGAATCACTAGATCGATGATAAGCTGTTCTAATACTTCAAGCAAAGAAAACAATCTTTTTTAGAAAAGGATGATGCAATCGCTTCTGCAATAAATCCATTTATTTCTCGTATTCGTTCCGGTGAAATGTTAACTATTTCTACTGTTCGTGATAAAGTAAATAACTCTAAATTAAATTCCGATGTAACTAACCGTAATGTTAAAAATTATTTAACTAAACATTATACCGTTTCAATTGAATTCTCTGTTTTATCTGACAAAAAAAACTACACTTTTCTACGATTCTAGTATATTTTTAGATAAAGTAATTGATGATAAATCTAAGACGTCGCAACATTATAAAAAGTTCTGCTAATCTTATTAAAAAATTCTTGAACCCATGTGATTTTAATCTACAAGATATGTTTCTTGATGAAAATAATTTAAGGAGTTCATGGGAAAATTCTCAGATCCCTGATGATTTGCACATTTTTTTCAAAGAGATGTATAACATCAAAAAACGTAGATCTAAAAGTTCTGACAATTCAGTCATGGAAATTTCGGAACGAAACAATTTAAAAATACAATTATTTCAGATAATGTTTAACATATAAAAAAATGGTGACGTGAAAACTTCCTTACACGCGATGGTTGGACTATCAGTTTATAATATGTGTAAAAGTAAAATTTTAATACAAAGTTTAAATCACTTAGGATTAAGTATATCATATGACGAAGTTTTAAGAAGTAAAACTAGTTTAGCTTTGTACACAATAGAATTCTGCACCGACGAAGTTCCTCTTCCGTCATTTAAAAAAAATAAATTTACTAAAGGGGCGTTTGATAACTTCGATCATAACGAAGCAACTCAATCGGGATTACACAGTACACACGATACTGTCAGTGTTCCATTTTAAGAGTCTTCTGAGTTAAAATTACACAAGCCAAATATTTCGTCTACGTCCATTAATAAAACAAATAGATCACTGCCTGAAAATTTACAATGTCAAATTCTAAAAAAGTTTTACAAACTAAATGTAAATATGATACTTACTCAGGATTATTCGGTTACTAAAATCAGTATTTTTCATTAACTTCATCGTCATGTAATATTTTGTCCAAGGAAGATTTAGTCTACAATATGTGTCGCATGGAAATTACAAATAGGTCACTCTCATGCAAAAGTCAAAATTAAACTACTCCATCTTGGTCAGCATTCAATTCGATTGTAAGCGAGAATACAAGAGAAGTACAAAGAGTTGGTTTTCTGCCTATTTTACCTTACCCAATAACGGAATGGAGTAGTGTTTATACCTCCATGTGTAACTTCAAAAATATTTTAAAACAACTTGATCAAAAATATTTTCCTCTATTTTGTGATCAAGGAGTTTATAGAATAGCTCGAGAAATTTAGTTACTGAGACCAGAAGAATTCAAAGATTTAACTTTGATGCTTGGATCTTTCTATATGGCAAAAATAGTTTGCGCTTGTATAGGAAATTATTTAAAGGGTAGTGGTGTATACCATATTTTTATTGAAACCAAATCTTTTGGGATAAGTGTGGTTGAACAAATCTTTACCGGTTCATATTACTCTAGAAGTGTCAAAGGTTACTTTATGTTAGGAGAAGCTTTAATATTCTTGCAATTGGAAGCTTTTTTTGAAAGTGTCGATATAAATAATTATAACGATGAACTAGTAACTGTAAAAATGATGCAAGATTTATTGGCACAAAATAATATCGAAGAAGGTAAAATTAATTATAAAAATTTGTGTACTAAAGTTAGTAAAATTTTAACGGATTTTCAAAGTTTTGTAGTAAAAAGAAGTGAAGACTCTCCTTTATTCAAATATTGGAGTAACGTATTAACCCTAATTCAGTTATTAAGGGACATTATACGTACTGATCGGCAAGGGGATTGGATCCTACATAAAAATACTGTACAAAAGTTATTACCAATTTTTATACTTTTTGATAAAACAAACTACGTACGATCATGTTCACTTTATAATCAAGACATTTGTTATTTAGAAGAAAAAAAACCTGAATTGTACAGAGAATTTTTAAAAGGAAATTTTTCAGTAAAAAGATCGCATGCTCCTGGTACTTCTGTAGCTACAGATCAAGGTCTAGAACAGACAATCAATCTTCACGGCAAAAGTGCATCCGGAATTATTGGTTCTACTCAAGATAAAAAAAAAGGTACATAACAGGCTGGAATTTGAATTTTCATGAACTTCTTGGAGTTAAAGAATTATTTCAAGAAATTACTCATGTAACTTCAGAAAACGATGAATTGGTAACTCATCATGAGATAAAACCCAGTTATACAGAACAATCTGAAAAAAAGTTGATAAAATCATACAGTTGTCAATCATATTAATCCTTTTATGAATAGTAAAGAACCGCTTAGGAATATTATCACGGAAGAGTTAGCTCCTCCTGAATCAAGTAAAGCTCTTTTGAGCATTTTTGACAGTGGTTGTAATGCTTACAAAATATTTTTTAATGAAAGATTTGTAGAATAGTCGAAAAGTTTATCTGCCACAATTTCAAAAGTTAATATTTCAGGTTTTGGTAAAGTTCAATGTAATGGTAATAATTCAAAAAAGAAACCTTCTATGTCAATTCAAAAAGCAAATAGTTACGCTTAGAGAGTGATTAATATAGCTGAAGAAAGAAATTTGAATTTGCAAAGATTATTTTCATTTGAGTTAACTGATTTTAATTTCTTATGTAACGAAGATGGATCTCTTAAAAAAGAAAAGAATAAAAGTGACATTATCAAAGAATTAGAGAAAAGGCTTCAAAACGATCAGATTTATGATAACTTAAATGATTTAACCGATACGTGTTTAGTAGTTGATGTGACGCTAACACTTCGACAAATACCATGGAAAAAAATAAAAAACTTTAATGACTTTGCAACTGTGTTTTGTAATTCTATTACTTCAATATCAAGAAAAGAAGTACGTCGCATTGACTTTGTATTTGATTCATACGTAGAAAAGTCTGCGAAGATGGCCGAAAGATCAGCAAAGTATAAAGACAATTCTATTGATATGCATACGATCGATGAAAATGTTCCTGTACCAAAACAGGAAAAGCAATTCTGGGGCTCGTCAAAAAATAAAATTTTATTGCCATTTTATCAGAAAAATTGTCTTAGAAAGATGTTATGAACTTTGGCCCGGAATACAAATAATATGTAGTGCGACAAACGAAGTAGATTGCGGTTACAATAGTTATATGGACGCTGATTTACTTGCAATTTTAAATAGACATGATATTGAAGAAGCCGACTCTCGTATAATTTTACATATATTCCAAGCGTGTAATAAAGGCATCCAAAAAATGTATGTCCTGTCAGCAGATACAGACGTATTTGTATTGCTAATGCATTACTGGCCTATATTCAAGTCGAAAATCTTACAGGTATTTATTACATGTGTGATATTTATATGAAAGAATAATTATAATCGTTTTATATATTTACAATATTTTCTAGGAATTATGGGTTCGAGTAGGTGCACGTTTGACAAAAAGAAATGTGCCAATACATATATTAGCAGAAATTTACGGAGCTGAAACCTGTGAAATTCTTCCCGCTTTGCATCATCTAACAGGTTCCGATTAAACCAGCAAAGTCAGAACGAAACACGGAGCCTTGCTTGCTCAACCCGATAAATATTTGCAATCATTTGGCTACGATAATAGTGAACAAAATTTAATATTAATCATTTTAGCTTGTTCTGATGATGAAAAAGAGAATGTTATAAAAGAGATTTGATAAGCTTAGGTATCGAATTTACCATACAAACTGTGTTCCGCTTTCCGAATTACCACTGAAAAGTGCTTCTATACGTCTTCAGATTTTAAGAGCGTTTTATGTAACACATTTACAATTGCATCTATTGCAGCCAGATGAGCCGAAATTAAATCCTGAATTTTACGGTTACCGAAATGAAGACGGTTGTTTAATTCCGGAAAAAATTAGTATAATTTATCCACCAATTAATCAGCTTGTGCCGAACTATATTTGTAAAAATTGCACAAAGTAAAAATCTGTGTAAAAATCCATATAGCGCATATTCTCGCGCATAATAAAAAATTGAACAAATAAAATGATATATAGTATTTGATTGAACTTATATAAAAATTAATAAACGGACCTTAAAGTGCATACTCCGGTGTCATCAGCTCCCGGAGTAAAATAAATACATTATTTATCTGATATCTATATACTATTGTTGTTATATTAAAATCCCTGAGTCATTTCCGAGGGTATCCTACATGGTTCCGGGCTATCAGGTCTCAGCTCCACACACAGGCACCCTCTCACCTCAAAAAACCGATCAGGGCTCATCTTCCCTCAGTGTGAGTTACCTCTGATTTTTAACATACCTCAAGTGCATGCTATCTTCCCCCACCACGCTTCGAGTCCAGACACGAACGCGATTTCGCGATTTATTTAGCGGATTCACCTGGTCCGTTTCAGTACCTCTTCGCTGTTAGTGCTGCTTCCCATCCGTCGTCGTTATGTCGCCACCTGTGCCCCTGTGCGTTTTTCTTCCTTTGCCATCAGTGCTTCCTCATTGTAAACTTGCTCTCCAGCCCCATGAACAGTCGAATTCGTAGTTAGCCGAGGATGTTCATCCCGATGACGTAGTCATGGAGCTGGTCCTGGACTAGACAGTAGTCCAAGGGTCGGTGAGTTCGATTTTCTTCGCGAAAACAAGGAATCGAATAGTACTGATAATCATCGTGATCCCTGGGCTTTTGAAGAAGATCTCCAGTTCAGCCTTACCGGTCAGTATCTCTGGCACCGGGTTTCTGCAGAAACCGGCGGCGCGGTGGCTCATCGTCGATATTCGTCCCCGGTGTCTATTACGGCGTACAAGGGTTGCCTGTATATTAGAGTCGTCCGTATATTAGGCACCATAACTTGAAGATCGTGCAAGAGGTCTTTGTAAAGAGGGTGGTTGTTCATGCTTACTGCCAGTTGCGCTCATACTGAGGCGCTCGATATCGATTCTGGTATTTATACCTTCTGTTTCGAGGAAAGGCTTGAGGTTCTTTACGTGTATGTTCTTGAACCAGCGCCCTTTATAGTCTTGTAGATCGAAGATGACTGGGTATGATTGTCATTTGACCATCGTGGAGCTGGTGTAATTTGGAGCTAACTTTGCATTTCTGTTGTCTGTTTTACTAGACAGTGTTACCACTGTTTTTGCTACTTTCGCGCCAATTTCTGGTTGCCAGTCCCTTCGCCGTATGATGTGGTGTTTTTCTTACTTTCCAAAATGTTGAGTCATCTGGGTTCTGGCAAGTTCAATGGTTTCCTTAACATTTAGCAGACGGGGCAGATGGGGAGGTGTTCTATCCCATTCTCCCTCAGGAAGGATTCAAAATTTTTCCCTGCAAATTGACGGCCATTATCACTGAACATTTTCTACGGATAGCTGTGCCGTAAATAGATTTTCTCCTTGACGAAACGGCATATGGCTTTTCCATCGGTCTTTTTCATTGCTGCCAGTTCAATCCACTTAGTAACGCGGTCTTACATTAGTAGGAGCAAGATATTGCCTTTTGAAGACCATGGTTGCGGCCCTACCAGATAGATGGAAACGATATCCCAAGGCTGCTCCACATAGATGGCATGCATATGGCTTGCAATAGTAGTGTCTTGATAATCATTGTAGGGTTTTGGCAACTCCTAGATGACCCACGATGATGTCGTGTGCCTCTCTCAGAACGTCAGATCATTGCTCTGTTGGCACACAGATTTTCCGGGCGTCGGTTGCGTTGCTGTCATTGAAGTCATGTGTGTCCAAGATGTGTCGATATGGAGTCCCGTATGCTCTGGGTTCTCTGTGGATCCAGCTTGGACTTCTTTGTACTTACTGTTGTGCCATATACATTTAGTTGACGTATGAACTTTATGTATGGGTAACGGTCGTCTGAACAGCGCGTCGGCGATGGTATTCTCGGACTCTTTACGGTCTTGACTTTGTAGTCTTATTATGACATTTCGATTAAGAACCTGGTTAATCTGCCCGACCGGTTGTCAATTTTAGGTAGTCCATGAATTTCCAGATTACCCACTTACAAGCTAAGCATTCCTTCTCATTTGCGGACTAATTCTTGTCGGCCTTGTTCAGTGAGCGGCTGGCATAAGCCACGATTCTCTCTTTCCCTTCTGCTTCTTGGGTTTGGACGGCTCTTAACCACTTGTTGCTAGTCGTCTACATGATAAACATCGTCGTGAAGTCAGGGCAAGCTAAAACTGGAGCCTGGACTAGGTCTTTATTCAGTGGTTCGAAAACTTGTTGCGGTGTATTCCATTCCCATTTGCTACTCTTCCGAAGCAGTTTGTTCAGCGGTGCGACTTTCTTGGCTACGTTGGAAATAAAGCGGCAGTACTAGGAGATGAGCCTCGAAAATTGTCAAATGCCCCTTGAGGTTCTGCAGTCTTTCTACGTCTACTGCGTCGCTTGGGTACTTCAAAGGTCGTTGGCAGATGTGACTCTTCTCCCAGTTGGGTTCGACTATGCATCCCGAAGTCTTCGCAGTACGTTTTTTAAGAGGTTCAGGTGGTAATCGAATTCCTTGGAAACTATGATGATGTCATGCAGATAACAAAAGACATTTGTGATGACGCTCTACATAAACGCATGAATTTACCTGGGTCTGATTGAATGTAAGCCAAATGGAAGGATTTTGAACTACATGAAGCCTCTCTCTGGCACGGTGAAAGCGGTATATTGCTTGCTTTCTTAGAGGCACCTACCAGTAGCTGTTCTTCAAGTTCAATGGTGGTTAAATACTTGATTCCGCGGAGTAAGTTCAGCGTAGCATGCACTTGCGGTAACGGATATGCGTCTCGTACACTGACCTTGTTCGGTCAGCAGAAATCAATGCACAATCGGTATTTTCCATCTATTTTCTTGGTGATGATGATGGGCAAACTGAACAATTTATTGGACGGTTCAATTAATCTTTAAAGGTATCCCTCGAGTTCTTCTCGCTTCTGTTGATACCTAGACAGTCATCTATATATGCAAATAATCATTATAAATGCAAAAAATATTTATATTAATTTTGCATTTATAATTATTGGGATATTTAATAAAAGGTTTCTTTTGCAAAATTCTCATATCTCAAAAAGTAATTGATATAATGCCTTGAAAAAATTCTTGACTATGCAAAATAATAGTACTTATTCAACCTACTATGTGAAATTGAAAAGATCAGTTCCGTAAGATAACTTTAAATTTTGCTGGGACAATCCATGCTTGTCCTCTTAAAACTATATTTTATTTATTCGTACTATCTATTCCCGAATTTTAAATCAAAAGATGAGCTGAAATTAAAAATGAAGATCGTTTTGCCCAAAAGACGGATAAATTGTAGTGGTTTAACTTTAATTTAATGGGTCAAGACTGGATTAAATAAGGGAAGGACATGATTTCTGAAGCTCCTCCTAAAATTTGAAGTCAATTAGTCATCCGGGTCTTAAAATATCGTGCGGCAAGTTATTTAGAATGATAAAAAACCGAACAATGAGAAAAATCACTTTTAAGTTAATACATGGAAATCATGTCATTAAACTTAGTAACTCTTACACAAACTATCCATCGTGCTTTTATTACGTTATCACATTGTTACGTAATCACAAAAAGCTATTTCTGGTGATTTCGGTAAAGCAGATGGTTGTATAACCGAATCTAATATATTTCTTAGTTACATTTGTTTTGCTGTTTTAAAGCTCGCAATACTGTTATTGTTACGTCCTGAGATGTATTGTAATATTTAGCAATAAGCCGGTATAAGCCGGTAAACATAAAATGTGATGAGTGCGTACAATAAGTAGCTCAACGGAGTTTATGAATACGCCCGAATGCGAGGTGCGATCAATGGACCATTGTCACTCAAGCTGGAATATGCTACGACAGTCCTATCCGTCGACAGAATTATCGACAATTAAGTTACGATACGGTTTTTATAATTATATTTAAGTTGAATAATTCCGAAGTGACCTATTACCAATCACTTTTGGTAATAGGAGCATTTTACAAAATAAGACGTTTTATTAAATATGACAATAACTGTAAATGCAAAATTAATATCTTTTTTAATTGCAAGTCTTTCTATACGCTATCAGTTACATTTAATGGCATTTTAAAAATTTTATTTCACACAACTAACGAAGTACAAGCTACAATAATAAATTCTTTTTCTCTCTCGCGACAGTAGTATAGTATACAAAAAAGCTATATATATGTCTGAGACAAGTACAGAATATCGGCTTGACCAAAATACATGTTGACGCTGCAGATAACGAACGATAATAATACAACGCAAAATTATTGAAATCTAGAATCGTATAAGTTAATTGATCAAAAGCAAAAACTCTATTGTCGCTGAGGAAACGAGATGTATTCTGAAAATTGTACACGATCTGGATCTCTGCCGCTACTGCTGCGTTGTAGTGACATTTGTAAATATTAAACTAAATAGCAAAACCCCGATGGCTGTTATATCAGCTTAATTAATTTAAATGAACCCATAGATCGTAAAAATTTTAGACTTTAAAGATTATGGCGCCTCTTGGAAAAATCGCAACTTATTTATATCATTATTCCTAATCAGAACTAAATTATAAAAACTTTTTTTTACGTTTCAAAATGAATGAGTTTTTAACTAAAAAAATATTACTTATGTTTATTTTATGGTTGAACAATAAACGCCAAAACTTTCTAACTTTGAAATTATTTAAACTTCATCAGTTCCGGCGGTATCTTCCGGTCCATGCGGAATCATGATTGACACTTACTCAAGTAGCTTCAAACTTCTATTTTACATTTGCGTTATGTCTCGTTTGACACATATGGAAAGAAATACGAACTAAGTTTAACATCAACTTTTATTTGGTTTTACTTCTGACGCCCCCCCCCCTAATATATATTACAAATAACTAATATCAATTTTCTATTTTATTTTTCAGTCTGAAAGAAATTTTATTATGGAAGTGGTATGTGAAGCTACACAATCCACACATACACAGATAAAAGTTGCTGCTTTACAATGTTTAGTTAAAATAATGTCTTTATATTATCAATATATGGAACCGTATATGGCCCCCGCTTTATTTCCTGTGAGTACAATGTTTTTTAAAAATGTATATGAACAAGTTATTATTTTTGATTAATTATATATATATATATATATATATATATATACACACGCGCGCCCACGCACACGCAAACAACTCACACACACATACACACATATATTATCACGTGCGCACAGTAGCTCACGTGTTGTGTAGCAAGAGCCAAACTACATTTGTCGGGAAGAGCATCAAAAGATCAAGTTTTTGGAAGTTCATTTAAACCCGTAATTTGATTGTTGGAATTGGTAGTTAAAAACATACTGAAGACAATCTTAAATTAATGTTGAAATTATGGCCAGTGTCAATATCGTTCAGGACGAGAGGTGAACACTCGTCTTTATGTTAAAGGTTAATACAACTTTTCATCTCTCTGTCTATTATAGATACAGAGATATGAGCAAATATGTACAAACTGATATGACCGCAAAATCAAGTTTAATGAAATTTGATGATAACGCGGTACATTGGAATAATTATATATCGCAGTCTAGTCAAAGGAGTTTTATAATGTATGTTTAGCTATAACATACTTTCTTAAAAAATGTTAAGTCTATGTACTATAGAATATTAGATATGACTAAAACTGTCCATTTTGGTTTCATCGCACCATCTAGTTTTCAATAAAAATTCACATTTTTAGAACTCGTTGGAATAAAAAGTAACTTGGGAAATTGAGAGTAAACTTTTATTATAAATTTGGTGATAACACACTATGATAGTAAATTACAAGGCTGTATCTGCTGCAGAATAGTAGATATGGTTGAAAATGTAAAATTTCATGTCAGCGTAACCCCCGACTTTTGAACGAAAAGTGTGTTTTTGATGAAAATGTTAATTAGACAATGCGAAATAACTTTTTCGTGTATATTAGACAAAAATACAGTTGCATGCATAATTATAAGTATTTAGAAAAAAAAATTCACAGGTAATGGTGTGATATCCCGCGGGTATAAAAGCGGGACTGTCTGGCGTTAAAAATCATTATACTTGTTCTACTACTACTGCTAAAGTAAGCATCAGTAGCAATGGACTTCACACCAGAAGATTTTGAGAGCATCATCTTGGAGCGGGAGATGTAGTCACCTTTGATGGCTACACTGAGAGAAGTATTTATTTACTATAAAGAAATTATTCGTTAATAGTTAATACGCGAACTTAATAGACTAATTTTTACTTTAAATTCCTATTTCCAGTATACACAACTAACTACAAATAAAAACAAACGTATTGTTAATATTATTACATAATTTGAATGCAGCCGTGAAGTTTAATTTGAGAAATAGTTATGTGTGAACAAAAGAGGTTAGAATCGGTATTTTTAATTTAGAACTGCATTTAACTTATATATTAATATGAAGACTACTTTTGTTTATATTTTTACTTAGTTGCGCATACTGGAAATTGTAATTAAAGGTCAAATATAGTGTATTCAGTTCGCGTATTAACTATTAACGAATGGTTCGTTTATAGTAAAGAAATACTTCCCTCAGTGTAAGGAGGTAGTCGATTTGTCTTCTTCATCAAAAACATCATCTAGGGTCATCATCGAGCTCTCGTCTTGGTTGGAAATTTCTCCACTGCCGTTTTTATCAGAGCGATAAATTTTCGAAGTTGGTCAGGAAAATTTCTCAGGATTTTCTGGCATGCCGTAAGATACGATTTATTATTGTCCCCCAACACCTCCTATAATAGCTACACCGATACTCGATGATCGGGAACTGGAGTACAATCCATACTACTACCACAGGAGATTGAGCGTTCACCGGAAATCGAGATCTTGTCAACTCCAGAGAAGATATCGATAGAGATAATTGATCTCGTTTCATTTGAAAAGAAATCACCAAAAGTGATTCATTCAGCTTCATCGGACAAAAGGAGAATCCATATCACCTAATATTTAGCAGCGATGGCGATACAGATGCTGAATCTGTTAAGCAGAAGGAAACAAAGACAGTTCTTTTAAGGACTAAAACTCACACAATCAGCCTTTTTCAGCACTACCAAATTTTGTATAACGTATGAAAAACTATTTTAAACAAAGCAGCTCTTTTGAGGGCTATTTATATATTTTTCTTTAAAATTTTATTACTATGTCAGAGTTGTCATGGCGCAGTCCGACTTTGTAAAACGATGGAAAAATACACAGGCCCACAAAAAAATAAACTCGGATGTCCATCGACAAAGCCCACCCCTATGTATTTTTGCGCGCCGAATATGAATCTGGCATTGGTTTGACCTCATCACGTCTGGTTCAAGGGTATTTGAAGGTGAAATTGCAGAAATCAGCAATAACCAATACAAGACATCTATCTGTTAAGTTTTGAGGGGCGCTGAATCCAATCCGGTATTTGTTTTTCTCCATAAGGCAACTTCAAGGTCAAAGCTGTGCTCGAAAATTAATGAAATCGATTCAAGTTATTATTCTCACATATTTTTTGGGCTGCTGAATCCAAATATAAAAACCGCTTAGTACCTCAGGGTCAAAGTCAAGGTCCACCCAAGGTCAAATATACATTTTTTTTACTAAAAAAGGAAATTTTGACCACAAATTATCATACGACGGTTGGTCAGTTTCACTATTTTCCTCAAATACTAATTTATTGTACATCATTCAAACCCGTTTCGGCCGAAAATGCCACTTCCAGTACGTCGCTCTTCAGTGCCTCATAACTGTTAATATTTGCGGCAGAAAACATTTTTGAAGGACAATTTTCAAAGCTAAAGACTTGCTCTTTCCGATGGTGCTAATGAAATTTCTCAAAAACATCATTAAGTATGCAAAAAAAAGATTTTTTCATAAAAAAAAAAGATTTTTTTGCACATTTTTTTTATGTCAAATTTTTGACGGGTTTTCGGTTTGCAACGGACCTGGAACCTCATTAACCGCTGGAATAAATGTCTGAACTGAAAGTATACGTTGTTCTAAGATCAATTTTTTCCTTCTGTGTGTTCAAAATGGCGCCTGAACTACAAAATTTTTGCGAAAACGTTAAAGAATTTTTTATTAGATAATGATGCACTTTTACAAAAAATTGTCAAGAATAAAAAGCTCTTAAAATCACTCAGAGAATACACTGGAATTTTTTCAGAATTTTTGAGTGATTTTTTGAATTTTGCAAAAAGGTCAATTTTTGTAAAGATCAAATTAGTATCGAATTATCCAAAATTTCTATATATTTGCACATTTATCGTCGTTAGCCGCAAAGTCATAATACAACGTACAATGTACGTAGTAAGAAATTTTAGAAAAATTAAGTCATAATTTCTTAAAATACTGATTTCAAAGTATCGTTTTCATATATACGTATGTCCATGGGAGGGACAATAAATTTTGTAGTAAAATCATCATTTCTCTTCAAATGATGAGTAACAAAACAAAAATACAAAACACAAAAATACAAAAAAAAAAAACACAAAAATAAATTATAAAATGATAAAAAAAAAGAAAAAATACTATCAATACTCGTCGACCTCCACGTTGGTGATAGTTGGGCAACGTAAATTTTATTTGCGGCTAACGACGATAAATGTGCAAATATATAGAAATTTTGGATAATTCGATACTAATTTGATCTTTACAAAAATTGACCTTTTTGCAAAATTCAAAAAATCACTCAAAAATTCTGAAAAAATTCCAGTGTATTCTCTGAGTGATTTTAAGAGCTTTTTATTCTTGACAATTTTTTGTAAAAGTGCATCATTATCTAATAAAAAATTCTTAAACGTTTTCGCAAAAATTTTGTAGTTCAGGCGCCATTTTGAACACACAGAAGGAAAAAATTGATCTTAGAACAACGTATACTTTCAGTTCAGGCATTTATTCCAGCAGTTAATGAGGTTGCAGGTCCGTTGCAAACCGAAAACCCGTCAAAAATTTAACATAAAAAAATGTGCAAAAAAATCTTTTTTTTTTATGAAAAAATCTTTTTTTTGCATACTCAATGATGTTTTTGAGATATTTCATTAGCACCATCGGAAAGAGCAAGTCTTCAGCTTTGAAATTATGTCCTTCAAAAATGTTTTCTGCCGCAAATATTAACAGTTATGAGGCACTGAAGAGCGACGTACTGGAAGTGTAATTTTCGGCCGAAACGAGTTAAGATGTAAACTTTTCCATTTTCCCTGAATCTGTGGTCAAAATTTCCTTTTTTAGTAAAAAATGTATATTAGACCTAGGAATGACCTTAACTTTGACCCTGAGTACTAAGCGGTCTTTATATTTGGATTTAGTAGTAAAATCTCCCGCTCTTTCAGAATCTGCAGTCAAAAATTCATTTTTGCTATAGTACACAGCTTTGACCTTGAACTGACCTTCAAACTTACCTCATGGAGAAAAATAAATGACAGATTCGGACTCGCAAAAATACATAGGAGTGTATTTGTGAGTTTTGTCGATGGACATCCAAGTTCATTTTTTTGCGGGCCTGTGTTATTTTTTTTAGATCAAAATTAGTGAGACGCTGGCAACCGAAAGGTTCCTAGTTCAAATCCAGATAACGAATTTTCAAATGAAGATAAAATCGTTGTAAAAGAAGAACCATCTCATGATGAGCCTTATATATCAAATGAAAAATCTTATAAAATGGTCTATTCTGATGAAGTTTTAGCAGAATGCTCCTATAGTTGAGAGAATATATTGTGAAGGACCATTATGTCATGAAACTCTATTTATAGAAGATGGTAATCACTATAAATTATTATTTTTCACCTTTAGGTCCTTTAGATCATAAACATTTAAAAATATTTTATTCATAAATTATTTTTTTAGACACATTTAGCATGCACAATACAAAAACTAATACAGCACAGGGACACAAATAATCATTGAATAGATAGTAAGTTAATTTTGTATTATTATAGGACATGATATAGTAATAATTAATTATCTTGTAAAAATTTAATGATTATTTGTACATGTTTACATGAAAAAAGTTTTCATTATTCAATCATATATTTGAACAGGTTTATGATTTTATAATATGTTCACATAAATAAATAATACTATATTGATTGTTATACTCAAAATTTTTGACGTGTTTTTGTAGGTCGGAGGATGGTATGAGATGGAGTCTTATGGGAGGATGATTGGTATCTAAGACTCCAGTGATTATATGGCTCTAGGGGATGATTCCACGGTTTTTTAGATTATTGGATAAAAATTCTAATTGCTAAAAATGAATCAGTAATAATCTTTTTGTTTATAAATGCACAATCTTTAGAGCATTCATTTTTTACAATAACCGTAATTTTATATAATTCGATTATATCATTAAATTATATGAAATTATTGGTGATTTTTATACAATAAAATAAAAAAAAAACAAAAGAAAAATCAACGTATCTGAAGTATATTGTATTATGACTAGTATAATATGCTTCTGATATTAGTCAGTACCCCGAGGGTGGTGTGAAAAACTGTCATCTAAAAGTTAAATTTTAAATTTAAATAACCCAATAACCCAATAAGCCAATTTAAATTTTACAAAAAATTTCAAATATTCTACTATATATCGGGAATCTGACGGAGCCATTGGCAGTGTCAGACGCGTAGTAAGGGGGTGTGCATAATACGCGATTTTTCTTTTTAATAGGAAAGGTAAACATAGAAAGAGGAATACAGAGTGAAAGGGAGGGAAAGGTGAGTAAAACAGGATAATAGGACAGAAAAGGGCGAGAAAGGGAGAAGGGAGAGAAGATAAAGAAAATGGAGGAAGAGGCAAACCCTAGGCAGACAGAAAGAGGAGATCAGAGCGGGGAAAAGGGGTCAGAGGAAAGGGAGTAAGAGAACAAGCAACTGAAGGAGTTAGAGTGGAGAATTGAGGAAGGGGAGAGAGAAAGGAAAAGGAACAATGTGGTGGTATCAGGGCTAAAAGAAGGAAAATGGGACAAAGTTAAGGTGGAAGAATGGGTAGATGAGAACCTGGAGATTTCGGTAAAGGTGAAAAGGACGTGGGTCATCAGAGGAAAAGCCAAGAGCAAAATAGGAGTGGAATGTGAAAATAGAGAGGAGAAAGATAAGATTATGGAGGAAAAGAGCAAGCTGAAAGGGACGGACTGCTTCATCGACCATGATTTGACGTGGCGGGAGAGGAGAAACAGAGAAAGGTTGAACGGGCTCGCAAGAGAATGGAGAAGCGAAGGAAAACCAGTGAAAGTAGGAAGAAACAAGTTGACGGTAGGAGACACAACGTACTTCTGGAACGAAAGAGAGGATAAGCTTTTTCGAGAAGGGGAGGCAAGATGACGGTGAGAAGGAGAAAAGGGAAGAAAGGGGAAAAGGGAAAAGAAAGGAGAATCTGAAGGTGTTGTGCTGGAATGTGGCAGGACTGAAAGGAATAGAAGAGGAAGGATGGAGATATATATTAGGATTTGACGTCATATGCCTACAGGAGACGTGGGCAGAGAGCGGTGAGGAGGAAAAAATAAGAAAGAGACTGAAGGGCTTCGAGACAGAGGTAAGAGAGGCGAAAAAGGTGGGAGTAGATGAAGATTAAAGGGAGGAATGATAATGGCAGTTAGGAAAGATAGGAAAGAGGACAAAGTTGAATGGTTGAGAGGAAGATCAGGAGAAGTCATAGGTGGTAAATGTAATATAAAGGGGGAAAAGTGGTGGATAGGTTCAACATATATGAGGGAGGAGAAGAACTATGAGGAAATAGAAGAGATGGTAGAAAGAGCGGGAGGGGAAAATATACTCTGGTGTGGAGATTTAAACGCGAGAACAGGGCACGAGGGAGGATGAAAGGGGAGTGGAGGAAAAGAGGGAGTCAAAGGATAGAGTAGTACAAAGAAGGGGAAGAGCTGCTAGATAGGCTAAAAGAGTGAGGGCTATCAATCCTAAATGGAGGTACAGAAGGGGATGAGGAAGGGGAACTCACGTACGTGGGGGGAATGGGATGTTCGGTAATAGACTACGGGATAGTAAATGAGGAAGGCAGGAGAAAGGTAAAGTCACTGAAGGTAGAAGATAGAATGGAGTTAGACCATGGACCATTAGAATTGGAATTAAAGACAGGGAGAAGTGCTGAAGGGTTTGAAGAGGAAATCAAAAGAACGGTGTGAGGCCATCAGGGAGTATAGGAGGCTGGCTAGCTAAGGGGGGGGGGGGCAAAAACATAGAGGGAATTAAAGATAAAAATAAGAAACGCGATCCAAACAAAGAGGGGGAGAAGATAAAGGAGAGACGACAGCAGATGGTGGGATGAGGATTGCAGGAAGAAGAGGGCAGAAATGAAAAGGGCAAAAAAAGGGATAAAGAGGTGGGGAAAAGACAGGTTCACGCAGGCGAAAAGAGAGTTAAGGAGCATGTTTAGGAAAAAAAGGAGGAAGGGCTGAAGAAAGAGCTAAGGGAGGCAAAGGAGGGTAGATCAGGAAAAAAATTCTGGAGAATGGTGAAAAGGAGAAGGAAAGGCAAAAGATGGTAGGTAGATAAAGGGATAGAAGATAAGAGTTGGATAGAGTTTTTTAAAGGGCAACTGGGAGAGAGAGAAACGCAAGAGAGAGGGAGAGATATGGTGGAAGAGTCGGGGAGTCAAGAGGAAGCAGAGGAGGGAGAGATTGAAGTAGAGGAAGTAAGGGAAATAATAAGAAGCTAAAGGAAAATAAAGCACCAGGAGAAGATGAAATCCAGAATGAGGCTTGGAAGCAGGGCGGAGGAAGGATTGCGGAGGAATTAGCGGAGATACTGGGAAAGATATGGAAAGGAGGAGGAATACCAGAAGAGTGGAGGAAAGGGAAGGTCACGCCGATCTACAAAAAAGGAGATAAGGGGGAGTGTAAGAACTATAGAGGAATCACACTAATGTACACAGGATACAAAATATATGCGGAACTGATAAAGGGAAGATTTGAGAAGAAACTGGAAGAAGAGGAAAAGTTAAGTGACACGCAGATGGGATTTAGAAGAGGGAGAGGTACAACGGATGCTATATATGTGGTGAACAAGGCGGTAGAGCAGGAGCTAAGGAAGAAAGGAGGGAAAGTGTACTCGTGCTTCACGGACATGAAAGCAGCCTTTGACAAAGTAAACAGGGAAGAAGTGTGGAGTATGATGAGGAAGCTGGGTGTGACCAGAAGAATAAGGGAAAGGGTAAAGGAAATTTATGAGAAGACGGAATGTGAAGTAAGGATAGGGGAAAGGAATGTAGTTTGAGACGCAGAAGGGAGTGAGACAGGGATGCCCGCTAAGTCCACTGCTGTTCAACGTGGCAATGGCAGATTTGGAAGGAGAGATGGGAAAGGTGCAAGAAGGAGGAATAATACTAGGGAGAAGGAAAGTATGGTCAATCTCATATGCAGATGATGTAGTAATGCTCGCAACAAACGCGAGCGGGTTGAAACAAATGTTAAGAAGATTCAAAAGATTCATCAAGAGAAAGGGATTGAAGCTGAACACAGAGAAAACGAAGATTATGATTTTCAGAAACGGAGGAAGAAGGAAGAGGGAAGAGAAATTTGAATGGGATGGAAAGGAGATAGAGGTAGTGAAAACATTTGAATACTTGGGATACACGATGAAAGAAAACGGGAAAGAGGAAGAACAGGTGAAGAAGGTGAAAGGGCGGGCAAATGCGCTGATAAGTACTCTGTGGGGTCTAGGAGAGGCAGCGTTCAAGGACAGCTGGAAGATGAGGATGAAGCTTTTCGACGCTCTAGTGCAGAGTGTAATAGAGTATGGGGCGGAGATATGGGGTTGGAAAGGGCAGGAGGAATTAGAGAAGATACAGAGAAGGTACATCAAATGGGTGCTGCACCTAGATAGGACCACGACGGCACATGTGATTCACTGGGAGGCGAAAGGGTTTAAATTAGAGACAAGTACAAGGAAAAGGGCTGTTAGATTTGAAAGGAAACTGAGGAGGGCATAAGAAAACACGTTACTAGGAGAATACTGGAGGCTGCTGAAGAGAGAGGGAGAAAGGGGAGAATGGAAGGGAAGAGGGAAGGACGTGAGGAGAATGGAACTGGAGAAGTGCGGGATATCTGTGGCGGATTATACAAGAAGAATGGAGGAGTTAGATTGAGTGGAGGTAGAAATAGAAAGGATAAACAAGGACACAAATGGCAGAAGTGGAGAAAGGAAATAAAGGAGTCAAAGTATGCGGGTGAGATAAGGGAGGTAGTGATACAGCAGGGATAAATACCAGAGTACCTGATGGAAGTGAGAGAACACAGAAGAGGGGCGCTCAGCGTCACGGCAAGGTTCAGACTAGGGTGTGAGACAAGAGGGAACAAATACTGGAAGAAGGAAGAAGAAAGAGTATGCAGGCTGTGCGGGAGAGAGGAGGAGACGCTTAAACACGTGTTCGAAGAATGTGTGGAGACGAAGATGGAGGGGAAAAAGTGGCAGAAGTCGGAGGGAGAAGAACGCAAGTGGAGAAGCTTTATAGCACTACATGGAAGAGGAAACGTAAAGAAAGGTCGCAAGAATAAAGGAGAGGAAGGCAAGGAAGGAAGGAAACGAAAGGACAAAGCAGAAAAGAGATTTGAAAAGCGCGCGCAAAGCATGCGGGGAATTCTGGGGAAAGTCCCTAGGAGGAGAGAGAGAAAGAAACTAGGAGGATTGGTAAGGAAGGTAGGAGTAATCAGACGGAGGAAACAGGGAAAAGAAAGAGGAACGAGAGGGACAGAAAGGAAAGCACATGGTGAGGAGAGCAGAGAGGTTATAATAGGGAGAGAGAGAGCGTGCAAAGCCAACAAAGATAAAAAGAAGATAAAAAGCTAAAGGCGACAAAAAGCAGGAGGGAGAAATGTCGAAGCATGAGAGAAGAGTGGAGAGAGAGAGATGCGGGACATGAAAGAGGAGATGAAGGAGTGGAGGGTGAAGTTTCAATTGGAAAATGACGGATATGGAAGGTGATGTGGAAATTCTGAAAGGAAAACTGAGAGAGGAAAGAAGAGAGAGGGAGAAGATTCAGAGAGCAGTCAAGGAAATGAAGGGACTGGTAGAAAGGCTAGAAGGAAAAGCAAGGAGAGAGGAAAGAAAAGGTATAGAAAGGGAAAGGGCTAAAGTGAAATGTGAGGTCAGGATAGTGAACGCCAACAAAAGAAAGAGGACGGAGGGAGGAAGGAGCAAAGTAGGAGAGAGAGGAATGATCGTCCACAAAGGGACAAACTGGAATGAGAAGGAGGTACTGCAGGACTGGCTGGACGAGATTTTAGAGGGAACGGGCTGGGAGCTGGAGGAGACCTGGAACCAGGATACAAAAAAAATCATTTTTGCGGCAGAAGAGGAAATGGAGGAGATTTGGAAGAGGAGAGAGGAAATTAATGAAGGGGAAAGGTGAGAATGGAGCAGTGGATGAGTTGGGAAGAGATAAGGGCAAAGAAGGAAGCCATGGGGATAAGAGAGAGAAGAAGAGAGGAAGCAAAAAAGAATGGGGAGCTGCTGAGAAATGAGGATTTTAAGGTGAGAGTGGACGGGATCCTGTATGAGTCGAAGGAGGAGGAGGGAAGGATTAAAAGGGTAAGAGAGGAAGAGAAGAGTGAAGAAGAGGTGAGAGAGGAAAGGAGGAAGAAGGAAGAGTAGCAAGAGAGAGAAGAAAAAAAAGGAAGAAGCGTATTATGCACATGCACATGTATAAATATGTTAGAAAGTATTGTAAATACGAACGTATAAAACAATAAAGAATTATTATTACTATTACTATATTATTATTACTATATATCGATCATTGTATAATCTAACATTTATATGATGTGACGTCAAATATTCTCTTCAGCAGTAAACAATTCGAATAGCTAACTGTCATATCGTCGTACGACTTCACTTGGCGATTTCAATATATATATCCACTATCTTTGAGAGATCTCACAAAATATTCATAATCTACTAACTTACTATATTTGTTTGGGATTCTCAAATTTCGTGTTTGGTTATCTTATCCTTTAAGTATCATTTTTTAATGTTATTAGGAATCGATACTGTTAATTTTACTATTTACGTAGTGAAAGTATGACGGTCGATAACGCAGAGAAGTTTAAATTCCATTGAGAACAATCGACTCTAGAGAGAAGTTAAATGACTTTAGAATATCAAATATGTTGAAATGTCAAAGTTGTTGCATATGCTAGCATACGAGTATACTGATCATCGTAAAATGTAACATTTGTATGACGTACCTATGCCGCAGTATTAGTGGCTCCTCACGTGCGCGAATCGAAGTCTATAATATGGATGCTCAACCGCCTGCGCTATTAATTATCTCTACTGCTGCTGCTGCTGCTTTTAACATAGTCATATCGAAGAGGAGAAGAAAAAGACGACAATTCCGAAACGGGAACGGTCATGCATGTTAACTACTACGAGACTGCTGACCGCTACGAGGCTGCGAGAAATTCGCATTGAGTTTCGGCGTATAAACAACGTGAGCAAGTACAATTTCGGGGGAATAGAATTTCCAGTCGATCCAAGAAATGCTGCTAAGTTTGAAAAACAAAATGACATTTTAATCAATGTATACTTTTTTAAAAGGAAGTGAACAATATACTGTTATACCGAGGCACTTGAATGGTCAAACGAAAGATAAGTATGTCAACTTGCTCCTCGTCGGAAATGTATATAATGACGAAGACGAAGACGAGACTATTTTCACTATATGTCAGTCACACGCAGTGCTAAAGTATATCTTTTCGACCGCTGCTTGCGTTACTTCCACAATGAAAAATTGGTGCGCATACAGTAAATTGCCTGAGATTGAATTAATACAAAGTAGTTCTTCCAAAGAAAAAGGATAGTGTACTACACTTTAAGAACTTTGTGCATAAAAAATAGAGTACCATTTGTGGTATACGCTGACTTTGAGTGCTTGTTGGAACCAGTAGACGATCATAAGCGTGCGTATCAACAACATAAACCTTACAGTGTAGGACACTTGCAAGTGCAGCTATAATGACTCTCTGTGTGTAAGTCTTATAGCAAAGTACTCAGGAAGATACCTCTGCTAAGTGGTTTGTCCACAATCTCCACATTCTAGCTTTGGAATTACAGAAAATGTATAAAAATCTATTAGCGATGAGAGATTTAACGGAACTTCCAAAACAAGAGTTTACCAAGGCTCTCAAATACCACATATGCGAAAAACCTTTTATTCAGAAAGATGTAAAGATTCGTGATCATTGTCATCTCACTGGAGAATAAGTAATTTCTCTCTCTCTCCCTTCATCTCTCCCTCTCTATTCTCACCCCATATACAATCATGCATACCACACTCATTCAAAGCATTCGTCTCACACCATTACTCATATATGCATCCTCATTCTTCATTTTAATTTCTAAATTTTTAAGCTGTATTTTTCTACAAACACTTTTGTAAATATTTCTGTATTTTATATCTTTTAACTCTTTTTTTTGTATAACATAATGTACAGCAAATAAATCTAATCTAATCTAATCTAATCTAATCTAATCTAATCTAATCTAATCTAATCTAATCTAATCTCTCTCTCTCTCTCTCTCTCTCTCTCTCTCTCTCTCTCTCTCTCTCTCTATAATAATAATATTTTCAGATATGGAGGCTCTGCGCATAACTCATGCAACGTGAACTATCAGGATTCTAGGACCATTCCTGTAGTCTTCCGTAATCTTAGAGGCTATGATGCTCACTTGTTTATCAAGGAGATCGCAACGTATTTCCCAGGACATGTATATCTGCTGCACCAAACTAAAGAGAGATATATCTTTTACAAAGTTTGTCGAAGACACAGATATAAATCTACACTTCATTGACTCGTTTCAATTTATGCCGACATCGTTGGATAGTTTATCGTCATACTTGACAGAACGTGGAACGAGAGCAACACACTGGAACGAGTTTTTGGCGTATATGAGTTCACTCCCAAACAGATTACACTGCTGAAGAAACAAGTCGTATTTCCGTACGATTACATTTCTTCACTCGCTAAACTGGACAAGGCTAATCTTCCGATCAACGACGATTTCTTCAGTAGACTATGCGATACTCACATCTCCAAAGATTACGAGCATACAAAACAAATCTGACAGGATTTTGACATACACACTCTAGGATAATAGTCTGACTTGTATCTCAAGACTGACGTTATACTTTTATCTGAAGTCTTCGAGAATTTGAGAAATAATTGTCTGCTGGTATATGAGTTGGATCCAGCTCATTACTACACAACGCTAGGTCCGTCATGGGATGCCATGTTGAAATATACACAGGTAAATATAACTAAAATAATTGCCATATCATAAAAAATGTGTGTAAAATAATCATATTATCCAATTATTTTTAGGTTCGATTGGATCTCCTGACAGACATCGACATGCTTATGTTTGTCGAGCGTGGTATACGAGGAGGGATCAGCCAGTGCTGTAATCGATATACGAAAGTCAAATATCCTTATATGGAGAAAGGATAAGATACCAGTACCTTATAAAGAGAAAGGATAAGATACCAGTACTGGCGAGAAGTATCTTGTATACTACGAGGCCAATAACCTTTGTAACTGGGCAATGACCGAGGCGTGACCCTACGGAAAATTCAAGTGGGTAACCGACCTCGAGACGCCTATTGTCTTCGACATTCCCGACGACAGTCCGAAAGGATATATCCTCGAAGTTGACCTTGAATATCCCCGATAACCCTTCACTGCCCTCATAGTGATATGCCTTTCTGTGCCGAGCACATGTGACCACCGGGTTTGAAGCAGAAGAGATTGATGACTACTCTCACGACAAGAAGAACTAAAACATTCACTACAGAGCCTTGAAACAAGCTCTAGCACACAGGCTGCGGTTCAAAAACGTTCATCGAGCTCTGTAATTCAAGCAAAGAAAATGGTTGAAGTCATACATAGATGTGAACAGTCATAAGAGAAAAATGGCCAAGAATGAGTTTGAAAAGATACTTTTCAAATCATTCAATGACGCTATTTATGGTAAAACTATGGAGAACGAGAGAAAGCACGTCGAGATCAAGTTGGTGACAAAGTGGAATGAACGTTATCAACCCATCAAGAAAGCTAAGGGCCTCAAATACTCCGTAGTCACGCCACTATCGGGTTCGAGGACTATATCACGTGTTTGCAAAAAAACACGATCTTGACCCGAGAGTGACACACATATACACACATATACACACGCCCGCACGAACGCACGCGCACACACACACACATACATATATATTGTAACGGGGTGAAACTGTCTTCGAGAGAAGGAAAATAAAAGGAGACGCCGGGACCGAGAATCGATCCGGCGCTTCCGAGATCTCTAGGCGCACGCTCTAGCCATTGAGTCAATGCCGCCGTATTCCATTACTATGATTCCTGTTCTGATTACCGGCATAGCGAGGACTTGAACCTCGTTACAATATATATATATATATGCTAGGGGCGGTTCCCCCCTGCTCGCTCCACTCGCCAACCCCCACTTTAACTTTTAATTTTAAAATGACAAAAAACATAAAAACAGGGGTATATATATCTCAGTTTCAGCTCACTAGCTGTGATACTTTTTTAATCAGAGCAAAAACAAGATTTTTCTTTATTACTTGTTTTACGATTACTAGTGTTTTACAACCTTGATGCCAAGATCTATATGATAGAATAGGTAGTACATGTGTATCATAGCCAGCGATAAACTCTGAAAGTGAAGGTGCTCGTGTATGTTATGTATATGAATTTGTCGCTCTCTCTTGACTCGGGATCGAGGCGAGAGAAAGATGTGACAAATAAATGATAAGAGAAGAAATAGATTAGGATGTAAAAAGAAATAATATATTTTATAGTTAAATAAAATTATCGGTCGTGGTCCTCTAGGAGCAGATGCGACGCTTTTTCCCTTTTTCCCGGTATTAAACAATACGACTATACATTAAATATAACTAACTTATCCTATATACACAGGCACACGCGCTCTCACACTCACTCGTCCTCTTCGGGCCCTGCTGCTGGTCCTTGTCTCGGCACTGGGGTCGGAGTAGGTCGATTGTGCGGCCCTGGCTCTAATTTCCTCGACTTCGCTGCCCGCCGATCCTGCCTCTGCCGCCTGTTGTCGGGGAGGAATTCTTCGGATCCGGCTGACGATTTGTCGTCGGATGACTCGTGGCGAGAAGTGAGGCCACTATCTTGCCCAGGTGCTGCCTCAAATGTCGCGTCCTGACAGATTATTGTTCTTCGATCGCTGAAGGCGATGCTACCTCGATGGGACTTTGTTCGCTTCTCTTGACCGCCAGCGATTCAGCAAGCTTATTAGCTTCGTATAAACATTGCCAACGATCGGGCTTGATGATTTGGCAAAATTCGGTCGTTTGAACTCTATGAGATATTCGCGAGATATCGAACACTACATGTATATTTTTCGTATGAGATCTAATGTGAGAGATCTTGGAATATACTTAATATTATAGATGTTATATGCACTATATTGAAGTTATACAACTAATTAGTGCACAAAAACTTTAAAAATTATTTAGAAACAGACTACAATGTCAGTTTTTACTTGTCTGCCTTGGTTGGGCAGGTCGCCCCCAGGGCTGGAGCGTGGAATTTTACCCATAGGTGTTTATATGAAAATCAAAACTATATCAGTTAAGGCAAAAACAATTTAACATATTGTTTCAACATGTCAGCACAAATGTTAATGTGAAATTTCAGCTCATTAGCTATAAAAGTTTTTTAATGAGAGACAAATCAAAGTTGTGAAACACCAGAAATCGTAAAACAAGTAATAACTATAAATATTGTTTTTGCTCTCATTTAAAAAGTATCACAGCTAGTGAGCTGATGCAGAAAATATTCAAGGAAATACATTTTGGAATAAGTTTAACAATTTTTTCACTGAAGATTTTATAGAAAATAAAGAAAATTATACTTTATCTCACATTCAAAGTATATTAGAAACAGAAGAAAGATGTTGTAAGGATTTTTAGTTTACCAGAACCTGATAATCTTATTGTTAATGATGACATGTCTTCTGAAAATCTATTGCATAGTGCCACTATTTTTAAACAAATGGCAAATCAATTAAATGAAGATCAACGCTCTATTTTCACAGAACTCATTGACAGCAAAACTAAAATTTATTTTATTGATGGTCCTGGAGGTTTAGGAAAAACTTTCTTCTATAAAACTTTAATACACTATTATATAAATTTCATTAAACAAAAAAATCTTATCAATGGCTTGGACTGGTATTGCTTCTATATTATTACCAAAAGGAATCACAAGTCATAGAACTTTTAGATTACCTTCGGATTTAGATAATGTAGATAATGCTTTTTTAAAATTAGAATCAGCTAAAAAAAATTAAGGTTGGCCGATTTAATTATTTGGGATGAAGCATCTATGATTCCGAAGAAAGCTTTAGAAATTATAGATCAAACCTTGCAAGATGTATGCTGTAATAAAATACCTTTTGGAGGAAAACTAATTGTATTAGGAGGTGATTTTAGACAAATTCTTCCAGTAATGAAAGATGGTTATGGAAATTCTATTGTTGAGGAAACAATTAAATATTTCAAATTATGGCCTCTTTTTAAAGTTTTAAAATTAAAAAAAAAATATTCGTTCTAATGATAAAGAATTCTCATCATTATTATTAGATTTAGGAGAAGGTAAAATTAATCCTTTCAAAATACCTCAACTTTGGAAAACTGATAATGTTTATGACAAAATTTATAGCAATATTAATCGAAAAATTTCTATAAATTCTGTAATTCTAGCTCCTCATAATGAAGATATTAAAATCATTAATGATAAAGTATTAAAAATGTTATATGGTGATTCGTGGACATATTATAGCATAGATTACGCAACACATAAGGGTGTCGATCAAACAGGCGAAAATATTCATCTAAATTATCTAATTGAAATGTTAAATGAAATCAGAGAAAGTCTTCCATCTCATAAATTGGACTTAAAAATAAATGCAATAGTTATGTTAATTCGAAATTTGAGTATAATAGATGGTCTATGCAATGGAACTCGTTTAAAAATCAGTAAATTATATCAATACAATATTGAAGCAGAAATAATTACAGGAGAGAATATTGGAAATAAAGTCTTTATACCGAGAATCAGCTTAAATACTGGAGAGAACTCTTCATTCCCTTTTACTCTTTATAGAAAACAATTTCCGATAATTTTAGCTTTCGCAATAAAAATAAATAAATCTCAAGGACAAAGATTTGATTCTTTAGGAATTTTTCTCAAACGGCCATTATTTTCCCTCGGTCAATTGTATATAGCTTTATCTAAATGCCGAAATCCTAATAAAATATTTATTCAAAATGAATTAGAAGATTCTTCAAAAATCGATAATATTGTGTGGAGTGAGGTTTTTAAAGATCAAATTTAAAATATATACAAATTTATTATAACTATATTTTTTTAGACATTTATTATTTCACCATATTATTTCAATTTATTAATTAAAATTATAAAAAATTGTATTATTATTTATTATTTTTTATTCAATAAAATTTAAGTGACTAAAAGTTTTTCTTCTTGAATTTTTTAAAGAAATTTATTGGACACAATAAAAAAACAGAAACGGACAGAACAAGCATACAAATAATCATGAAGTTATAAAACAAATTAATTTGATATTTTTATAGGCCATGATGTAATAATACTTAGTTAATAATTGATGATTATGTGTACACTTTTACATGAAAAAAGTTCAATTCAGATATTATCGCGTTTAAAAATTATATTTTGAACAGGTTAATAATTCATAAATATATATGTATATTTGTAAATTAATAGTAGTACACCTGAAAACTTTTTTCAAGTAAAAAAGTGTTTCTGTCCAGGTGGAGGTTAGTATAAGGTGGAGTTTTACGGAAGGAGGATATGGTATAAATTCAGTAATTAAATTACTGTGGTTATATGGCTCTAGGCGATGATTCCACATTTTTTTTTAGATTATTGTATACAAATTTTAATTAATAAAAATAAATCAGTTTTAATAATTTCATTTTCAAGTGCTTTACAAAAAACATTAGATAAATTAATTTTTAAACATAATTTTATATAATTTTATCATGTTATGAAATTATATGAAATTTTCAGTAATTTTTATACAATAAAATAAAAAAAAAGAAAAATTAACACACCTGAAGTACATTATTATTATTACATAATTCTAATGATGTGCTTCTAACAGTACCCCTTGGGTGGTGTGAAAAACTGTCAGAATTCATTAATTGACTCATTCGCCTTAAGCTTAATAAATATCATCAATCATCTGATAAAGTTCTTTTTTGTCTCGATTAAGTGCACTTTAATTTCCATTAAAGTTTTATTACAATCGATAACTGAAATATCCTCACAACTTCTGACTTTTTCCAGACCATATTATTTTATATTATTAATTAAAATTATAAAAAATTGTATTATTATTTATTATTTTTGGTGGAGGGGGTAGAGGGGGGTAGTAATTTACACATTGTCTAAATTACGTGACTGACGAATAACTCACACATAATAGTAATTTTATTTCACTTTTACATAAAATTTTTATTTGATTACACTATTAATCTACATTCTATTTTTCAGTGTTTTTTTTTTGGGTAAATAAACGGAGTTGTAGACTCAAACGTACCAAATAAATCTCAATTGTTGTGTCTACGTATTCCTCTATCCCAGCGTCACCTCAAGTTATTATATCAACGTATAATTTCATATTCTATTGTCTTAATGCATTCTTAGAAAATTTATTAAATCAATCTAAATACTTGGTTCATGTTAATAAAGTATTGAATATTTTTTATTTAAGCAATATTAAGAACTCGCAATATTATATACAGGGTGTCCCATTTTAAAACCACCAACCGAAAATCTCCCAACAAAAGCATTTAAGAGAAAAAATTTTTAAACAAAAGTTGTCAAGTTTCAAGGGGGACACACAACGATGACCTTGACCTTGACTTCGACCTTGACCTTCATCGTTATTTTAAGGTCAAATCGATTTTTTTATGTTAACCTTTAGTTTCATTTCCTATTCCGATAGTGCAAAAATTCTAGGTATCAAATGATATTTAACAATTTCTCTCGCGCTTTTCTAAGGTTGAATAAAAGGGCTTACACCGCATTGCAAGGAAGCTTCCTTGAAGCTTCCCTGTGAGAATACGAATCTTGCAGGAAACTTCCAGAAAGATTCCATGCTATGTGAGAAACCATACTTTTCGCACCATCCAGAGATAACGACGTGGACGTAAAGAGTTCTGTTTCCATTGGCATGCTGAATTATCGTGAGTCCTCTTGCCTCTTACCTTCGAGATGCTAGATTAACGTGAATCCCTTTGCCGCTCACTACTGTAACTATTAAGATTTTTAATCACGCAGCGAATGTCTAAAGTGGCTGTCATTTACTGGAAGTCATTTACTTCAGGGTTGAGGCCAATCTCATAGTCAGACGTAGAATTTTCCGCTCTTTCCATTTCCGGTATAAAAAATGTGGGTTTCCATTTAGAAAAAAAAGGTCAAGGTCGAAGTCAAGGTCAAGGTCATCGTTGTGTGTCCTTGAAACTTGACAACTTTTGTTTAAAAAATTTTTCTTTAAAATGCTTTGGTTGGGAGATTTTTGGGTGGTGGTTTTAAAATGGGACACCCTGTATATATATATATATATATATATATAGCTATTGTGTGAGCTGTCAAAACCCAGCCATTTTACAAATACTTGAGGTCCTTTTCTCTTTAAGACTTTTTCAGCTAGGTATGTGCCTGAGTATTTAGCTTTTAATATTTCTTGCTCACAGAAACATCCCGAAATTGGTTGATCTTGGTAGATCTTCAAATGATACGTCGTTGGATTAGTAGTTGCTACTCTAATAATCGTAAAAACCTCTATTGACCAGTTTGGTGTATATCCTTTTTTAAATACTTGCTTCGCATGGCTCACTCGTACTTTGTACTGACTTTGAACTCTGGCTTCTTCACAGATATACGTACAATCACGATGTACGTATATCATACAATAACCCTTGGCGTTATCTATGGTGATAACGGTACCGCACCGGCATACATGCTTGTACAATCGTCGTGTGAGCCACTCCCTAATCAGTATACGGCTCTTAGACATCTTTTTCTGTAGTGTCTCGATTATTATTTTTTGTTGATTTCCTTCGTGTACGCGAGGTGCTTTAGGTCTGGCAGACAAGGCAGGTCAGAATACTCACGCGCAAGAATGCAGCGATTGTTACCTAACGCGCTTCCTTGGCGGTTTTCGCTTAGCGTAGCTTTTTCTTATCGGTTTCTTTCTACTTTGTTCTGATGTGCTCGCTTAATACATTTCATCGTTCACTTCTGAATGTAATATGTTCATACATTTCTATATAATCCCTGTTTTGTGTTGCCTTGGCTGGGGTCTTATTTGTTAAAAATTTGTTTAAATTTGTTTTAAATTCAAAGTTAAATTTGTTTAAACAATGGCTGATTATTTTACAATTTTGGTAATCGTTAGGTATGCCTTTCATGGATATTTGAGGTTTCCCTCATGCACTTGTAATATTTGGAGATTTAATTTATCATTCGAGATTGTTTAAACATTTGGGTGATTGTTTACAGTTTCTATAGCCGTAAAGTATGCGCTATATGGGCATTTAAGCTTTGCCTCATCGGACTGTGAATCGTTGAGTAATTGCATAATACATGTAAATTTGTTTAAAACAATAGGGTAATTATTTTATGGTTTCTATAACACTTCGGTGTGCCCTACATGGGTGCTTAAGATTACCTTCATCGGACTGTAAGTTCCGGAGCTATTGCATTATACATATAAATTTGTTTAAACAATAGGGTGATTATTTTACAGTTTCGGTAACTATTATACGTGGTCAGCATAGGTTTAAAATTTTTCTTTTCTCGAATGTAATTTTCGGAGATATTCCATTTAACATCTAAATTTGTTTAAACATTAGGGTGGTTATTTTTCTGATTTAGTAACTGTTAAATATGGCTGACATAGGCCCGCAGTCATTTTGCTTTTCCTAGCTGTAGTCTTTCGGGATAATGCATTTAACATGTATGATTGTTTAAATAATAGAGTGGACTTCTAATGCACTTGGAGCTCTATGGATGCTTTACACGTACCCCCACTGGTTTTGCTCTAGAGTAGATAGACTCCTCGGAATTAAAAAGTTATCTAATGCTCCGTTGTTTGTTAATATTATAGTTTTTTATCATAAGGGTCGTTCTCAAGTCCCCCCTCTCTATCTGAATCTACCCTTCTTAGGTAATTTTTCTCGAGTTCGCTATTACCCCCAAAAATTTCTTAAATTGTTTATTTACGCTTTCTTAATTTATCGCCTTTTCTACCCTTTCGGGGGTCATATGCGCACCGCCGAGTCGAAGGGGAGTAAAGTCAGTCCGTTGGTTCGATCGCTATCGTCAATTTCTGTAATCCCTGATTAGCATACTGCCGTATTCCGTAGTTGAGACCGGCCATCTTACATTCCCGGCTGTCACTCTCGCATTCCTTGCTGGCACGGCCGTCGTATCTATTCCGGCCGGTGGATGGCGCACGGCGCCTTCCTCTAGTTCCGCTCTCGAGGTTCCGTTCCCGCGCTCTTGTACTTCAATTGTATACTTCACTGCACTTGCACTTAGCGGGACGCATCTGCACCTAGCCTTCCTTGAATAGTCGTCTCATGCAGTGCCCGGTGTCAACACGTGGTTTTGTTGTTGAGACATTTCCATCGCAGTTTTCTTGTGCTTCTCCTTCTCTACTCGATTATTTTAGTCGTGGTGAGGCAATGGGATTCCTATTCCAATTCCCCGTCCATGATATGGTTCCTGCTTATTCCTATCATTTGCCTTTCATGCTAACTACATAGTCCATCTGTGTCTATGAGAAATTCGTCAGGAACTACGTGTATCTCGCACTCTAATCCCTCTAAGCTTATCTCTGTTTTATCTAATCTTAGGTATTCTCCTATCGTAACTCCATTAATTCCTATAATATATTGTTTATAAATTGATCTCCTCTTTATGACGTCACTCGCTTTAATTAAGGTCACATCGGCACCGCTATCTGCATAGAATCTCGACCTTCTCCCTTTTAACCTTTCGCCCGTAAGTTCTACAATTGGAGGCTTGCATCCTGTTGTCGCAAACCTTATCGTATGCTTTTTATTCCCGTTCTTCTCCCGCACATTGCCTCCCCTCTATAGTACTTTCTGCTCCTTTAGTTTATTGAATTGCGCCGCGATCTCTTTTATTTGTTTCCTTGCGTCTTCTTGTTTTTCCTGCCTTTTATCGCCTTACCCCTCTGCCTTTTTCTCTCGTTTCTCTGTCGGTTCCAATTTTCACTGATTGCTATTTATTCGTTGTCCGATACACTTTTTAAATTGCTCATACCGTTCCTCGAAGCCTACGTCCTGCATCGATTGCCTGTATTGCTGATTTATGAAGTTATTTAAGTAACTTTATAAACCCTGCAAATGGTGACTCTTAAAATCGACCAGTTCGTATAAAATCGTTTGTCTCGCGAATGCGTTTGTATTCGAATGTCCATTAAAAAACGTGCTATGACGTGACAGATTGAGCACTCCGCTGATATCATATATTTTGTCGTTTGAGTTAGATTTATTGTCATATGCTATGAGGGGGATTGGTTTCTTACGTAATCGTAGGTCATTTGATCGGTTCTTTCTTTTTCAAATTGAACGCGATGTGTTCGTTGTGCGGCCTACCCTCTTAGGGATAGAACCTGAATTCTGTGTATCTAGTTGATTGGTTTGTAGCGATGCCTTGCTGTCCGTTTCGAGCAGTATTGCTTGAGTTCTAAGTGATAATAAATGCTCCGATGCCACTTTCAATATCCGTTTCTTTGCCACGGGGACTAGATTTTCTTGTCGTAGTTTTAAGCGAATCTGTTTCAACGCGGTGTCTACCGTCACTTCTGTGGGGCTGACTAGCGCTAGTTCCACGAGTTTCAGTACTAGCGTAATATAAGTGTGCAACATTAGAGCCGGGTCTTCCAATATTTCAAACTCTTGTTGCAACCGCCTTTAAATCGTTACGTTCTCGACTTCGTTAAAAGGCGCGTTCGGTGCATCTAAGGTAATGTGACCATCGGTGGTTGAAAGCGGTAGATTATAATCAACTTTTCCTCCTGATGCCATTTTTCGTAATTTAAGTCGGTAGTTTAGACCGCGGAATTCAATTTTCGAGAGATTTTTGAGTTCGTTAGTTATTCGAACAGAATAAGTTCTCACTGTTGATAGTCCCAGGGTAAATTTGGATAGTACTTTAATATTGTTAAAGTGACTTACCTTAAGGTGGTTGCTACGACGAGAATTCAAGGCGAAGTTCATCCTTCCTCCCTGTCTAATGGTTTAAATAACAACCGAGTCTATTATATCTATTTCTATCGTAATGTTAAAAATGCACCCGTATATTTGCGAAGAAAACTCCTCGATTGCTGCGAAATATCGGGGCGATGAAATGAGTACAATAGATTATCGGTAAATGCGTACGTTTATTGATCGTAGATCACAATGTATGGTTTGTATGAAGGAGAGAAACGCGTGTTTAAGATGACTCAGAGAATACGTGGTTCTACTTATCCGATTCTAGTCTATATCGTCTCTGGTCATTCGTCGGTCGAGCCGTATGTTAAGTACGTTGTTGGCTAAGAACCGCCGGGGAAAGATTTAGATTTAGATTTAATTTATTTTTTCTATACATTATATTGTACAATATATACATTAGTTATATATTTTAAGCTGGAATTAATGTGTGTGAGATGAGATGGAATGAATGAAGTGACTGTGGTGGAATGTAATGAGTGTGAGAGAGTTAAGTGTGAGTGTGATGAGTTGATTGCATGAGATTAGGCCAGCGCTATTGATTTTCTTGCTCCAGGAAATGTTTCTTTGCTAGTAATTTCAAAAGTGATATTGATGTAGTATTTCTTAGATGAGATGGTAGAGAATTCCATAGATATGAGGCGCTGATGTGAAATGATTTCCTCAGTGTCTCGGTGGCGAAGGGGGGTATGTCTAATGGGATCACCTCCGCCCTCACAGGCCTGAGTGCGACCTGGAAGTCAAAGTACGCCAAGATGTAAGATGGTGCCGCGTTATTGAAGAGCTTTCTTAAGAAGCAGGCCATGAAGTACTTCCTACGCCCAGCGGTAGTGAGCCATTGCAGCTCGCGCCTGTAAGGGGAGATGTGCTCGTCCCTTCTTACACCATAGATGTAACGAATTCCCATGTTTACCAGTCGCTGTAGTTTAATGTCTAGTTCCTGAGTCAAATCTCAGTACACCAGTGAACAGTAGTCTATGATAGGAAACAGGAGTGCTTGCACGAGATGTTTGCGCAGCTTCAGATCAGTGCTTTTCCTAAAGAAATTAAGTCGATACATTAGCGAATGGGCACGTTTACACAGTTGTGTAACGTGTTCCTTCCAAGAGAGCTTGGAGTCAAGCACCAACCCTAGACTACGCACATGTGATTGGTAATCAACCCGGGCTCCCTCTATGTTAATGTAGGTGTTAGCAAGCGATGGTAAAGCGTTCATGTAATAGGGGGAACCTAGGACGATCGCCTGTGTTTTGCGGACATTGAGCTTAAGATGGTTTTGTGCTGCCCAACCTGAAATCCTATCGGCGTTAGCACTCATCCTCGCGGAACAGGAATCGAGCTCCTCAAGTCGGCATTGGCTGTAAACCTGCAGGTCATCCGCGTATATGAGATGAAAGATGTCAGGGTTAAGGCAGTAGCTGATGTCATTGATGTATAGTGAGAAAAGCAGGGGACCCAAGACTGATCCCTGCGGCACTCCGGTGTTGAGTGAGCAAAAGGTGGATAATTCACCGTTGTCAATAATGACAGCCTGCTCTCTGCCTGTGAGGTATGATGCGAGCCAGCGGATTACCTGCTTAGAGAAGCCGAAAGATGTTAGCTTACTGAGTAGTTTGACGTGACAAACAGTGTCAAACACCTTACTAAAATCAAAAAGGAGAAGAACTGTTATTTTCTTTTTGTTAATGCCAAGCCTGACATCATCAGTCAGTTTAATGAGTCCCAACTAAGTACTGTGTCCGGAGCGAAAGCCAGTTTGGAGGTCGTCAAGACAAAGCCTTGATCCAAGATGATCAGAGATCTGTCTGTGAACCAACCATTCCAGTGCCTTGGACAGAAAGAAAAGGAGGGAGATCGGAGGATAGTCAGTTAGTGCTGTTGGAGAACTGACTTTGTTTAGCGTTCGCACTAATGACTTTTTCCAGTCAGAGGGGAATCATGACTCACTCAGAGACAGGTTGAAAATACGACGGAGAAGAGGAGCGAGAGAGAGAGAGAGAGAGAGAGAGAGAGAGAGAGAGAGAGAGAGAGAGAGAGAGAGAGAGAGAGAGAGAGAGAGAGAGAGCACCTCCACGCATCCCCTTTCATAGTCTCCCAGGTAGTGGGATTTCCTCCCCGTGCGATCGTCCGAAATCGTGAGAGGAGTGTCGGGCTGAGTCGGGAGAATCGGACTTCGGGGCGATTTCGCGCTGTTGACATGCACGTATTTGGCGACTCAAGCTCGATTGTGTTATAACTAGCAATGCTATATACGTATGACTCATCACACGTGACAGTATCATGAAGTAGTAGCACCATGAATTAGTATCACCATGGAGTATTATCAGCATGAATTAGTATCATCATGAATTAGTATCACCATGACCTAGTATCACCATGAGGTAGAATTATGAAGTAGTATAACCATGAAGTAGTACACCATGAATTAGTATAACTATGACATAGTATCACCATGAATGAGTATCAACATAAGGTAGAATTATGAAGTACTATAACCATGAAGTATTATTACCATGAATTAAAATCACCATGATGTAGAATCATGAAGTAGTATAACCATGAATTAATAATATTAATAATTAGTATCACAATGAAGTAGTATCACCATGAGTTAGTATCACCATGAATTAGTGTCACCATGATGTAGTATCACCATGAAGTAGTATCATGATATAGTATGACCATGAAGTAGTTTTAGCATAAATTAGTATCATCCTGAAATAGTATAACCATAAAATATTGTAACCAAATTAGTATGGCCATGAAGTATTATCACCATGAATTAGTATCACCATGAATTAGCATCTCCATGAATTTGTATCACCCTGAATTAGTAATCATCATGAAGTAGAATTTTATTTATTTTTACAATACTTTAACAATATCGAACAATAAAAAAATAAAATTTACTTACCGTTAAGTAACATTTTGCCACTTATATAAAATAATTTTGTGAGTTTTCGCACTCGCACAGCTATACAGCTATGGGAGAGATTAAACTCACTGAATCTCTCCTGATTGTCAATGTCATTTGCTTCTCTCTCTTTCTCTCGTTCTTTCTCTCATATAAAGGATAAAATCGATTTAGTTTTTAGCAAAAATATTTTAATTTCTTTTCAGGTGTTTATACAAGCTAAAGTAAATTTATAAAAAATATAACATGAATATTGAAGTAAATAAAAATTGATATAATTAACATTATAATTATATCAATCAACTAACATTAGTATTATAATTAACAAGTATTATAATTAACGTGGTTAATAAAAAACATTCATGATATTGTAGGATACGAAGATTTATTTTTCAATACTTGTAGTCTTGATTTCTTGGGGGTAAGGTGGATTAGGGGTAGGTGGTCAGGTGGTTTAGCTTGATCATGCTGCGAAACAAATTTGTTTGAATAAAAATCAAGCGACTAAAATTGCTGTTCCTAGAGTTAGGTGGGTTATCCTGCTTGTGATATGGTAAGGATGGTTTCTAGGGGTAAGGTGTGGTAGGGGTAGGTAGTAGAGTGGTTAAGTTCGCTTCTGGTTTGAAATAAAATTTTTTCTAGGAAAAACCAGCGACTAATCTTGTTAGGCCCAGATTCAAGTAGGATAGCCTGCTACTTTAGATCTTACCGTAGGTTTGCGCATACGCGTGTATTCTACTGATTATTTAAAAAAAAATTATTCCAATTCACTAAAAAATTAGGCGTTTGTAGACTTTTGTCCACTTTTGACCACTGGCGGCGCGGTACGGAGCTCGTGACTGACGAAAGTCGTACAAAGCTTATTTATACTTTCTCATCCTTCCAAAATTCGGTCATTTGTTTCGCAAGTTAAATCGAAATCATATTACATAAGTGATTAGTTGACATTTTGCGAACTCAACCCACAAGAGACACTGGCGTATTGGGAAATCAAGATTCAGCAGTTTTTATTTAATTTAGGCCATATCGAATTATAAAGAACTATTACAAGTAGTGGGCATACGTCGTACGACGTAACGCAGTCGAACCAAGGCGAATGACATTCTGAACCTACCACGAATAGTTGGCCCTATATGGAAGCTCCTTGATTTTTTGCAGATTTTAACTCGTGAGCGAACCATCCAAAATCCTAGTTTCAAAATTTATCGGGCATAAAACAAAGTTATAATATATATATATATATGGGTCATTCCTATAAATTTCGTATCATATATTTATGTCTGTAGCGAAAAATGCTTCCCTGAAGAGCTATAACTTAATACATTTGTGCTGTGAACTCAAAAATGGCCAAATATATTTTTTTAAATTATCTACAACATTGGACCAAATATTAATAAAAAAATTTAGAAAAATTCAGTTTTTCTGAAAATAGTACATTGAACATATAAAACATAGTTTTCGTTAACAAATATATTTAACTAGCTAATCTTACAGAGAAGTACTCATCTATATCTATATATGGTAACCGCGCTACGTACTTGTGACAACGCACGTACACACACGTACGCACGCGCAGACAGACACGCACGCACGTGCAAACAGTCACGCACACGCCTACGCTCACACACATGCTCTCAATGAACACAAGCTTAGACACCCTGAGTACTTCTCCGAAATAAACTGTCGGAGTGGCCCCTGTCATTTTGCTCAGAACCCGGATTAGGAAAATACCCTAAGCCTGAGAACATCTGGGATTTCGCCCGTCTAAACAGCGACCGTATATCACGCCAATTCACCTGGGTCATAAAGGGTCTCTCAAACTCTCTCGACGGTTATTCAGGCGCCATGCGCAGGGATAATTACAAAAACAGCTGCATTAGCCGGCCCAGACCATTAACGGGACAGACACGTTAGCCGGGTCTTTCGATGACGCTCCTCGCACATGCCCTTTGCCGACGTACCTGATAGAGGGAGTATCGAAGAGAAGCACGAGCGGGGGTGACCGAGCTAAAGGGACTGACGCGAGTTCTTCAGTTCCTCTCTGACTGCCACACTGACAAGCTAATGGAGATTCACACGCATACACCGACACTCACTGTCTTTACCTTAAAAATATAAATCAACTCTAGACCTTTCATACATCGAGTATCTTTTCTTTTCATCCTAACCTATCACTCTCTCATATATATATATTCCTATATTATATAGTTGTAAGCGTGATTTGATGGCATCGCCAGACGGCGTCCATGGGACTCAAATATTTACCATCTACAAATAGTGAAAGTTCATCATAGACTATTGGTTTTTCTTTATTTACGTCATTATCAATATTTTTTATTTTACAAAACGCTCTATTTCCTCCTTTGTGTAAATAATCAAATATATACTTTATACTATGAATAAAAGCACAATATTCAACGTTGAGAGGACAAAACAATCCTATTACCTGAAAAATAAAAAAAAGTAAAATTAATGTGACAGTACGTATACCTATCAAAGTATTTTGGCACTGTCTGTAAGATTCCAAGTGGACCGATTGATCAAATACGCTCAAATTTTTTTTACAAGTTCTATACACCTGTCATTCTCATATGAATGTTGTGATTTTAATTCGAATGTGTAGAAGTTGTTTCATAAAATAATTAGTAGCAAAATTTGTCGATAAAGAATAAAAAATATAGTATTTTGGTTGTAAAACAACTTCTACTCATTCAAATTAAAATCATATCATTCATATAAGAATAACAGGTATATAAAACTTGTAAAAAAATTTGAGCCTATTTCATCCATCGTTTTACTTGGAATCTTACGGACAGTGCCAAAATACTTTGATAGGTATAGGTACTGTCATCAAAATACTTTGATACGTATACGTACTGTCACCACTATCAGGTAAGTGAATATGAAGCCTATGAGGGCTCAAATTGTAGGTAATTTGACCTACTATTATTATAGAAAACATCTTTTCATAAAATCTAATTTATATATTAATTTTTTTTTTATTTTTCAGGTAATAGGACTCTTTTGTCCCCTTAAGCTGCGGCAGTAAGTCAAGATCCTACGATTGCGGAGCTATGATTGGCTGTCGTATGACTGCGTATTAGCGCCATGCGGTTGCAACCGAGGACAACGGCGGTGCTGTGATTGACTCTCCCGACTCTCGCTCTCTTGCGTTTCTCCTTTATCCCCTGTCCGTCTCTCTTTCTTTCTCTAATGCATCTCCTATCGATCAGTTCGGGATTTGGTATAATCAGGGGGATGTGCACCTTTACATTTTTTTCCCTCATATTTTGTGGTTTTTCCATATTTTCCAAGTTTTATACAGAATGCGTAGAAGTTGTTTTACGACCAAAATACTATATTTTTTATTCTTTGTCGACAAATTTTACTACTAATTATTTTATGAAACAACTTCTACACATTCGAATTAAAATCACAACATTCATATGAGAATGACAGGTGTATAGAACTTGTATCAATATTAGTAAAGATCAACATTAAAGTTTGTACCCTTATCTTTGCATCCTTATCTGAAGTCATTGTTTATCTTTCAATAACACATTAAACTCATGTTAACACTTGACACTTTTCCTTTATTTTATGAATTCACACAATTTTCACTGGTCTGCTTTTTTTACTATTATTACACTTCTTTCACTACACTTCCTTTACTGCACTTTTTTCATTACACTTTTGTCACTACTATTTAATTTATAAATAAATAAAACACACTAAAATCAATGAGGTAAATAATCACAAGTATATTTCATTTAGAAATACTTGTAGAAATACCGCCGGTACAGGATGGCTTAGGTTCAACGCGCAGAAACAAACTGAGTCACCAACAACACTGCCGCGTATGCGCTCTAACCTTTACCAAAAGGAGGTGCGCAGCGCGCGGCTATTTCAAATATCAGTTCAACTTGTTAGATGCGTCTTGTATAAAAAAAACGCGCGATTTTTTCAAGATTTTAACATACGCTTAAATTAATTTATTTAAACGTATACACGTGTAATTTTTTATTAAAATATACGTAAAAAAAAAATATATATATATTATACTTTTTAAAAGTAATATTGAAAGTCACAATTTTTTTTACTTATCTATTCATTAATTAAAGAAAAATTAAAAATTCGTGATTTTTTGAAAAAACGTTAAAAAGATAGGTTTAGTATTAAACTTATAACTTTGTAATACAATTTTTTTTTAAAAAGCAGGTTTCCATAGTTTATTCTACGTGAAATTTGCTATCAAAATATTATATAAAAAAAAGATTGAATTTTTCATGAAATAGGACGGTTTTGTTCCCTTAATGGGACATTTATGTTGAAGCACAATATTCAACGTTAATGTAACATTTACATTTTTTTTGCTTCCTCTTAGAGAAAGCTTTGTAATAGTAACATTTTCGACTCCGTCGAAAAGAGGTTAGAAATCCATTTTGAGATGTTTGGAGTTCTAATCACGTGTTTTTAGAAAATGTCCGCATGGATGTGTGTGTGGATGTGTGCGGGTGTCTATGTATACCGTAATATTTCTGGAACTACTCAGTCAATATCAATAAAATTTGACATATATCTATTTTTGGATCCTAAATTCGGAAAAAGCAATAATTTTTTATTTTGCTAACTAGTTTTCGTTTTATGGCCATTTTTTTATTTTTTAAAAACACTATTTTGCGTTTTTTTCAATCATTCCATTATTACAAACAATTCAAATATAATGTATTTGAAAGAGAATTAAATTACCTACTTTTTCCCGTTTGGTCCTCGGGATCAATCGCACCGTTTGGCAGCAATAATGAAAAAGGTGATTTTTGTTTGAAAAATTCATATCTCTGAAACTACACATTATAACCGTACGAAAAAAATCTTGTTGTTGGGTCACGTGTCTAACTATTTCCATAAAAATTTCAAGTTATTTGACTACATATTTATTTAGTAATAAATCAAAAACTGAAAAAAATGATATTTGTTTTGTTCCTCGATTACGGACGTAAAAAGGCCTTAATGCTCTTCATATTTTGGGAAAAGATAGATATTTTATGTGTCTTTGCTAAGTTCTTTGTGCAGCTTTTAAAACCTTATAGTTTGTAAGATTAGGTTGATTAAAATTAAAAAAAAATTTTTTTTTAATTCTTTATATCTCTAATATTAAATAGTACACTGCTTTAAAAAAAGAATTTGATGATTTATTATAGCAAAAAGTAATTACTGTTAAAATTTTAAATGATTTTGATGATTGGTTCCTGAGTTTGTAACGAGGTTCAAGTCTTCGCTATGCCGGTAATCTGAGCAAGAACGAGAGTGATGAGATAAGGCAGCATTGGCTCGGATCTCGGGAGCGCCGGATCGATTCTCGGTCCCGGCGTGTCCTTTTGTGTTTTCCTACTCTCAACGACAGTCCCACCCCATTACAAGTTATAAGCTAATCTCTAACATTCGATTTTTCTATACAGTTTTGCTTCCTCTTATAACATTTGAATGTTACATATATATTTTAATTATTAGACTTCGAATTTTTCTAAGTGAGTATAAAGAAAAAATTTTAAAAAAGTATTAACATACTACTATATATTGAAACAATATTTTATTTATTAAAACTATGAATTAAGTTGGAGGAAGCTACGTGCCAAGGAATTGGCAGCAGTTTTTCAATAAAAAGCATTGTAAGAAAAGACCATATAATAATTTACTGGAATATATTAGCCGCCTTTTCGTATTAGATATGTGTGACTAATTGACTCATTGCTTTTTCTACGGTACTCTGGATATCCATTTTGTTTTTATCTTGTAAAGTTACAAAATTGTTTAGAAAATTTTTTGTTAAGAGTATTATTTATTTTTGTTGTAACATGGAGATTTGTTAGTGTCTGTGGATCACGTAACATTTGTTTAATTACAAATTTTTGTAATTTTACATCGACTTTATCTGGAATTCCTGCCGAAATATAGTTACCGATTAATTGTAGTGTTCTTAATGTATGATTTAGATGTAAAGTTTATCTTCTAATATATTACTAAGTATGCGGTAACATGCTTCAATAGGTCCAACATATCGTGCCTCTAGAAAATCTTGAATTTCATCGTGATTAATTATTCTTTCTTCATTAGATTCACCAATTAGTACATTAGCATAAGCTTTATAAAAATATTTATACAAATATTAAAAGATATGATCTACTTGACACCAATTATCACATGGACCACGTACGATATTATCTAAAACAATTCCTTGCAATGTTGGTATCTGAGCATCAGGAATTTCAGCTGAAATAAATTTATCAACAATTTCAGCGGTAGTAATCTTAAAACCGTGTGCTAAAGTTATCAATAAGTGCATATATGATAAACCTTTTTTTTTAAATTCAATAACGTATAAATTGACTGCAAATAGTCCCAAAATTTTATTTGTTCAAATTAATGAAGCAAATGTTTCTTTTTTAAATGAAATATTCTAGCTACTACATCGGGTGTATCACAAACCTGTTGATGGGGCAAAAGATTTTCAGGCAAAATATCAGGTTTACTCTTACGATTAATTATGGTCATTGCATCTTGATAACATTGTTACAGATGACGAGATGATGCGATGAATGTTGACGGAAGAATAATTGTTTTTCCAACTTGTCCATTCATATCATTATGTATCTGCCTTAATTTCTTTTTGGTGAGTTTTGCATTACATAATTCTATCTTTTTCTATTTTTACATAAGCATCACAACACATTGTTAAAACAATCTGCGCGCCATAATAGAAGGATTGAATTCATTAGGTCTAATAGCTATTTTGTATCTCGTATAAGTTAAACGCGTTACACGTAAATTATTACCATCATTATTTCTATTAATACATTGTAAATTTTGATGCCACCCTTGAGTTTCATACAGATAAAAGTATATATGAAATCCATAGTTCTACAACAGGATCCATTGTTCTTCTATACAGCAAAGTTTTAGTATTTTTATTTCGAATAGTGACTCTGGAATTTTGCCATCAGCCGTCGTAGAGAAAATAGCAGCTACTTCATTTGTCCGCTGAAAATTGTATCTTCATCTATACGAGGCTTTAATGTAAATAATAAATGCAACTCTAGAACTGTTTAATTAGGATTTACTAAAGCTTATTGATTATTTATTTCTTCTTTGATCCTTTCGTAGGATTTGGCAAATATATTATTTTCACGTATGAGTTTATCTAGTATTTCTAATGTTTCATATTGAAGATCAGAATTTTGTTGCATTCTGTTTATAGCTTCTATAAATAGAATGCATTTATAGCTTCTATATCAGAGGTGCCAACTGGAATATTTGTCCTAGCTTCAAATTCATTGGTTCTACCTCTTTTTTGTAGTACACATTTTGAAAGTTGGCATACATATCGTAGAGTAGAGCATACTGATTATTAGTAATATTGAGATTGAAATTTCCATAGGGATAGTGTTGAGAGTTGAGAAATAGTGTTGCGTTGCTAATGTTGCAATGATCAAAGCGACTAGCATTGGCTGTTTTTCGTCCTTTGCGATTTGTTTGAAAGCCAAGAATAACGAAGCGAGGCTTCTCCAGTTGGCTAGCAGTCTTTACAGTCCACACATGTTTCGATGTACTGGGTTACTTCGATGTACTCATATAGTTCCCAGCTATGAAAACTCATGGTGGTTACAAGTAGAAAATAGAGGTTACAAGTACCTACTGACAGTCATCGATGTATTCTCAAAGTATACCTGGGCCGTACCTTTAAAGCAGAAAACGGGAAACGAAATTTCAGCAGCAATGAAATCTATTCTAGAGCAAGGTCGAGTGCCAAAAAACTTGCATACCGATTGAGGAAAAGACTTCAATGTACTCATATAGTTCCCAGCTATGAAAACTCATGGTGACAGGTCTATCCTTTTCCATGTAGTTGAGCAATTTAATTTTATATTTATCCGAGAGTACTACGTACGGCATCAGCCATTCAATTTTGGTAATTTCAATTTTGATATCCTCGTAAACTTGTGCACCAGCCACGACTTCTTGCGTCTGTATAACTGAATTTACATCACAATTCGATCTTGTGAGAATGAGCTCATGTTTGGCATTCCCAACGATTTTGCGAGAATCCTCAGCAAAGCCTAGGATCATACTGAGTGGAATTGATACGTCAAAGTTGCCATTCTTGTCTACCAATTGCCGTTGAGTCTCTGCGATGTCGAGCCAGCCAGCATTTTCAATCATTGAGCTAGGGCTGAAATACGAATCCTTTCATAAGACTTGTCAAGCCCACATTCTTGCATCGATCAATCTCTATGGCGTTGAGTTCGTAACGAATTTCCTCAAATAGATGACATACAGCGTTGTTTACAAATCTTGGACCTTCGACGGCAGAGCCATCTGGCTTTTGCAATTTTCCGTTTTTATGTAGTGAATTGCGTGAAGGCAGCACACATAGATCTTGATGTTGTATACCTATGCGAATTTCGTCGCTGTTGTTGAAATTTGATAAAGTATTGGGCTGATGCGCATGAATCTCGTAATGCGTAACAGATTCGTCAAATACGACAGGTGATTGTATGCTTAGCACCTCCTCTATTTCGTTGAAAATAGCAAATTAGTATTGAGCTTAATTTTTTACGACTCTTAGACCAAGACTTTTTAGAAACTGTATGTTTTGACGTGTTAGCACTTTCAGCACTCGTTGACGACTGATTACTCGACGGCATTGCAAGTTATTATTATAGCCTTTACCAACTTTGGTGTTGTACACAGTGTCCATTATGCTTAGACTGATTTGATGTGTAATCTAATTGTTATGACTTCACAGCGAAAATTAACTAAATGTCCGTCTTGATCGACGAGGTGCAGCTGCAAGTTATCTATAGTCTTGACAGTGACTGGCAGGTAAATAATAGGTGATGGGACTTCGATGATCTTATAGCCTGGCGAAACAGCTGGGAAGAATTCGTATATGGTGTGCACCTTATGCTTGTTTATGTATGCCCCAGAAGTAATATTACATTTAACGCATAATGCGTTAACTTTCAATATGGCTACTGGCAAATCAGATTCGTGATTAATATTTGGCGGTAGTACGCGACTTGTAAAACCCAACAATTTTCCAATAGAATCTTCTGGCCGGAAATCAATTGATTGGCTACACTTGACCATGCAACGAAGGGTGTTATTGTTCGGCTTCAGTTTGATTGTTATGCTTTTTGATACTAGAGCCTCTTTCAGAGTCTTCTCAATGTCTTCAATTTCTTAGCTGCCTATAGGCAAAATGATGACTTCCTCTACCACGTAAAACTTGTTATTGCCTCAGTCTATGTTGGGTATCGAATGAAATGTGAGCAGTTCCACAAGTCCAAGAACGTAATTTTTACTTGGCGAGAGTTCAAGCGGTGGAAAATATTTAGCTGGCAGTACAGAAGAAAGAAAGAAAGATGTTCCAGATAGGCTCAGTGTTAGTGAGTCTTCTATGACTATTCGAACAATACTGAGTAAACCGGAATCTCAACCAATACTTATATAGCATTCAAAAGAAATTTTAGACAAAGATAGCCGCAGTTGTAGGTGTTGTAGTCTTAGTAATGTTTTTGATTGTACTTGACTACGTTCACATTCCAGTATTCCATAAGATCCTGAGGTGGCTGTAAATCTCCAAAATTATAAAAATACACTACATCGTTGCCTCGTTTTCGATATGCGACCCAATGCGTACCTGGTCCACTTTCATCGTCGAGATTGACGATAGCTGATTCACGATAATGTGGTCCACTCGCTGGTAGTACATTTCGCATGTAAACACCTTGAAAATATGGAATTTTCAAGATGCGCGCGCAAGATTCACGTTGCGGTAATTTGAAGTTTTTTTTTACGCATACCTTGTCCATACTTTTTCAAGTACATACCATAGCCCTCTTTGTAAGGTCGCAGATATAGACCTCTGCCGAGCGCAATAGCTTCTATTGTTATGTTATGTCTTTGACTCTCCTCAAGCTGTCGTTTAGCAGCACTAGCATCGTTCACTGCTTTGGCGATACCAGCAGCGCCACCTGCTAATGCACCTGTTACACTCAAACCAGCAAATATCGGTATAATGAATGGTAGAAATCCTCCAATTTTAGATGGGACTGGTAGCACACGTGAAATGCGCACATTCTCCTTGCCTCCAGCCTTGTTTACAGCTTGACAAGTAGCCTTCAGTGCGCTACGAATGACTGTGTGAGAGGTGTTACCTGGAAAAGCAGAAGTGGAAGCAGCTTTGATCACTTTGGCCAATGAAATAGCTGGCTTTTTTTTCTTCTTCTGCTTCTTTATTTGCCTTTCAAGACCCATTCTAAACTTGGATTTTGCCTTCATGGTGCCTGCTATGGCGAGAGCAGCTGCTTTTTCTCTAACACACGCGTCTGACGCCCGGACTCTCTCCCAAGCTTTTGCAGCTAAAATTTTATCTGCAGCGTTTCTTGCTTCGACGTTTTCTCGATTCTGTGAGTAGGCAATATCGTGCTCTTTACAATCTCTATCAAGAGCATCATTTCCAGGATCTACGTGCTAGTCGTTTTGCTAGTTTAGTACCAGCTCCACAGTAATGATATCCTGGAAGATGCAGCTCTACTGGAAGCTTGTTGATGAGTGTATTCAATAAACCACGACATTTGCATCGTTTCTGCTTATGTACGATCATGATGCATGAAATGACAGCTCTCGACTGATCTTGATACATTATAAACGCGCTTTTTATAGCTAAAGTGACAGTTGCCCTTAGGCTGATGAAGCGTTCACATGGATTTCCAGTAACAAAAAATCAAGCTGCTAGTGTAGAATTTCGGTACTCTAGTAGAGCAGCAGAAAATGCGAAAACGTCATGGAGCAATATTCTGTGGATCATCAAATTGTGGTAAAACTAATACATTGCTCGCTCTCATAACACCTCCCAATGGTCTCAAGTTTGAAAACGTGTACATCTATTCCAAGTTACTGAAACAGACCAAGTATAAGTTTCTCGAGCAGCTTTTACAACCTTTGCCCGGCATAGAGTACTTCCCTTTCAGTGAGCATGATGCAGTTGTGGCACCTGACGACATACTCTCTGATTCAATCATGGTTTTCGACGACGTTGCCTGCGAGAGAGAGGACAACGTTAGAGGCTTCTTTTGCATGGGGAGACACAAAAACGTAGACTGTTTCTATCTCTGTCAGTCGTACGCTCATATTCTAAAACATTTGGTGCGTGATAACGTAAATGTGCTGGTAGTTTTTCGTCAGGATGATGTAAATCTTAAACATATATACGATGATCATGTAAATTCTGATATGACATATACAAACTTCAAAGATTTATGCTCAGAATGTTGGAATGATGGTCAGCATGGATTTCTTTTTATCGACAAGGAGCAAGCACTCAACGATGAACTTTACAGAAAAGGCTTTGATTGCTTTGCCACAAATATATAACCTACAACAGACCCTGAGTATTTGCAGTAGACTGTAAATAGTCGAAGAGTCAACATGGCAGACATTCGACGTGAAAAAGGCATTCTTCAATAAATTCCGAAAGCTCGCGAAGCAATTAGACTCAAACATAGATTGCTAAAGCAAGGTAAAGCTAGCATGGAAAAAACTCTTGGTGAAATTTTAAACCTATAGTAAATCCGCTGGAGAAGCTAGTGAAAGTGAAACAAGAGATCAAGCTAGAACCTCAAAAAGAAGAATTTTTTGATGATAAACTTGATGAGGAACGTGATGATAATAATGATAAACTTGATGAGGAACACGATGATTTCGATGATACACTACTCAATGAAACAGTTGATGCTTCATTTAGAAGTGCCAAAACTGATAGCGAGGAAAAGGATGAGAAGAATATTTATACGAACGACAAGTATATTGAGCTGCTCAAACAAAATGAGCAACAACGATACTTTGATCATATCTTTGAAATTAGTAAAGATGGTGAAATACTAAAGATCGGTGATTCACCCATAAAAATCCACAAAAAATATGTTAGCGCTTTAGATAGAAACGGGAGTTTGTTAAAATATGCAAAATCAGAAGGTCTGCAAGAACTGCTTTCAAACTAAACCCAGATATGTCATTGATTCAGCTTGATGATTTGCAAAATTATAAGGAAATTCTCGAAACTACAAACGCACATCGAAAACGTTATAGTTTCGATCAGCCTATACGTAAACAAAACAGCAATAAATATAATACCATAATGGCCCCTCTATTTAAGTTGCAAAGCCCTGTAAAGTATGGTCGTGGACTTTTACCTCGATATAAAATTGCAAGAAAGCGTACTCTCATGAACTATGTTTATTTGGACGATCCTAACGAACTTGTTGATCGTCTACGTTTACTCATGGCTGAAAGATTAGCCGGTAATAATAGCCACGTAAATGAGATTCATTCCATTATCGAAGAATTGCGTGAAGCCAAAATCATATATTAATTGCTATAACGAACAAATTCAAGTCAGTAACAAGATGAGCGTTGATGTGTTTGGACGTCAATTAAATCGCTCCAAAGGTCGTCGTAGTCCTCCTGGTGTTGGCTATAAACTCACTGCCGGCGGTCACTTCGATATTGAAAGCAAAAAATTGTGTAATATAGCAGAACCAGAGCAAGCAAACGATGCGGTGAATTTAGCAGTGCTTCAACGTTTAATTCAATCAGAGATTCACACTGTTCACGCAATCACGAGTGATGTGAGAAAAGCAATTGACGCTATAGAATTAGCTATACAAATCATCAAGGATGAGAATGCGGAGAAACAGAGAAAAATAGATTTGGCTATTAGTGAACTATACGAAATTTTGTTTAAAACTGCTCAGAATAATGACACATCAAAAGGCTAGACTAGTAGAGGAGCTTCATAAACCAGCTCGACGTAATTATCAGCGGCGAATGTTACACACAAGAAAATAGAGGTTACAAGTACCTACTGACAGTCATCGATGTATTCTCAAAGTATACCTGGGCCGTACCTTTAAAGCAGAAAACGGGAAACGAAATTTCAGCAGCAATGAAATCTATTCTAGAGCAAGGTCGAGTGCCAAAAAACTTGCATACCGATTGAGGAAAAGAATTTTACAACTCTTCATTTGAAGGTCTTATGAAACGTTATGGCATCAATCTTTACTCGACATATAGCAATTTAAAAGCTTCCATCTGTGAGCGCTTCAATCGCCCGCTCAAAAACAAGATGTGGAAGCAATATAGTTTACGAGGCAACTATAAATGGGTCGATATCTTACCCGATTTACTGCCAGAGTACAATAACAGCATACATCGCACCATCGGTATGAAACCGAAAGATGGCAGTAGAGAGAATGAAGCTAAAGTCCTTAAACGTTTCTCTGACCAAGAAAGCAAGAAGAAAGCTAAATTTAAAGTTGGAGATAAGGTGCGAGTAAGCAAAATGAAGCAAGTATTTGAGAAGGTTTATTCGCCCAACTGGTCGACAGAAATTTTTACCGTTAGTCAATTTGTGCCAACGTATCCAGTACTAACGTACAAGCTCAATGACTATCAAGATCAACCCATCGCTGGTGGTTTTTATGAACAGCAATTGCTTAATATCCAGATGTTCATCTTGTAGAGCAATTATTGAAAAAACAAGGAAATAAGCTTTATGTACGCTCCCAATCGTGTTAGTGCGGAGTAAACGCGCCTCTAATCACTACACAAACTTGACACTGGCTGCTCACCAGAGAAGACAGGCTCTGCCGTACTACCGATCAGTTGTGACACAAAAGGCACTGCGTGGATCGGCTCCAGGGTTTTGAAAGCCTCGGTGCCGATGCAAGGACTTTTGTAATTAAGTTGTTAAAGATGAATATTCTCCAATTGACATTTGCCACCAGAAGGATTAACGCGTGTAAGTTGACCTAATTCGCATGCGAGGAGTGCTGACACGCAGGTCAGTGCGCTACTTTGTTTTTCGGCGCTCGGTTTCGTAATGCCCTTGAAAACAGTTTGTGGAGGAAGGCGTTCAATCTTATACACGTACATTTATATACTTATACATACACATATATTCGCACTCATACTCGTATATATATATACATATATATTTATCTATATGAACGTGGGACATTACAAATTCAAATAATCATAAGAGAAAATGCCTTTTCTTCTTAGGAATTGATATTTTTCTTCACTTAGCTGGTTATCTTTGCTAAACTCTTGCTTGAGTATATTCAGATCTTCGAGATAAGATGACAGCTTGTCTAGTGACGATGCCATAAATCGAAAGGAGTCGATAAATTTGAAATTGACATCGCTACCATCAATGTATTTAGTGAATGATATAAATTTCTCCTCATTTATAGGTAATAAGTTGACTCTGCCAGGTATACATTGAGCAATATCTCTGATTAAAAAGTGTGAATCATATCCACTCAAATTATGGAAAATCACAGGAACAGAGCGAGCATCTTGATAGCTTAGATTACACTTCGCATGAGCTGCTCCTCGATATCTGAAACATATTTAAGTATATAATACTTGACATAAGGGTGCTATCGCTCTTGTTACGTGAAGAAATTACCTTCCAGTGAGATGACAGTGATCACGTACTCTATCATGATCCAGACGTTTCTCACAAATGTGGCAAGATGTAGCTTGCTGGAAAGACTAGTCTTGCTCCCAACTCAATGGCTCAATAGGTATCGGACACCAAAATACTGTTTCAATATTTTTAGCAAGTTGTAGAAGCTCGCTAATAAACCATTTTGCAGGATTAGATCCTCTATAGCTACGGTAACATGAGATTGAATTATCGTAACTACATTTCACGTAATATCCTATGCTAAAAGCTTCATGCTGCTGATAAGCATTTCCATCTTTTATATCTTTAAGGATGCACTCAAAGTCAACATAAACTGCAAATGGTACTTTTTCTTTATTCTTGAAATTTTTAAATTGCAGAATTGAGTTTCTGAAATTTGTCAAGTTTACTCGACATTTGTTTAGTTTGAATTCAAATCCAAAAATAGATATATATGTCAAATTTTATTGATATTGACTGAGTAGCTCCAGAAATATTACGGTATACGTACACACACACACAAATCGATACGGAAATTTTTTAAAAATCCGTGATTCGAACTCCAAATGTCTCAAAATGGATTTCTAACCTGTTTTTGACGAAGTCGAAAATTTTACTATTACAAAGCTTTCTCTAGGAGGAAGCGCAAAAAAACAATAGTAAAAATTAGAAGTCAAAATTTGTTAATATAATTACTTTAGATATAAAATCTAGTCTCTAAATGTAATCCAAATAATTTATTCCATTTGCTCTATTTACATAATTCAAATACTATATTATTTTTATTTTATTTAATATTTAGTTTTTGTTCAGACTATTTATTCTTTTAACTATTTTTTTACAAACGGTTTTTTTTTAATTGGAAGGAGTACAAAACACAAAATATTGGTTGAATTTATTAAGATGAAACGGCAGCACGGCAGGAGAGACCACGCGCGCATCTCAACAACACATACTGTGAAGCTAGCAACATAATGTGCTTGTATAGTGAGACTTTTCTTTAAAGAGAAGAAAAAGAAAGTCTAAGAGATTTAGCACTTTCTACTGATATTGAAGTGTACTGTACGTAGTATTTTAATAATAGAACAACTATGGAAGAGAGAACAATAGCGATGTATTTACAAATTCTATATTATATTGAATGTCAAACAAAGCTCGTCGCATAATGAAATAGCGGTGCATAATTGGTTTTGCAAACAACTTGCGCAAATTCTCAAATCTATAGCCAATTGAAATAGAGTACAAAAATTATTAAGTTTTTTATGGCCGCGGGTACAGCATTCGTAAGAATAAAATTTTAACATTATTCGCACTGTAATTGATTAATAGATTGAACGCAAACGATGAAATCAACTCATTTAAACATCAATAGCACCGTGTAGCCGATACTTTAAGAAAGTATTGATTTATAAAAATGGGTTCTATAAAATATTATTGATAGAAACTTTATGGAATATCGATTGAGAATCTGATGTTTCTTTTAAGTTCTATTATTTATTAGTACTCGTACTGAAATGAATAAACAAACGATTTTAAGTTTCTAATAATTAGGTAATTTACATTTCTACCTTTATATATTTTAACAATTTGACAAGAGAGAGTTACAAAATTAAAAAACAAAAAGTAATATTTTTAGAAAGTCAAACGTTGGCAACTGTAAGTCGATTTAAAATTTTTCATGCAGTTACAAAATATTTATAACTGATACATTTTTGAAATTGAGTTGTAATAAAATATTCTGAAGTTCCTCGAAGATGATAAGATGATCATCTTTTCATTCCGCGACGCTCTAAATTCGTCCAATGTCCCATTTAGGTATGAACGATGCTGTAACGATGCACATCAATTAATACCAACGTCGAAGTACTTAAACGTAGATTGAAAACGCTACGTATTCAGAAAATAATGTTTTAAAGCGCTTCAATATCGCTGCAATCATATTTGCAAGCGCTTAGATGTTGCTACGATCGCACTTGGAAGGGCTTCGACCTCGCTACGATCATACTTGGAAGCGCTTCAAAGCGCTTCGAACTCGCTACAATGGCAGTAGGAAGCGCTTCGATGTCGCTACGATCGCACTCAGAAGCGCTTGGATCTCGCTACGATCACACTTGGAAGGGCATCGATGTCCTTACGGTCACAGTTGGAAGCACTTCGAAGCGCATCGATGTACATCGATCAAGTCGACCGATCGATATACGCATTGAAGTTGGCTGCGAACTGATGCTCGACACTTGGCAACGCCGCATTCTTTGTTGCCTTTGTCAGGTACAAAATCGTAAACGTGTTAGTACCCGCGAATGCTTTCAACGTTTAAAAACGATGAACGGCAGCAAAGTTCTACAACTTATAAACGAGGTGCCAGAACACCAAAACAAAACGCGAAAGGGAAAAGAGTGGAATCTGGTCACATCCAGCTTAAAAGAAGCAAGTAAGTAATTATTTATTAAACGTATGTTGTTCGTTGATACGCATAGACTACGCCGATCTATAGCGTAAAAAGCTACGCGTGGCTCAGACTTCAATCCAGGTTATTGATTTCAGTTTTTAAAATTAACAGTATATATAAATAGTTTATGGACCGATATGGTAAAAAACTAAAATTGACTACCCGAAGAGAAGTGTAAGCCAAGTATAGCCTCTTCACTATACAAAGTCATTTGTAAAGTGGAATTTTATAAAATTTGACTGTAATAGCTTGATAGAAAATAATGTATACGGTTTCACTTTATAAATAGCTTTGTATAGTGAAGAGGCTATGAGTGGCTTAGACATAACTCTTGGTAGCTGATTTTAGTTTTTAAGGATATCTGGCAATATCTGACATTAGAATAATTTTTTTGTTTTCAAAGTTTGGTGCTCGTTGCCAGATATCTTCAAAAACCATAATCACCTACTCGGAGTGATGTCTAAGCTACTCGCAGCCTCTTCACTGTACAAAGCTGTTTGTAAAGTGGAATTTTATAAAATTTGACTGTAATAGCTTCATAAAAAATACTGTATACGGTTTCACTTTACAAATAGCTTTATATAGTGATGAGGCTATGAGTGGCTTAGACATCACTCCGGATAGCTCATTTTAGTTTTTAAGGATATCGGGCAATATCTGACAGCAGAACGATTTTTTTTTGCAAGTTTGGTACTCGTTGCCAGATATCTTCAAAAACTATAATCAGTTACCCGGAGTGATGTCTAAGCCACTCGTAGCCTCTTTACTGTACAAAGCTATTTGTAAAGTGAAACTGTATACAATATATTATATCAAACTATGAGAGTCAAATCTTTATAATATTTCACTTTACAAATAACTTTGTATAGTGACTTTGTAATTTTGTATAAGAGGCTATGGTTGGCTTGTACTTGTCTCCGGGTAGTCAATTTTAGTTTTTTATCATATCGGTCCATAAACGCTAACATATTACGGTGAAATAAATTTTTTTCCTAAACTTTATATATGCTGTTAATTTTAAAAACTAAAATCAATAACCTGGATTGAAGTCTGAGCCACGTGTAGCTTTTTACGCTATAGATGGGCGTAGTCTATGCATGTCAACGAACAACATACGTTTAATAAATAATTACTTACTTACTTCTTTTAAGCTGGATGCGACCTGATTCCACTCTTTTCCCTTTCGCGTTTTGTTTTAGTGCTCTGGGTCTTATCCCAGAGGATTGGTCTTTCTTGCACCTCGTTTATAAGTTGTGGAACTTTGCTGTCGTTCATCCTTTTTAAAAGTTGAATGTATTCGCGGAAAACTAACACGTTTGCGATTTTATGCCTGACAAATGCAACAAAGAATGCGGCGTTGTCAAGTGTCGAGCATCAGTCCGCAGCCAACTTCAATGCGTATATCAATCAGTCGACTTGATCGATGTACATCGATGCGCTTCAAAGTGTGATTGGAGCGACATTTTGAAGAGCTTTAAAACATTATTTTCTGAATACGTAGCGTTTTCAATCTACGTTTAAGTACTTTGAAGCTCTTTTATTGTATTGTGTTGACGTTGGTATTAATTGATGTGGATCGTTACAGCATCGTTCATACCTAAATGGGACATTGGACGAATTTAGAGCGTGGCGGAATGAAAAGATGATCATCTTCGAGGAACTTAAGAATATTTTATTAAAACTCAATTTCAAAAATGTATCAGTTATAAATATTTTGTAACTGCATGAAAAATTTTAAATCGACTTACAGTTGCCAACGTTTGACTTTCTAAAAATATTACTTTTTGTTTTTTAATTTTGTAACTCTCTCTTGTCAAATTGTTGCATCAATTTAAAAGTAAAATAAATAAAGGTAGAAATGTAAATTACCTAATTATTAGAAACTTAAAATCGTTTTATTAAAACTTAAATTCTCTTTAAAAAAATGTCTCACTATACAAGCACCTATAGACAACAAGGAAAAGCAATGTAAACAAAGCGCTTATACACACAGTATATGAGACTGCGAGGAGTATATAAGATCAGCTAGGACCGCAGCAAGCACTCAGATATTCGCGAATGCTAATCCGTTCAGCTCTCCGGACTGGACGGACTATCATCATATAGGGGCTGTCGCATATATTAGTCATATGCATGTCGAGATTACCCCAACCCTCTGTACAACACGATTGTTTTTTATATTACAATAAAAGCCACAATTCTATATACATCATTTTTTTAATTTACTGAGTCACTTTCCAAGGTCATCCTACGTAGTCCAGAGCTATCAGGTCTCCGCAATACGCTAAGATACCCTCTCCCCTCACACAGCCGATCAGCGCTCACCTTCCCTCAGTGCGGGTGACTGCTGATCTAAATAAGCACCTCAAGTGCATCCTACCCTTCCCTCGCCACGCTTCGAGTCTCGACACGAACGCGATTTCGCGATTCATCTGCGGATCAACCTGGTCCCTTTCCAATATAATCATTACACAAAACTTGCAAAATTGAACATTAGTAGACTATATTTTTTTTTAAGTACAACATTAGTACATACATTTTCACATCACAATCTTGGTCATAATCTTAGTTACATTTCAATTTTGACAACCGTATACACTGAACTTTTCTAATAATATTTCTCAATCATTGATTAAAGGACCTTCAAAGTTTTTATCTAAAGTGCGCTTAATTAGGTCACATTTTCTAGAAAATAGACTACGTAGCCAAAAAGCTGAATCTGTAATTAAGAAATGTTACTTACACATAAGAAACTTAAATAGTTTAACCATAAACATTATCTCATTGGTCTGTGCGGAGTTACTATACAGGGTGCCCCATTTTAAAACCACCACCCAAAAATCTCCCAACCAAAGCATTTTAGAGAAAAATTTTTTAAACAAAAGTTGTCAAGTTTCAAGGAGGACACACAACGATGACCTTGACCTTGACTTCGACCTTGACCTTCATCGTTATTTTAAGGTCAAATTGATTTTTCTAAATGGAAACCCACATTTTTTATACCGGAAATGGAAAGAGCGGGAAATTTTACGTCTGACTATGATCTTGACCTCAACCCTGACCTTGACCTTCAGGGTCAATATAAGGTCAAAACGATCTTTTGAAATGGAAACCCTTAATTTATTAGTCACACGACATTCCCAAAGTGGTGTAAATTTTTGCCTTCCAGTAAATGACAGCCACTTTAGACATTCGCTGCGAGATTAAAAATCTTAATAGTTACAGTAGTGAGCGGCAAAGGGTTTCACGTTAATCTAGCATCTCGAAGGTAAGAGGCAAGGGGATTCGCGATAATTCAGCATGCCAATGGAAACAGAACTTACTACGTCCATGTCGTTATCTCTAGATGGTGCAAAAAGTATGGTTTCTCACATAGCATGGAAGCTTTCTGGAAGCTTCCTGCAATATTCGTATTCTCACAAGGAAACTTCCAGGAAGCTTCCTTGCATTGCAGTGTAAGCCCTTTTATTCAACCTTAGAAAAGTCAATGGGTAGAAATTGTTAAATATCATTTGATACTTTGAATTTTTTGCACTATCGGAATAGGAAATGAAACTAAAGGTTAACATAAAAAAATCGATTTGACCTCATATTGATCCTGAAGGTCAAGGTCAGGGTTGAGGTCAAGATCATATTCGGACGTAGAATTTTCCTCTCTTTCCATTTCCGGTATAAAAAATGTGGATTACCATTTGAAAAATCAATTTGACCTTAAAATAACGATGAAGGTCAAGGTCGAAGTCAAGGTCAAGGTCATCGTTGTGTGTCCTCCTTGAAACTTGACAACTTTTGTTTAAAAAATTTTTCTCTAAAATGCTTTGGTTGGGAGATTTTAGGTTGGTGGTTTTAAAATGGGACACCCGTATACTTAAAATTCAAAGCTATTTGTGCCTACTAAATAACAGTCTTTTTAGTTAAGTTAGATTCTTATTTTTTTTTAAATAAAAAGTAAACTTTTATAAAGATTTAACTCAAATTTATACAAAAAAATTCAGAGTATGAATTTATGCTGTCTGTTGACATACTTGGGTGTAAACATAATTTAAGGACTTATATAAATTATTTGTCTTTATGATAATCTTATTAATCTTCTATGACATGCTTATTAAAAGGGCTCTCTAGGCAAATTTAACAATTTTTAATAATTTGATTGATATTTTAACACATAATATTTGATAAGTTATGTTTTATAACCCAAAAACATTATTTACTGATTCAATATGAATAAGTGAATACTATTTTATCCGTAAAAAATGGTTTTAAAATATATAAGTGCTCTAGGATGAACTAATTTATCAAAGAGCACTATTGTGACAAAAAATCATCCATGCGCATACTCAATTTTTGAATTTTTATGAAACTTTCAGGATATATTCTTAAAAGCTTTCTCAAACAGACTGCTTTCTTACATTTGCAACAAGGCATAAGCCTCGTGCAAATACACAGGTGAAATCAGCCGCACCTACATTATCGTGAAGTCAGGCGCGTGCACAGAAAGGCGATTCCGCACAAAGCGGAGCGAGCGCGCGCACACCGAGGCGACAGGCCGAGCTCGCATGTAAGCAGTAGTTCTTGCGCACACATAATGACAGATACCGACATCACTACACAGCGCCCCACATGACAACCCGATACACACCGATGTAACACGACTGGCCATATGAGCGGGCCACTGAGTAAGCAGAGACAGTTCGACGCGAGCACTGACAGACATCTGACTTTTTTTGTTCCGTTGGCCAGAGAGAATTTGAGTAACATGTAGCTGTTCCCTACCAACTTTACAGCTACTACTGAACAACTATACCCGGATAGCTCACTGAAAAATTAAAAGAAATTCAGAAAGTTGATTTGTAAACCCACTTTAAAAATGATTTTTTCACGATAATGATTACTTACACAGTTTTGTCTTTGTCGGTTAAGTCCTCAAAACAGTGCCTAGAGAGCATGGCATTTCTTCAACCTGACCGTTAGCCATTGTGCTTATCGATGCACGTGGTCGAGAGGTTAAGATAATCTTTCAAGAAATTAAAAGAAAAACCGAAAATAAAAATAATACAGCTACGGACCGATAATATGAATGCTTTCGAACAAATATATTATGTTGAAAGTACTTAGAGAGTTCTGATTATAGCGATAAATCCAGATACAATCCATGCCAGCGAACATATGCGGAAGCACGGTTTGCGAGTTACGCCTGTCGAAGGTCGATATACGTGGTCGGGAGGTTAGGTTGCCCAACACGCTTGCTATGCGTTACTTACTCCTCTCTTCTCTGTTACTCACACGACGCCATACGTTCAGTACGTCCTTGCGCTAAAAACACAATTTGCATTTGTCGCAGCTTTGATGCACGTGGTCGAGGAGTTAAGAGTGGTCTACACCCCAAAAGCGCCCTCTAGTCTACACTTTTACTTATTTGCATAAACTTTTAATATGCACCGTCCTTAATATAAAAACAAAGTTTCCCCACGTGCACTGATTATTTAAGATTCATAAGTTTATACGCTTTGGCATTTAAATCGCCCGATTTCCAAAAAAATGTTATCAATACATGAGCCCAATTCACAATTATTGTTACTCGGTCTGGTAATGCCAGTAAAAAGCGGAATAAAATCTGATTCTAGGAAATTATTTGAAAATTTGGTTGAATCTGTATCAGTGTTTTAACGGTCTATGCTAAAATCACCTATTATAAAATGATTTTTATACTGTTGTTTTCCTTTATATAAAAGTTCATTGTATTTACGAAGTCTCCATTTTCAATGCCATAACAGCGTTGCATCAAAGTTTTTGTAAAATTTTTTCCGTTTTTCGTGGTTATAATTGTATTTAAGAATGAAATATTTTCTATTATTTCAATTTCGGTAGTTTCAGTTATATTACAATTAATATAAATAGCTACGCCATAAGCTTTGTTGATTTGATTATTATTGTAATACATTTTATAGTATTTTAGTTTGTAAAATGCAATAGATTCTAGGATCCACGTTTCCGAGTATACTATAAAATCAGGCTTATTACTAAGCATTTCAACTAGCACTTTCAGATTTATAAAATTTGTTTTCAAAGCTCTTATATTTACATATAGGATATTAAAGTCATTGCCTATTGCACTATTCAGCAAATTCACGTCTTCAAATTCTTGATCGTTTTCAATGACATTGTTGTAGTCACGTTCCTCCATCGTTGAGTACGACTGACCTTGTATTAGCTAAGTTTGCAAATTTGACTTGTTTGTTTCTCTGTAGATTAGCAGTTTCCTTTATTACTTCTGTATCACTATTAATATAATTTCCTTTATATCCTAAAAACCTTTAAATTTTTGGTTCTGTAGGGTAATCAATATTATTGATTTTCTTCTTGATCATAATTTTTAGGTATTGTCAGTTTTCAGTGTCTGTTGCAATATGATTTATATTTCTGTTATTTTTAAATTTCTCTAGACCAAAACAAGAATTTGCTCAATCATTTGGAGATTTCCCATCACGATTTATCGTGTGATGTTTACTAGCACATCTCAAACATACGGCTTCCTTTCTGCATTTCTTTCTATTATGACCTAGTCTGCCATAATTATAACATGGTATTATATTTAAATTATCGTATGTTCGTAAATATTGATGGCCAATATAAATTTCCGTATCGTTCGCGCATAAATGAGAATATACTTCAGCTGGTACACTTATAATTGCAGTTCTTGTCTAGATAGTTCCTTTCTCTAATGTATATTTCTAGTTCTTCAGGCTTCATGTTATTATCGATTCCTACTATTTTGAGTCTTCGGTTTAGTATTTCTTCCAGCTTTACCATGTAATCAGAACCGATTTCATCCGACAGTTGGTCTTTGAATTTCACCACATCATCTTTATTTGCACATTTGATTTTAACTAAACCTTCTTTTGTTTGATAAAGTTTATTTATTGGTAGAATTACGTCATATAATATTTTTTTTATTCCTATATTGTTGATTTTTTCTTTGCCTTTATGAGTTTTAGCTCTTACAATCACCGATGGTGTATGTACGTTTATCATCTTTGTATTTCTTGTTGCCTGAGCATATGATATGCTTGTATTATAACACTTTTGTTAAGTTCTTCACTCGTTTTATTTTTTTCTTCTAATAGTTGTTTTAAAATATCATTTTTATCTTCAACTTCTTTCAGTAGCTGGCTTAGTAGGATAATTTCACTTTTCATCACAGTGTATTCATCTTCTTCTTCGCCCACTATTGTAAGATTATTCCGGTTCAGATTTTCATTTCTAACATACGTTGACACATTATTAAGAATTTCTTCTTGAGCTTTTCCTTTTTCCAATAATTGTATTTGTTCTATGATCTTTCTCGGTGGTTCACTTAACACTTTGTCACTTTCAATTGACTTTATGAATAGGTTGAGGTCCGGATGTTCTGGACAAATTCCGAGAATATTACTAAGCCAAGTTGCACTTCTTAACTTTTTAAAATACGCTTCATGTTACATTTTTCACATATCACACAAATAATCGTAGAAACTTTTTTTCTAGCGTCGTTAACGTAATACTTTTTTTCAAACAGATCAGGCGGGACACCTCCGTCCATGTTGGTTTATAATACATGCTCTATATGATTGAGGCTATTAGCATGATGAGGCGATACCTCTACGTTATTTTCTTCCAAGTAAGTACGAGTTATCCTTGCAGTATGGGGGCGTGCATTATCCTGCATCAAGATGATTGCGGGATAATGCGATAATTGCAAAAGGGCTACGAAAGTCACAAGTACTAAAGAAATGCGCAACTCTTCAGTACAACGTGATCAGTCGGCTGTTAGCTTATTGGGCTGGCAGCGACATCCTCTTCCTCTGGATCTGGGGCTACAGAGAGCACGCCTGCTTCTGATTGCAGCTATTCAAGATCAGTAAGTGAAGTGTGAAATGTATGTGAGGGGTAGCATAAGGAAGTATGTGAGGGTACAGAGGATCTAGGTAGTTTGTTAAGGTACATATGGATTAGCATGTGATGAGATAGGTGTTGGATTTGGTTCGTTCTCACTGGCTGTATAGAAGCCTTACTTAAATCTATGTCCTCAATTCAGTTAGCTAGGTTTTTCTTATAGCTTGAATAGGACTGGTGGTCGCACCACCGGATCTCTACTCAGCAGAGTAACACACATCATATGTGGTGTCACGATATATGTATATATATATATTATAACATGGCATTCCGCTGGCAGTTACAAGCGGCCGCGCTGCTCGCGGCAACGACTGGGCACGAGTCGGCGAGTGCGCGTTCGGTCGTCTTCGTGGCGCCTCGGCCGACATCGACTAGGCTCGAGTATGCGGGAGCGAGAGTAGGGAAGGTGAGCGACCCAACCTAACGTCGACCGCGAGCGGGATTTTTACGCCCCTTTTTACGTCAGACTACCAGCCGAGTAAGGAGTTCTTCTTTTTCACTGGCTCACCCGCTACCTTTTTTTGCACTCCTGACTGCCAGAGGATTTGGGCGACTTTTTGGAAAGGAGTACTGCTCGTGAGACTACTGCATTACTGTGAGTACGATGTAACTTTCTTGCGAATCATAGTGTGCCGATTGCGGAGTTGCGCGATCTCGAGGGTATGTAATCCGACATGTGGCCAATATGGTGGCGGATTGCGGCGGAGCATGAGTGCGGCATTAAGATGCTTCGTCGAGTTAACGCGAAGACTCGTTTAGCGGGTTAAATAAACACCACAACGCTACCGAATTACCGCATACCATGATTTACCGTAGACGGACTGACGAATACTCTTGACGACTATTTCTACCAACAAGCTATCGCTATCGCTGTCGCTTATACCATACTTATCGTCATTACACCGACGCTACCGTTTTCATGTTGTGACTTTATACTCGACTAGACTTTGCACACAGATTATCGTTTTAAGCTATCGCTCTCGTTCTCATGACAATGACAAAAATAAGACTTACCAAGCTAACGTCCCCGCTCTCGTATACAACGCGACCTTGACCTGCATGACAGATACACGGTCACGACTCGCTCTCGAAAATAACATAAATAATATTACAAAATGTTATTCGGCACGACTAAGACGCACGTTGACTAACAGCTTTCGATTTAGTTAGGGTAACTCGACCACGCGGAATTACAACTATCGCTAGTTTTATTATCGCGTTACGTTATATTAGAATAAGACTTAGTAATTAGATTAGATTAAGACTCGATGTAATTTAAGCGTGATATTAGGGACAGCGGTCCAATTTATTTAGAAGTCGGGTGATGGAGTGTGTGAGTGATTGCGTCGAAGTTCGAGCGAGGTCACCGGCGCGGCAATGGCGGGCACCCCTGAGGACATGCGTACGTCGGGAGAGAATGGCCGTCGTCGGGACGGGAAACCATGTTCTCGTGAGGGCAGACTGCGACGGACGCTACGATTGTCGGCACCGGTAGACGACCGGAAGGGCGAGGCAGCTGTTCCCGTCCGCGTCGGGTAAGTCGTCCGGCGGCGTGTTGACGAATTCGTGGAGAAGGATCTAGAGATGACAGGATACGCGCCCAGGGCGTGCGTCGGCATTCTCTCGTTCGAACCTCGGCGCTGTGACATGCGAGTCACGAGGAAGTGTGCGACGGGATGTCGTAATAGAGTTAAGATAGTGAATAATAACGATTGTAAAATGAAATAAAAAGAAAGTCAGCGTGAACACTCAATGCATTTCATTCGTATTAGTACCCACGACCTTTGTGATTGTCTGTCTCATATGTATGTATATTTATTTAAATACTAGCTAGCCGGGCAAATGGACGAACTGGCGTTTTCGACACGGGGCGGCATCTCAAGGTAAGAGGATCGCCTCGTATGCATTGGGACGAGCGTGCGGAGACGGAGTAGTACGACGGTAACACCGGCAAGTGTAACCTAGCGTTACAATATATATATATATTGTAACGGTGGATCCAGCGTATGGTAACACTGGATTTTTTTTTCCACGTGGCGTTACCGATAAAATCCTCGCGTCTCTTACTATCACTTCAATACATACGAGGCGGCGGGCCGCCTCGGCCCTGGGCGCCAGGCACCGGAGTGCCAGGGATTCCGCGATCCCCTTATCTTGAGACGCCGCCTCGTGTCGAAACATCACTTCGTCCACCTGCTCGGCTTGAGACGGCGGCCCCACGTGGTAGATGAGAGGCCTCCAACGGAAAACTTGCCGATGAGTAAGAGATAAGTTACCGACTAAGTGAGTGATAGTATGTATATGTAATAGCCTACCTAAGCGCAGGTAGAGGGCGTGTGTGCATAAAGCATTGGAGAGAGGGACGGCCCCAGATATAAAAGGAGACCCGCAGCCAGCATCGAGCATTCACGATCTGGCCTTGGTGTATAGAACATAAGGAGAACTGTCGTCCTCTCCAAGTGTTCTGTCTCCTTAGCACTTAGTATGCAAATGAGCATTGCGCTCTCGAACGGTGCTAAGGGGACCTCTCCCCTCTCCAGTTAGTATAAGGCCAGATTGTATATTTAAAACAATATACATATTTTTATTTTATTTGTTAATTTTGATTATTCTTTTGTTTATCCTTCCCCTCTCGAATACCCCTTGGGATCAGGAGGGTGGTTCCCTGTTCGCAAGTGGGTAATTTCGAATACAGATCGGTTGTGAGAGGGTGGATCCTCACAAACTAATCCAAAGCTGCGTGGTGATCTTAAGTGTGCGGAGCTCGTGGAATAGATCTCCCTCCACGACTCCCGTTGCACACGAGCAGCTTCCCTCTGGTGGTTCCTCCACTACAGAGGGTAGGGACGGCTTACACTCACTCAACCGTAGTGCGGGGTGATTGTGAGTTTGATGTTCGCTTCCTCGAGTACACTCGCATGTCCCCACGCCGATGTTCGAGCGAGGAAATACCGACGCACGCCCTGAGCGCGTATCCGGTCGGCTCAAAATCCTGTTCACTGATCCGGCGCCGAACTCGCTCGTGCCCGCCGGTGTAACCTCCTAGCCGCGGCGTGTTCTTCAACACGCCGCCGGACGGCTTACCCGACGCGGACGGTGCAGCTGCCTCGCCCATCCGATCGTCTACCGGTGCCGACGATCATAGCGTCCGTTGCAGCCTGCCCTCACGAGACCATGAATCCACGCCGTGACGATAACCATTATCTCCCGACGTACGCAAGTCCCCAGGCGTACCCGCCGTTGCCGCGCCGGTGACTTCACCCGAACTTCGACGCGAACATTCACTCAATTCATACCCTTATGTTTAACTTAACGGGACCGCTGTCCCAACTACCATATACTTACTTTACAATCGGTTATTAATTTAATCTAATACTAAATCTTAATCTAATGCGAGTTAATACGCGGGCTTGAACTAGCGATAGTCGTATCCGTATGTCGTCGTGTAGGTCATGGTTGTGTTGCATACGAGAGCGTGGATGATAGCTTGTCAGTGTAGCTGTGGTCTTTGTCTTTATCGTGAAAGCATCAGTGTAATAACAATAGTCGTGTTATAAATTAAAGCGTCAGTGTAACAACGATAATTAGTGTAACGATAGCGTCAGTGTAATAATTGTAGTCATAGTGTAAACGATAGCGTCAGTGTGATAGCGATAGCCATAGTGTAAACGATAGCGTCGGTGTAATAGTGGTAGTCATAGTGTAAACGATAGCGTCAGTGTGATAACGATAGCCATAGTGTAAACGATAGCGTCAGTGTAATAATTGTAGGCATAATGTAAACGATAGCGTCAGTACCATAATTGTAGACTAGTGTAAACGATAGCGTCAGTACAATAATTGTAGTCATAGTGTAAACGATAGCGTCAGTACAATAATTGTCATGTCAGTCATGTGTACAGTAGTTATAGCATGCGGTAAATCAGTAGAGGCGTAATGTTTGCTTAATACGCCGAACGACTCAGCGCTGTTAAGTCGACGAAGCATGCTATAGCCGCACTCATGCTTCGCCGCACTTCTGCCGCCATGTTAGCCACGTGGCGTGTTAATTATCGCGAGTTCGCGCTACTCCGCAATCGGCACACTATTCCCCGCAAGCATCACTTAATACAATATTCACTCTACTCACGGTTACGCAGCAGTCCGTCGCACAGCTCTCCCGTATAATCTCGAACGCCGCTCAGATGTTCCAGTGTTTAACAAAAGAAAAAGTAGCGGAGAGTCAGTGGTCAAAGTCGCACCTGTTGCCACGGCAGTCAGAACGAAAAAGGGAAGAGATGATGAACAGCGCTCGCGTCAACCCCTCTCGCCGTCGACGTTCGGTTGGGACGCTCACCTACCTACTCTCGCTCTCGCGCGCTCGGGCCTAGCCGATGTCAGCCGAGGCTCCGCGAATACTGCCGAACGCGCGCTCGCCGACTCTTACCGCGGCGCTGCCGTGCTCTGCGCGGCCGCTTGTAACTGGCAGTGAACTACCATGTTACAACTCTCTTCTCCCCGGTGGGTGCGGGTGGTACTAACGATACCCTGGACTGATGGTGGCGTGAGGTGGTTCCGATACTGCGTCACTAGGTCGTCCTGCAGGTGGTCGGGCTCCTGCAAACGTTGATCGTCGTCTTGCTGACCTCGTGGTGGTGATGCGGATACTTTCCCTCCTCCTCGAGTCTGGTTAGGCTATATTGAAATTTATGGTGGAAAAACGGATTTTGGGTGTTGTCGGTAATATAACTTAATGTATTAACTCAGATATATATTTTCTTTTAACAAAAACTTTATTTCTTTAACAACGATAACAAGCATAATAATGTGTTTGTGAGGTGTGGTTGTGTATCGATAGCTGGGTTAGGTGTGTGGTATACCATAGCGTTAGTGTGCGGTAATCCGTGTGTCTATCAGGGTCGGTAATCGTGGTTAGGTACGTGGCCCGTCTAATGTCGTGATGGTAGTCCTAGTCGGTTTTTCGTTACGTCCTGTCCCGTGTTGTCACGTGTGACCCTCTGGCCCGCCATTCCTCGCCATGGATGGGGCACTCCTTGATGGTAACATTGCCCAGACCGCACCGGTAGCAATACCGGTATTGGTGGTGCGCGTGGTCTGGACATCGGGGAGCCCGGTGGCTTTGGCTCCCGCAGGCCCAGCATCCTGGTCGAGGTGCCGTCACGTACACCTGACGATCCCCTATTATCCTCCACCCCGTATAGTCCTCTACCCGGACTGGGGCTGCCGCTGATGTTGATGGCCTCGGCGTTGGTGAAGCCGCGGCTGTAGGGGTGGCCAGGTACGGCGTGGCGGTTGTAGAGGTGGCCAGAAGTGGTTGTCGTCCCGTCTGCTGTGGTGTAGTCTGGGTCGGTTTGGTGGTCGGCCAGTCCTCCGTCTAGGTTTCCATTTCTGCTGTCGGTGCGTCTCCTGTCTGAGTCTCATTGTCCGTCGCCAGTCGTTCTGTTAAAGTCTCGGCATCCACGGACAGGAGGACCGTGTGTACCGAGGCGTAACGTCGAGATCGAGATGTCGGTCTCACCGGTGTCTCCACCTTGCCCAAGCACGGCAATGTGGAGCCCGATGACTTACATGGCCGGCTGCGCACCAGCTCGACGACCCTGTTGTATGTTTCCTGGAGAGTTTCCAGGATTCCGGGGTCTGGATGTGCTGGGGTCCTCCGTGGGGGTGTGGAGTGGCCGCGAAGCACGCCGAGGAGGACTCGCTGTCGCCTCATCACTATCAATAGTGATGCAGTCGAAGTCCCCCTCCTCCAAGTCGGACGTATCCCCCAGAAGAACGTCCTCGTCAACGTACGTCTGTCGCGCCATGTCTTTGCGTCAGTGGTAGTTGAGAAGGTGGTCGTGCGGTAGCGATAATTGGGGTTGTGTGTGTGCGTGTGTGTCTGCTGTATTGTGGATGGGTGGTATGCCAGTGTGAATGAAAGTAGTTAAGGCGTGTGTATGATTGAAAGCAGCGGTGGTTGCGGTAGCGATGGGCGGTAAGGTGAGCGATAGCAGGAAGCTGAAATTTAAGCATTAGTTAGTGCTTTGTGTCCAGTATTCCGCTTAGTGTTAGTAACGTCAGCCTGGTTTGTTAGTATTATGCCTGAATCCATATTTCTTTATGTCTATAATATGTATGCGTGGGATAATTTTGTCATCGTCAGAGATTAGTTCGTAAATTAATGGAGAAATTATTTTAGAAATTTTGAACGGTCTTTATATTTGTCAGTCAGTTTGGCTGATACATTTTTTTCAGCCTTTGACAACACCCTATTTTTCAACCATTCTTTCTCGCCTACCTTGAACACGAGATCGCAGTGTTTGCTATTGTAATGCTTGGCTTGCCTCTCGTGTGCCATCTCGATGTTCAATGCGATCCAGTCGTGGATTGCCTGTAATCTAGTCATTCGTCCTGTCCATGTCGTTACATTAGCGTTGTCGGTGTCATAATCACAGTCCAATTCTTTACGAAGCGAGTGCAATGGCAACGGTTCGCGTCCGAAATTTAGGAAAGCTGGTGTCACCCCATTGGAAGTGTGCTTTGCAATGTTAAATGCGAATCGGAAATCATTAATATGTTTATCCCAGTCTTTGTGATCCTGCCCGATAAATGCGCAGATCATTGATTTCAATACTCTATTTACTCTTTCTACTGGGTTTGCTTGTGGTCTGTAGGGGGGTGTTTTAGAATGATGTATTTTTAGTTCTTTCGTAAGTTCTGAAATTGTGTTATTAACAAATTCGGTTCCGTTGTCGGTTAATAGTACACGCGGTGTGCCCCATCTGTCAATTACTAAGTCTAGCCCCCTGCCGCTGGTTCCTCCGTTGCCGGATTCACCATTGCGGCTGCCTCCACCTCCATCCGGTCCAGTGGGTCAGGAACCCCTGGGTTCACCTGTTTCTGAGAAACGGTTCTGCCCAGTTCGTCGTCCCCAGTCTGTGCCGGTTGGGTGTCAGCACTTCTCCCTTCTTCTTTTTGGTTTTGTGTATCTGCATTCATTTTGTTCCCACGAGTAGCTAGGGAACTAGAGGTCACCCGCTGCAGAGCCCCGCTTGCAGCGGGAAGGCTTTCGTATCTCGGGAGGGCGCCTGGTATCCCGAGGGCACCGTTTGCGACCACTGGACCCCGTGGCCAACCAGTCCCCTATGCACGGTTTCTCACACAATGGGATTGGGGGTTGGATGTAATACCCATTGCGCCTCCTTCCGAACGCAATGGAGAGTTGTCCTTAGCGTCCAGGAGGTCCGCCCGACCGTTCTCGAGAACCCCGAGGTCCGGACCCGACCCGGGAAGAGCCCGACGGGAAGAGCCCATTTTACCGAGATTCCGCGCCTCGGGCGCGTTCTACTAATAGCTCGAAGAGGCGGCGAGCCGACGTCGTTATATCGACCGACGACCCCCCCCCCCCCGCCGCCCCAACTATCCACTTTCGTTGCACCATTACTTCTCGGCCCGGCTACGGGACGGTCGCATAGACTTCCGGACGAGCCCCCACACCGGCTCCTTTCAGAGCACGCGACAAGGTAACAACTCCTAGTGGGGGATTGTTGTCTCTAACTGTATCATAAAAAAACGCGAAAATCGTGCATGTGCTACAAAAAAATATTTCATCTTTGATATTGAAATAAATATGTGTTATAAAAATCTTTTGTGCTTAAATATAAAAACAAAATGCAACGTATGCCAAGAAATTTCCGCCCATCGGAATCATGTATTTTACTTTCTATCACAAACATAATTTGACCATAATTTTACATAAACTTCGAAAATTACTGTTAACAAGTTTCTTCTAGGTAAAAGCAATTGTTCATTAAACTTTGTATCACACATTTAAGAAGCTGTTGTAAATTATTTATTTTGTTAATCGAATTATAATATTATAAGGCTAAAATATTACAATACTAATTATACTAAGTACATAATTTTGTTTACTCCATTTTTTTAGATAACTTTAGAAGCCATGAAATCTGAGATCGATGAAGTCGCTTTACAAGGAATTGAATTTTGGTCTAACGTATCCGATGAAGAAGTTGATCTTTCCATGGAAGAAGGAGAAGCCTCAGAAGGTGGACGTCCGCCATCAAAAGTATCTAGGCATTATGCAAAAGGTGCTCTTCAATATTTGGTGCCAGTTTTGATGAAAAAGTTAACAAAACAAGAAGAATTTGATGATGAAGATGACTGGAATCCTTCAAAAGCAGCTGGAGTTTGCTTAATGTTGCTTGCCTCTTGTTGCGAGGAAAGTATTGTACCATATGTTCTTCCATTTGTAAAAGATAATATTAAAAATCCTGATTGGCGATATCGAGATGCTGCCTTAATGGCATTCGGATCTATTCTAGGAGGTTTGGAACCTAATACATTAAAACCTTTAGTAGAACAAGCTATGCCGACGTTAATTGAATTGATGTATGATGGTAGTGTTGTTGTACGTGATACTGCCGCATGGACCTTTGGCAGGATATGTGAAATAATTCCTGAGGCCGCAATAAATGAAACATACCTTAAACCATTACTGGAATCATTAGTAAATGGTTTAAAAGCAGAACCGCGAGTAGCTGCCAATGTTTGCTGGGCATTTACAGGACTTGCTGAAGCCAGTTACGAATCTGCTGAAGCATTAGAAGATAGTCAACAACCAGAAACATACTGTATGTCTCATTATTTTGATTTTATTATTCAACGTCTTCTAGAGACAACTGATCGACCGGATGGGGCACAAGCAAATTTAAGATCTGCTGCTTACGAAGCTTTAATGGAAATGGTTAAAAATTCGCCGCGTGATTGTTATGTTACAGTTCAAAAAACAACAATGGTCATTTTAGAAAGATTACAGCATGTTATGCAGATGGAGTCTCACATACAAAATCATTCTGATCGTGCCCAGTATAATGATCTTCAATCATTATTGTGTGCTACTCTGCAGTCAGTACTCAGGAAAGTTACCCCAGAAGATGCACCTCAGATTTCAGATGCAATAATGACAGCATTACTGTCTATGTTCAATTCGAATTCTTGTAAATCTGGTGGCGTGCAAGAAGATGCTTTGATGGCAGTTTCAACACTTGTTGAGGTTCTTGGTGAAGGTTTCTTAAAATACATGGAAGCTTTTAAACCATTTCTATGCATGGGATTAAAAAATCATGCAGAATATCAAGTTTGTGGTGCAGCTGTTGGTCTTACTGGAGATATATGCCGAGCATTAAAAAACAAAATGATTCCATATTGTGATGAAATAATGACTTTGTTATTAGAAAATCTTAGCGACAATACAGTTCATCGCTCTGTAAAACCACAAATACTTTCCGTGTTTGGTGATATTGCTCTTAGTATTGGATTGGAATTTAAAAAATATTTAGATGTAGTGTTACATACTTTAGGGCAAGCTTCACAAGCTAATGTAGATAGATCTGATTATGATATGATTGATTACTTAAATGATCTTCGAGAAGGCGTATTAGAAGCTTATACGGGAATTGTTCAAGGACTTCGTGGTGATGGCTCAAGTCCTAGTCCCGATGTATCACTTGTTGAGCCAAGTGTCCCTTTTATTATACAATTCATTACTACTATAGCTCAAGATCGTGAACATTCAGATAGTAATATAGCAGCATCTGCTGGTTTGCTAGGCGATTTAGTTACGGTGTTTGGTGTTAAGTTATTGCCAATGATTGAAACAGAAGCCTTAACCGATTTATTAAATAAAGGACGGAGATCTCGTACAAATCGAACAAAAAATTTAGCAACATGGGCCACCAAAGAAATAAGAAAATTAAAAAATATTAACAATGCTGTATCAAGTTGGTAAGAAAATCTAATATATATATTTGTTCATTTTTAAATTAGGAATACCTTGCAATTACGTATTATATTATAAATAGTATTTCTATTTATAAAAACGAATGTGACAGATAAAATATATATACTGGGGGTTTTCCCTGCACGCTTCACTAACCAACCCTCATATTTTTAGTTTTTTATTATGTTCTTCTATTTGCATTTTTAATTTTATCTTTGACTTTTCTATTTGTACCTACTTTCCAATTACAAACTCTATTATTATAACTGTAAATATTTCTTTCTGTATTGCTTTGTCGAAAAAAAAAAAAAAAATTTGTAACAATGCAAATTATTAAATCACAGATTTCGATGGATCTCGTCGCTTATGACGTAACTGAGTCCAAACGAATGTTTGTTCCTATGTTCGTATGTATGTATATATATGTGTGTGTATGTTTTTATTTTCTTGTGGCGAAGGAGGTATTAGAAAAATTTTGTCATCAAGTATGAGATGAAGGCGAAACCAAAACTCCAGATATTGGGAAGCAATCTGAACAGATTATGCAATACAGTGACGGGAGACCTGCTCTTGGAACTTCAGCGGACGGCGGATTTGAAGGCCGTAGAAATTCGACAAGCCGTTTCTGTTGGCCCTAGAGAAAATGCAATCCTCTGAGACGGCAAACAGCAGGCTAAACAGGTGATGGAAAATATTATCAGAGCCTGCGACATAGCTATAACAAAAAGAGTGCCGAACCAAAGACAACCACCAGCATACTGGTAGGATAAAGAGGCGGAAAGTGCTCGTAGGGAGTGTCACCGGATGAGAAGACGGGAATAGCGGGTAAGGAAGAAATACTATGAAGAGACCGGAAAATAGTAGAAGCCTGCTAGCAAACAATTAAGGGTGCTAAGCAGAAGCTTAAAAAGATAATCTGCTTCTCACTGCTGCTGTTCCCTCGACAACTAGGTAAAACATCTGTGGTAAAAGTAGAGTTGAATGAGGAAACTATTCTTCCAATCACGGTGGAGGAGCTATTAATTTCCTATAAAAAAATTAGGAAACAACAAGGTCAAGGCTTGGATGGTATATCCAATATTGCATTGAAACATGCTATCTGCGCCCAATTAGAAGGCTTTTTACACTTGTACAACTCATGTCTACAAGAAAGAAATGTTTCACTGACTGGAAGAAGCAACGTCTTGTGCTACTACCAAAATAAACAACCTTTTGTATATAGACCGCTCTGCATGCTGAACACTTCAGGCAAAATTCTGGAATGCATAGTCTGCTCAAGAAGGGTCCAGACCATAGAAGGGAAAGCTGGAATTGCAGAACACTTCCATAGGAATAGATCAACACTAGATGTAGTAAGTTTAGTGATTGACACTGCGTGAGATGAAAATAGAGAGAGAAATATGGAAAGGACGGAATAAGGAGTACTGCGCTGTTGTTAACTTGGATATGTCAAAAATGTATTCAGCTCGGCCAAATGGAGTGAAATTCCCAAGGCACATCGGAAGCAGGATGTGCCTTTATATATAAGATGGGTGATGTCTCACTATTTAACAGACAGACTCTTATTATATGATACCGAGAACTGTACCAAGACTTATGAAGTAACAGGTGGTATACCCCAGGGAACAGGACTTGGTCCACCGACTTGTAACATAATGTATGACGGAGTACTAAGGCTACAATTACCTAAGGGGGCCACAGTTGTAGGATTCGCTGATGATATAACAGTAGTCATCATAGCGAAACATACAGAAGACTTGAAGGAAATCGCAGACGAAGCTATTCGTATAATACACGGATGGCTGGCAGAGACAGAACTGGAATTGGCCAGCCATACGACGGAAGATATGCTCATTTCTAGTAAAAAGAAGATGGAAACAAGAACACTGGCTGTGGATGAACACGAGATTGTTTCCCAACCGGCCATCAAGTATCTGGGCATTACCCTTGATACAGTATTGGACGTCAGTGTTATAGCAGCGATGTCACCTATTGACTTTCTAGCAATCGAGAGGAAGAATGTCTTCGAGGCAATGCGACAGGAAAATGACAACACTCCGTAGGTAATCTGGGACTCTGCGAGAAAACAGAGTGTCTGAGAGACACTGAGTGGCAAAAATAATGGGACGCCAGCGACAAGGGGCGATGGACATATCGCCTCATACCAAGAATAGAGGATTGAATAGAAAGAATACAAGGGGAAGTCAATTACTACCTCACGCAATTTTTCACTGGACATGGATGCATCCGGGCTTAACACCGGTTTAAACTAGAAGACATTCCGATATGCCCAATATGTTCGGATGTAACAGAAGATGCGAAGCATGTCTTTTGCGACTGCTCAAGGTATCAACAGGAGCGAGAAGAACTCGAGGGATATCTTCAAACGAGAGTAACCTCTGAGTCCATGATGATGACTATGCTGACCTCGGAAGATGGATGGTGCACAGATAACAAATACGGTCATGAAGGATGGGGAAGAGAGAAGAGGAGGATGCTGAGTGTATGAGTGTGTGCCATAGGGTGATATGTGAAGAGTATAATGGAAAAAAAACACGCGCTCATGCTTAGATAAGGACGTGTGCTTGTTGGTAAAGGTGCGAATGTGGGATGATCGTAAATGAATGTTTAGGTATGAGGGATATGGGGGTGAGTGTGTGCGCGTGTGTGGGGGTGGGTGTTTGTATTTGCGTTTGTGTTCGGGTTGGCGAGTGTGGGGAATGAGAGAGTGTGTGCGTGAGTGTGTGGGAGGTTTTTTTTTTCCTTATAGAGTGAGAGGTTAAGGGCAAATCCATTATGGACGATATGGCACCGACTGGTACCACCTGTGTGGGACTCTCACCCACTAAACCCTTCGTTTACCGTTAGCTTTTGAGTTCCAACAGCAACCGAATCCTTTCCCTCCTCCTTACCGACCCTAAGTAAGTTGGACCTGGCTCTTTCTCCAATAAGCTCCCCCGCGGTAACACCGTTTGAGTATTGCTTCGCAGGCTACCGCCCTCGTCTGTTGATGTAGTCGTCATCACGTTTTCCGCTGCCGTCTACTTCTTACCGCATCGTCCGGTCGTCTGTTTCTTGCTGCATCTCACGTCTTCTTCTTCTTTTTTCTTTGTCCTTTCGGACCTTCTTAAGGATGTCTGCAACAAAATTATTTATTGCGCTCCATCCGTCGGCCGAAGTCATCATGGCTGCCATAATAGACTCAGGCGTTACTCTGGTCTGCAGGTAGCACTCAAGTTCTTCTCGTTCCTGTTCATAGCGTGGACATTCACTGAACACATGCTCAGCGTCCTCGATTACATTCAAGCACGTCGGGCAATCCGGGCAATCCTCCAATTTAAATCGGTGCAGATACGCCCGGTAGCATCCATGTTCACTCAGAAACTGCGTTAGGTAGAAATTTACTTCCCCATGTCTTCTTTTTGTCCAGTCTTCTACACTTGGTATGAGGCGGTGTGTCCACCGACCCTTACTACTAGAGTCCCATCGCTTTTGCCACTTCGTCATTGTTACTTTCCTAGCGGCATCCCAAATTTCTATCTTGGTTTTGCCGCTATCTCGTCTTTTTCCTTCGTCGATTGATTTTCTCTCCCTTGCTAATAGGTCTATTGGCGGGAGACCGGCAATAACGCAGACCGCCTCGTCCGATACCGTACGGTAAGCAGACACGACCCTAAGTGCATTTCGCCTGTGCACTGAGGAGAGCTTTCGTCCATATGCCTTCACCAGTACAGCGTCTGCCCATATCGGGGCTCCATACAACATGATTGATGTACTAACGCTTGCCAGTAGCGTTCTGCGATTCTGTGTGGGACCACCCACATTTGGCATCAGCCGTGCCAACACTGCGGTAGTTTTTGCGGCTTTCTCTCCTGCTGCTTCCAAGTGCTGTTTAAAGGTCAGCTTTGCGTCTAACGTTATACCTAAATATTTAATAGTCGGTTTATAAGTAATTTCATGACCGCCTATTCTCAAGGTGATTGTCTCCGTCTTCTTTCTGCTAGATGTTAGGATTGCCTCCGTTTTATGGCTTGCAAGCTCCAGATTCGCATTATTTAGCCACTTCTGTATTTTAATGATAGCTTCACTAGCAATTTCAGCTACCTTTTCTTTCTCTTTTGCTACCAACACCAAAGCTATGTCGTCTGCAAATCCTACGATCATTGCTGCTTCTGGTAATTTTAGCTTGAGTACGCCATCGTACATAATGTTCCACAACGATGGGCCCAGTACAGACCCCTGTGGAACTCCCCCGGTAACCTTATAATTCACCGTGCCTTCCTCGGTCTCGTATAAGAGAGTTCTGTCCTTGAGGTAGTCAGAAATTATTCTTCTTATATACGGAGGAACTCCTAGTCTCACTAGTGCTTCGTGAATTTTGCACCAATTTGCAGAGTTAAATGCATTTTTAACGTCAAGTGTAACCACCGCGCAGTACTTTTTCGCCCCGCCTTTCCATCTTTTCCCGCTTATGGCTGTCCGTGCTGTATTCACCACTAAGCCGATAGCGTCTAATGTTGAGCGGCACTTACGGAAACCATACTGGTGTTCCGCAAGCCCCTCTGGCCCCTCGGTTTGTCTTCCATCCTAACGAAGATTATGCGCTCTAATACTTTGCCCTGCGTATCGAGCATGCAGAGCGGTCTGTATGACGACCCTTCTCCAGGTGGTTTGCTAGCCTTTGGTAGCAACACAAGCCTTTGCTTTTTCCAGTTTCGTGGAAACGTTCCTTCTGTGAGACAAATGTTGTACAAGTCTATAAACTCTGCAGGCGATAGTAGCTCCTCCTCCGTAATTGAGGGTATATTATCTACATCTATTTCTTCTACCATAGCACATGGAATGTCCGGCTGATTTGGGAAGAGTGTTGTTACCACCCTGCTTAGTACCTCTGGGCACTTTGGTGGGGGTATGTAACTTCCCTTGATCTTCTTCATGACAATTTTGTAAGGTCGGCCCCAAGGGTCTTCATTGACCTCATCTTGCAGCTCTCTTAAACATCTTTGTTTACTCTCTCTTATACACCTTTTAAGGTTGCGCTTTGCTTCTTTCATTTTTTCGTTGCAGTTCTCCACCGTATCCATTCCTCTACCGGTTCGGTAGAATTTCTTCCTTGTCCGTTGTTCCAATCTTCTAGCTCGATGGCAAACTATGCGCGCTTGTTTGATCTTGTCATTCCACCAATATGCTGGTAGCCATCTTTGACTGAACACTTTTCTCGGCATTACCGCGTCGCACGCTTTGGTGAGCTGGCCCGTCATTTGTGCAGCCTTGTCCTCTGCTGATCCCGTCAATTGAATATTGTCAAACATCGTCAAGAATAACTCTTTGTCATACTCTTTGGTTTTCCATTCAGTTCTTGTACTACTGGAATTTGTACAGAATTTCCTATTTGGTCCGCCTAGCTCCATTATTATAGCTAGGTGATCACTATTTGTGTAGTGATCACTCACGATCCATTTGCTTACCTGCCTTACGAGGCAGTTACTGACAAATGTCAAGTCTATGAATGACTCTGCATCTCGTTTTTTGAACGTGGGGGTGTCGCCTTGGTTCAGCAACACCAAGTCTAGAAGCGTGAATGCCTCCAGTAGCACTCGTCCCCGTTTATTGGTTCTGCTACTACCCCACTCGATCGCCCATGCGTTAAAATCTCCTGCTATTATAGCTGGTTTTTTATTCGTAGCGTCTTGCACCAGCCGGTCCAGTAGTTGTTGAAACTGCTCTATTGATGCGCTAGGCGGGACGTAACAACTGTATACATGTATGTCGCCTATTTTCGCTCTTACGAAGCCATTTTCCTTGTTGACCATCTTGCCCTGGAAGGTAAAGTCTTTGCAAGCCCAGATTGCGGCTTTACCTGAGGCTTCAGATTCCCAGGATGGTTCATTCAAATCTTTGTACTGCTCACTGACGAGAGCGACATCGAACTTGTGTTCTCGTACAAACTGACAGAGAAGGTCTTGCGCAGTCTCACAATGGTTGAGATTTATCTGAACTATTCTCATTACCCTTTCCTGATTTTTTTAACCGCTGCTTGGTAGGCTGGGCACAAGTAGCTACCAGTGACATGGTTCGTCGGTATGTTGTCGCCTTTTTTTCGGCACAGTAAACAACACGGTTCATTACGGCAGATATTTGCTTTATGCCCTGTCTTACCGCATTTGTAGCAGCATTTGCTGCTATCTTGCGGATCAGTACACTTGATAGCGACGTGGCCGAAACCAAGGCATTTATAACACCTAAGCGGCCCCTTACTGCGGTTCGATGTACGGATCCTACAGTTGACCCATCCAATTTTAATTTTCTCTAGCTTTGTGAAATTGGTCGCTATTTCTTTCGACACTTGCACAACAGCTATTTGCGTATCTCCGTACGCTTTTCTCAGCGATTTTACGGCAGTGATCTCAATCACATCTCTTTCTCCTATTTCCCTTTACAAGGCCTCCAGTACCTCCTCTTTTGAAGTAAGTATGTCGAGGTCCCTTATTTCAAAGGTCTCCTCTTGCTGCAGTGTTTTTATTGTGGTTCCTTCCACTAGTATTGCTTTAACCGCTTCTTGGAAGTCTGCGATTTTAACTTCTTTTGTGCGTTTGAGCTCTATGAGGAGATCTCCCGCCACCGTTTTGCGTATTTTGTTAACGCTATCTCCTATGGCATTCAGTGAAGGAGCAGTTCTCAATGTTGACAAAATGTCCACGTAGCTCCTTCCTTCCGGCGCCTTGATGATAAGAGCGTCCGGTCTGGTCGGTCTTGCCCGCTGTGTTTTGTCTCTACTGGTCCTACTCTGGTTGTTAACGCCAGGAGCCTTGTTGTTCTCCTTACTCAACTGTTTCTCCTTTTATTTTGCCTTTCTTGTAACGACCTCTTGCCAAGTTGCCTCTTTAGGTCTTTTACTCTCTTTCTCCTCTTTGTTACTCCTATCCTGCGGAGTATTTAAGGCCTCCCTTGGTTTACCCGCCTTTTTCGGTTTCAGACTTGGTGTTGTCTGAGTTTCCTTGCCTTCCGTTCCTGGACGTTGGCACTGTAGCAGGTCATCCTCCGCGCTGCACAAACTTTTATACATGACACTAATGCTTCGTGCCATGTCCTTGATAGTTTTATGGACGTTATTTTTGTCCCTTACAAACTCTCTTACTTCCTGGATCTTTTCTCCTAGATGCTCCAGCTGGTCATTTCTTCTTTCAAGGTTGTAGTCCCAGTTTGAGTTACTGCCTCCTTGATTTACCTGCTCTTGTTCCGTCCGTATTGCCCTTTTAGAAATAGTCTTTATTGGACTACACTCCATGGCAATCGTTTCTCTACTGAGACTGCTGTTATCGTCCGATCTCTGGGTAGGGAACCCAGTTTCTAAGACACTTTTTGGGGTATCCGAAGTCCCCAAGTTTGGTTTCTTTGATGTACTATGCATTTTTATTTTTATTTATCCTCCTCTTCCAACTTTAGTCACCTACCTTCCACTGAGCTCTCTCCGCGAAGCTATGCTTCACAGGTGTGAATTCTGGCCTCATGCCCCAGCGCAAGTCTTCCTCAGAAAGCCTCCGGGAAAGGGTAACGAGGCCCCCCCTCTGACTACAATAGGGCCCGTTCCGGGCGCCACCCGGCACTATTGAGATCATTGGGATTTTCGCCGGATGATAGGGCAGCTAGGGCGTGTCGGCGAAACATCCCCGGGCCCCTGTACTTTCCGTCAGTCTGGGAGTGTCAGAACCCAGTTTATCTCGTATCCTTTCCTTTCAGCAGCCGACGTCGAGTCGGACTGCGGCAATCGGCGAGCGCCTGCTTAGTCATAACCCTAAGATCAAACCTTGTTTCCGGTAGTGACAGATCTTCAATAAGCTGCTTGGTCCGCGTGAGATACTTTATTTCTCTCCTACCCTCTGTTTGCAGCACTACGTACGTAGTACTATGCGCTTACAGCGAGCGTTCCTCTATCCACCACCCGAGGACGCGCCACATGGGGTACAGCTCCCCCTCGTGGAGTGTGTGGGAGGTTGAGTATGTGCGTCTGTGTAAGTGAGTGTGTACTGTGCGTATCGGTGAGTGTTGGTGATTAAGGGGGTGTGCATTGTGCAATCCATAGGCTAACTTGGAACGCAGACAATGAACGATGACTATGAAGACGTTACATCAAATAGAAGTCGGCAGAAGCCTTATTCCTACCCGCGAATCATTGCTTGATGGCTACCGCGGAGATTAGAGGATACACAAGATAGAGCAAATTCGCCTTTACTAAGGGACGGTGAATGCAAAGGAGGGCGTTTCTGATTTTGTTAGCAGGCATCTACTATTTCCTGGGCTCTTCCATTTTTATAGTAATTTTTCCTTGCCCGCTGTTCCCATCTTCTCGAGCGACGACACTCGCTACGAGCACTTTTCGACTCTTTATCCACCAGTATGCTCGTGGTCGTCTTTGGTTCGGCACTCTTATTGTTTTAGCTACGTCGTAGGCTTATGTGAATAACTGCTACGTTCGCGCGAAAAAATTCTGTACGCGTCATCCTTTTTTTCCTGAAAAGCAAGGATACCATATGGCCGCTTTTCCACTATCGTCCATTGCCAACGATGGCTCATTCAGATTTCGATATTGTTCATTTTTAATGGCTATATTAACCTCTGTCTCGCGGTCCTGTGCTGTCTCGTGATGTGGTTTAGATTTAACTGCACTATCTTCATTGCTTTTGTTTCTTCATTTCCCCTAATGTCGCTCGGTAGACTGAACATATGTAGCTACCAGCTGCATAGTCCCTTTTCCTTTCTGCACCTCTTTCATAATAAAAATCTTAAAAAGACCATAATATGAATTATTGATGCGATCGACGTAACAGCTCCATCCCCGATGCCAGTCGTATATCGGATTCTCGCCACCACCTAGAAACCCCTTTGTTTTATCGCCGGATTAATTCATCTAACCGTACCCCAAATCCTCTTCGTTGCCTTCACAGGTTGTCAGTGAAGGTGCTTCTAACGCCGTCGTCGATACCATTGGTCCCCAAGATACAGCCGTCAACAGCCGCCAAGCAATGCTTCGCGGAGAGGGGGGGGGGGCGTAAGGCTTTTACAAATACACACCCAAAAAGCTGTAGCCATGCATACCATCACTTACACACGCACACCCTACCACCCACCTCTACACCCCCACACATACAGCCGACATTCGTACCCACTCGTCTACACATTTATTCTCTCATGCAGGCATTCGCATCTTATTATTTATCCACACACACTCGTATACTCTTCTTCGTGGTCTATCTTCCTTCATCTTCTCTTAGCTTCTTCAGGATGTCTGCTGCATAGTTGCTGACTGCGCATCATCTATCCTCTGAAGTTAGCATAGCCGTCATGATGAACTTAGGGGTTACTCCGGTTTGGATATAGCCCTCGAGTTCTTCTAGCTCCTTTTGATATCGTAACCAGAAACAGAAGACATGCTTCAAATCCTCGTTTGTCCAAACACACCAAGCAGTTTTGACAATCTTCTTATGTGAATCGGTGCAGATATGTCGGAAAGGATCCGCGCCCGGTAAAAAGCAGTGTGAGGTAGTAATTACTTTTCCCATGTCTTCTTTCGATCCAGTCATCTATTCTTGGTACTATGTCCATTGCCCCTTGTCGCTAGCGTCCCATCTTTCTTGATACTCTGTTATTGTTTGTTTCCTTGCGGAGTCGCAGATTTCCCCCTGTATGTTGTCATTGATTCTTTTTTTCGCCGCGAATATGTCTTTTCTCTTCTCTGCTAAAAGGTCAATGGGCAGTATACCTGCTATAAAGCATGCTGCCTCTTCCGATACCGTATTGTTAGCATCATGGCGTCTACCCATGTTGTAGCCTCGTACAATATGATCAATGTGTTTACGCTAGCTAAGAGTAACCGTTTGCTATGAATTGGTCCTCCTATGTTTGGCATCAAATAGGATAGACCAGCACCAACTTTTGCTGCTTTATCGCTCACCGTTTGAAGATGCTGCTTGAACGTAACCCTTGTATCAATGATAATACTTTGGTACTTAATAGGCGGTTAAGAAACAATCTCGTATCCATATTTTCTTTGAATAAGAAATAAGAAGAACTTTGGTTTTATGACTGGCCAATTCCAGACCTGCCTTTGTCAGCCATTCGTGATGTCTATTAAGCTGGAACAACCACTTTCATCCAACTAAAAACAAACTATTCCACAATTTGTTGCTAATTTGTTGCTAATTTGATACCAAAGAATTGATTTTGTTACTCCAGCCGTTTCCGATAAACGAAAGTTTGGCTAGCTTAAGTATTAAGTTGGCACCACCATAGCTGTAACTTTTGATCTAATGAAACTATTTTAATGATTCAAACGGCATATTTTGTTGCTGAAAGATAGGCTAGGTCCCATTACATGAATCAATCATCAAGCATAATATCCGATACCGCGCCAAGGCCTGAAACCGGAAAAATGATAAATAATGCAAACCGACGGCTAGTAACTATTCTCGACCATATTTCTAATTTTTGCTGACATTTTATACCTTAAGGAGACACACCACCTTTACAACTCGAAAAAATAATTATTTTCAATTTCACACAGATAAGTTTCATTGATTTGAAATTTTGTATATGCAACACAATTTTATCTTTATTTGAACATTTTTTAGGCCTATTTAGTCCTAATGTACCCTAATGAAAAATCAAACACCGAAAAGCCCTGTCCACACGATTTCAGAACAAAGTACAGCCCAATCGGGCTGAAAATTTGACATAGTCTTAAAAGTACCGGTTTTGGTATGAATGGAGGAAATTTAATTTAAATGAATAGAAAACTTTTTAAAAATAAAACATGTCAACAATAATTAAAAATAAGCTTAAACAACTAAATTTTTGACTTGTTTTATCTTTAAAACGTTTTCTATTCATTTAAATTAAATTTCCTCATTTTTCCGGTTTTGTACCGGGCACGTTTCGGCCTGCAAAGTTTGGAATATCGAAATAAAAAAATCATATTTGATAGATCTTAATTAGCCCTTTCGCTCTACGTTAATTAATTTATAAGCCCCTCTTTTGTTTTTGCAGGAAAAATCAAAATAGTATTTCCCATTTTTATGTATTTCATATACCCGTAACTCTTTAAAAAATGGGTTTATTGTACCCTACCACGCCTAGAAAAATGCCCTTTTCCTAATTTAATTTGCCCGCAAATCAATTGTTATAAATATTCGCTAAATTACATATAAAAAATAAAAAACCGTATAATAGTATTTCTAAGCCAATTATTTACGAATTGCGCATGCGCAGCAGAATTAAGGTGGTACTTACAACAAAAGCGACAAAGCGTGCTGCAGCTGCATATCAAATAAGTTATTTCTTTGGTTAAAACAATATTAAAAGCTAAGTTGAAGTATTTTTACAATTATTCCGTTTTCGGTAGATGAATATTTGTTGCAAGCATATAAGTATTATGCGAAGCCACAACTTGCATTTGCATGGTACTCGTTACTCGACTATATTTAAGCAATTTGATTAGACTTTTTTTATAATCTTAGGTGATTGGATTCCCTTCACTGACCTAATATTCAATTCACTGACCTAATAATTCTAATATTTAAAAAAAATATATTTTTATAAGTTCTTTTCATAAGTTTATTATTTTAAATGCAGGTATGTACGTACAACAAGCAGTAATGTATATATACAATAAAGAAAAACGTATTAATACACAAATAAAGAGACATTTATTTATTCCATTATTATTTAGTTTTTATACCATATATGGTTAATATTTAATATTTTATGCTATGTTTTTTCCTTTGCCAAGACTAATATAAAAATATACAATTGTTGTTGATCATCCATTTAGCTTTTCTTGAATTATAATTTTAATTTTTTAATAATTCGCTTTACAGAGTCGATGAACATTGGTAATAATTTGGTTAATTATATCTTAAGTAATAAGTGCATCTTTTAGATTACAATTCTGTAAGCGTCTTGTGATTCCATGCTTTTCAAATAATACATTGTAATGCCTTAAAATGCACTGGAGCTGGATGACGACCCACATTGTCATCAAAGCCTTTGGAAAACGCTAAATTGATATGCTGTTAAAGAAATATTTTAAATGCATGTGGTTCTGAAATGTTAAAATGATATATTAGTATTGTGCAATATATCAGAATTTTAATTATTATAGGAAGGATTAATTTAAAATTACCCTCTTTTGAGCCATCACTGTGCACAACTGGATTAACATTTACATAAGGTTTTACATTTGCTCCTCCAGGATCATGATCATTCATGATTTGTTGAACAGCTGAATAAAGTTTGTTGACACTAACCACAAGTGCTTTCATCTAAGAATCGTAAAATTAAAATGTTTGTAAAAACGAGTCAGAGGCGAAATTCTTTCTAAATTCATTAATATTATACATACCTTCAAGTCCGTATGGTGATCAATAGACTTCTTCATCGACATATTCCAAGATGCAAGACATATATCTATCATCACAGGTGCAAGTTGTCAAAGTAACATTAATGATCCCTTCATCGAATATGTAGAATTTACCTCCATCAGATGCAGGCTCGAATGCTTGAACGAACATTTTTTCATTGGAGTCTGTAAATTCTAAGGAAGACAGTACATCTTGAACCGTAGGGACAAGTGTAATGGTGACGACAGACTGCCAGCACCAATTCTCACTACTCTTTCCTCTCTGTACTTTTTTGTTAAAGCGCACTGCACAGCAGTTTCCAAAATCTTGACGTCTTTAACCTGATAAAATAATGAAATATGTAAGTCGTACTTTTTCTGCTCAACAACAGACAACAAGCGGATATTACCTCCTTAAACGATTGCAGCACTATATTCTTTTCGGTGTGCGACATGACGCTGAATATCAAATTTATAAAATCCCTCGTTTTCTCGTTCTCGGTTGTCATGAGTATCTTTAGATTCTGGTTGTGAAACTGCTACAGGTTCGCATTCTCGTCGTAAGTCTTGGCAAGTGCTACAAATAACTCTTTGCTTTCGTGATCCGAGATTATCTTTACCAGATTGATGACCTTGTGTTAAAAAGGGTTATCGGTGATCCTCTTAAAGTAGCTAATGCACATTTTGGCGACGAGCTCCTGAAGCTCCTTGAGGAACGCCGCGTTCTCGTTGCTATCCGTAATGCTGTTACCGGTTCGAGGCAGGCGATGAAGGCGTCTCACTAGATTCAGGAGCCGAGTTAGAAAACTTGACCAGGAGGATTCTTCAGATAGCTCAACGAGTCAGCCATAGCGCTGACGATTGACCCTGTAATGATGCCGTAGTTGTCGCTTGAATTATCCACAAGCCTTTTAAAGATGAAAATCAGCTCGAACCGGAAAATCGTCATTAACTTGCCGTAACAAGGGTACTCAGGATTGTCGCTGTTCTTGCTCCAATAGCGCACCAAATGAGCCAGCTCACAAAAGAACGTGGTGCGCATCGACTGATTTTCATGGATACAAGACTCTATCTCAGACATCAGCTGCAATAACGATTAATTTTTTGCGTATAAAAATAATTTTTATAGGATTTAGTATGATGAATAATAATGAATTACCTTATCTTTCAACAAACACTTACAAATATCTTCACTGGTGCAGTTTACGAGAATCGCGTACCTGAAGCATTCCACAAATGAGGTGAACACTGCAAATGCTTTGGAACGATTTAGCTAGACTGTCTGATGAATCAGTAATACTTGGTGTACTCATTCTTAGCGCACATTCTCTAAAAAATTGGTGCATAGTGTAGTCTTATTAACTTCAAATTTAGTAAACTGACTAAGAAATGGCAGTAAATTCGGATAAACTACCGTTGCGCAATTCTGGCTGCCATTCCTTAATACTCGCCACAATTTTGGCAATATTAATTTTTTTTTATTTCAATAATAATCCTTGCGATCTTGTTTCTCAATAAATTGATCATATTTATCAATAAGCGTATGTACATCTAATATTCCTCTCAAATGCAAATATACTGTCCTAGTTTTTGGATCATGGTAACATTCAATTTCACACTGTTGTAAACAAAATGAAAATATATTAAATTTACTTTACAAAAAAGAATAGTTAAAAGTATAAGTAATCAACAAAACATTACCAATGATTCTTTATCAACAGCTGGATCGTCAAATAAATCCACTTGTAGAACAGAACTAAATTTTTTTGCTTTGCATCCTTTAGCTCGATATTGGCTTTTGCCAAAAACTGAAACTATTATAACAATTCTGATATCAGTCATAGTTCTCTATGTCTACTATAGCTACTGTTGAATCGTATCCCATTTTAGTCAGATGTATTGTTGTTGTTACCTGGCCGCCAAGATAGGTAAAGCTTTTCTGGGTCATGCAACTGGTCCAGCCAATATAACACCTGTTTAATGCATAAATTGAGTTGTTTAGTAACAAAACAATAAAAACTATAGAACTGAAATATATGTATTGAATTGAAATAATGTACTGACAGAAAAGTTGCCACCACCTAAACATTATCTGAAGATTCACGTCGACAAGTTTCTGTTTGTGTTGCCTCATCAGATCTCGAGATACAAATCAGAAAGGGATCGTCTTGAGATCTATAACAAAATGCATCCGTTGATTTTCTACTGTCCATTATTTATGGTGGACTATAATAATTTATGATAAAAGTAGTTACATATTTTTTGTTAAAAAGACATCTGCTTTCTAGTGTATAGCTTCCACGGTTTCCTTTGACCAGTATGCATCTCGAGCAACGTATAAAGAGTCCCATTGTCAAACTGTTGGATAGTTAAAATAAATTTAAGTTAGGTATGTATATGCAACTAACAATCATGTGTACAATAATAAAAAAACTAAATAACAACACTAAAAATATTTTACAAATCACAACTTTTATCTTTTAAACATTATACCATCTTTCTAATATTATTTACAATAATACATTTAAAATCCTTTATAATATTGTAGGTGAATCTAAGTTTTACGGTTAAATTTTTTCAAATTTAGCGCTATTTTAAAAAACTAATTTTAACTATAATTTATTTATCACATTTTAAAGAAGAAAAATAACAATTTAAGTCCTATTAATTAACAATAAAATAAGATTAGAAATATAATCAGTACAGAATCACGATACGTATATATATACATTGGAAATTAGATTTATCGTCTGCTACAGTCGAAAGACTTTCGATAATATATCGATCGTGACGGTCGATTACAAATATATTTACGTACTGGATTTGAATTCTCGGAAAAAACAAAAGAAGCGTTCTGTTATGAAAAAACATCGGATTTATAAAGTGTTCTGTTATAAATATAGGTATACACTTTCTTTCATATATACAGTTCAGCTATTTTCTTAAATACCGTAGTTATTTTCCATTTTGAGTTATTTAGAATAAGAATGTCATTTAGGTAATAAAATTATTTAATTAAAATGGTTGGGCGCAAGGCTATAGTTTCCCATGAAAAGATATTAGAAAAACTTTTTGAATTTGACATTTTCCAAGAGGACAAAACATTGAAAACTAGAACTAATAATCTATGGCAAGAAGTGTGTAAATCTTTGGATAATTTAATAAGTGTTGTTAATCTATTCAATTATGTAAAACAAGATAGACATAACACCCTCACATATTATAAAAAACATAAGGGCTTGCAAGACACTGTTGTAGATATAAGTACTGAAGAAAATGATGCTTTTAACGCTAATAATTTAGAGATAGATTGATGCAAATAAAAAAAAATGAAAATTTGACGAACTAGATGAAGAAATTGAAAGAGATGATGAAAGTGAAAGTGACTCTGTCGAAGAAGACATACCCGAGAAACGAAATATGCCAAAAACTGATGGTAAAAAATATAAAATAGTTTTTAATATTACAGTGACATTTGATCAGTGGTCCAGAATCAGTCAGTAATAAAAATATACAAGGATGGACGCAAAGGGGAAACTTTGCGAGATAGGTGGCGTGGTCTTATGAGAGATTTAATATGGGATGAGAAAGGATTGCCCTGCTCTTTCAGCTTCCACAGACACAGTGTTAATTCTTGTGATGCATACATAAAAATTGAAGGTCATTGCACAGATTGTTACTCAATAATTAATATGATATGTGAAGTAGAGCCGAGAGCAGATGATCCAGTAGTATTCAAAGTTATTACTACAGATTCAAGGAAGATACCTCATTCAAAGAAAGTTAAATTACAAAAATTAGAAAAAGAGGATGTCGAGAAAGAGCTTATATATAAAAAACCAAAACAGTGGAGACGAGATCACGCTAGAGAACTAATGTCAGATGGTGATCCTGAGCCTGCTACCTTGTATAAACTTTCCCAACTTCAAAATGCTGCACAAGATGCAAAAAGTAAAAAATTAGGAATAAAATGAAGAATAGGCTTGTTTGAATCTCTTACTGAAATAAAAAGTAATGTAGAGTTTAACCGATTTGTGCGAGGCATTGGGTATGATAAGTTTTTTCTCATGTACTGGTCACCACAGCAAATTAGTGTGTACAATGATATTTTAGCCAAACTGGACAATGCTGTATCGCTGGATGCTACAGCATTAATTACACTTAAAATTAACAGACCAAATGGAGATGCCAGTGATGTTTTTCTGTCAGTTATGTGTACTCATATCGATAAAATGATTGTGCCCATATGTCAAACAATGTCAGAGAAAAATGATACCTGCTTTTACACTTTCTGGCTTCAGAATTGGATACTATCTGGTGCCAAAATTCCTAGAGAAATGATAACAGACATGGGTAAGGCTTTACGGAATGGTGCTTGCTTGGCTTTCAACTGTATATCATTTAGAACATACATTGATACATGTTTAATGATTTTACTTGGCGAATCAACACAGATCCAAATTCAAACCCAAATGAGAACAGATATAGCACATCTACAACATATTGTTACAACGTGGCCTTGCTTTTCAAAAGAAAATTCTAAAATAAAGCAGCTATACATAAAGAGTGTTGGATTCTTGACGACTATAAAAAAATTAGATGTTTTTGAAAAAGTTTTTAAATATATTTTGATTGTTGCCTACAGTGAAATTTACAACGAGATCTGTCAGAAAGCCATGCTCTATTTAATTAATTTAATACAGACTTTTAGTTTTGATTTCAAAAATTCTACAATAATTAATACTAATGAAAAAGTAGATAATCTTAATGTTGTAGAAGCTGAAGATGATAAGAAAGGTTCGCTGATGCACACTTATATTGAGGCAATCAAAGCAGCAGTTATTTCAAAAGTTTCGAATAAAAAGCATTCGTACGTTGGAATACAGAATAATGATTATTACTTACCAAATTTTGGAGATAGGCTGGTTGAGTTATCGAAAGAATTTGTCTGCTGGACGAATGTCATGCAAGAGGAATAAATAAATAAATAAATATATTAATAAGTAACCTCACTTGCATAAAAGTTAGCAAAGTTAATGCACATTAGAAATAACACAAAAACTAAAAGGAAATTTATTCTACAAAAGAATTATAAAGGAGAGCTTAAACAGAAATGCAATTAAAATATTGATGTTTATGGATTACCTCTTACTCAGTATTAGATATTTTTGCTCCAAAATTTTATAGTGTCATGGAGTCTGATGGAGGCGACATCATTTTGCTGACCTGCTTCAAAATTATAGTCAGTGTTGGTTAGGTATATTTAAATAGATGTATATGTATATGTGTAATATGAGAGCAGAATATATATTCAGTCAACATGCAATAGTTGTAATGGTTGCAACAAACAAGTACAATCCTTTATCCCATTGATCTTAATCAAGTAATTGATTGTAATACTTTTTCAACTGAATAGTAACTGTTAATCGATTAGTTGCATTTTGAAAAGTTACTCCTATTCGAGAAGTCATCTCATTTGAACAATCACCACATTTACTCTCCCCGTTACAGTCTTATTTTTATCTACATATAAAATAATAAGCCTACATTAAGAACTTGTTAATAATTACACTTTCTTAAAGTATTCCAATTATTAGGTCATTTAAAGGAACTAAACTTAAAGGAGAATTACATCTTTATATGCAATTTAAATTCAATAAAAAAAGTTAACTTATAATTCAAAACAAATACTGATTTAAGTGAAAAAGTGAGGTTATATTCAATGTAAACAAAACAATGTTTGCATTTTTATTGTCTACTCACGATTAACTAACTGTACAACCCCATAATATCCCTAATAATGATAAAAACATTTTATGTAGTAATTATAAAAATACGTACCTTGAAATATTATTTTAATCAATTTCATTTTTTGTTAAAAGAAATAACTATATTTTATATATGTAGTTAGTGGCACCATCACTCATCAGCGCCATAGACTTGCATATATGCAGCACACTTTTGATGTAAATACTACCTTAATTCTGCCGCGCATGCGCGATGCGCAAATAATTGGCTTAGAGATACTATTATATAGTTTTTTATTTTTTATATAAAAATTAGCGAATATTTATAACAATTGACACGCGGGCAAATTATATTAGGTAAAGGGCAATTTTTCTAGGCGTGGCAAAGTACAATAGACCCATTTTTTAAAGAGTTATGGGTATATGAAATACATAAAAATGGGAAATCCTATTTTGATTTTTCCTGGAAAAACAAAAGAGGGGCTTATAAATTAATTAACGTAGAGCGAAAGGGCTAATTAAGATCTATCAAATATGATTTTTTTTATTTCGATATTCCAAACTTTGCAGGCCGAAACGTGCCCGGTACAAAACCGGAAAAATGAGGAAATTTAATTTAAATGAATAGAAAACGTTTTAAAGATAAAACAAGTCAAAAATTTAGTTGTTTAAGCTTATTTTTAATTATTGTTGACATGTTTTATTTTTAAAAAGTTTTCTATTCATTTAAATTAAATTTCCTCCATTCATACCAAAACCGGTACTTTTAAGACTATGTCAAATTTTCAGCCCGATTGGGCTGTACTTTGTTCTGAAATCGTGTGGACAGGGCTTTTCGGTGTTTGATTTTTCATTAGGGTACATTAGGACTAAATAGGCCGAACGTGCCCGGTCGGTTTTGTGCCTTGGTGCGGTATCGGCTATTGGGTCTGATGATTGATTCATGTAATGGGACCTAGCTTATATCTCAGCAACAAATTAGCAACAAAATATGCCGTTTGATATGCCAGAGGTATAATCGGAGACAATTTCCAAATGCACTGCCTTCACCACGAGACAGACAAAGATAGCAACGTACCCCTTATACGCCTTCTGTCCTCGGCCAGGAGATGCCTTGATGAAAAAGGGACCGGCGTAGTCCACGCCGGTCAGAGTGAATGGTCTCGCTGGTCCCGTCCGCGCCCCAGGTAACGGCACCATTTGCTGTTCGATGATAGTGACTCTGTGTCGCGCGCAAGTCACGCATCGACGAATAATGCCACGGATGGTGTTTCTTCCACGCACTAGCCAGTACTGCCGCAAAAGACTGCTCTGCACGAGCGTTGGACCGCCATGCAGCGTCGTGCCGTGTGTCCTCTCGATCAGCAGCTTGAAGACGTGATGCTGACTGGGCAGAATTACTGGGTGCCTCTCTTCCTCGGACAAGTAGGCGTTTTACAGCCGGCCGCCTACCCTGAGCAGTCCATCCCGTAGTTCGCTGACGTAGGCCTCTCTCTGTACTCTTTTCAGCACCCATGTGTGGCCTTGAGCGAGCTGGTAGTCTGGAGTTCGTTCGCCATCGATGTACGTACGCTAGAAGTCGGACAATTTTGTCGAAGGGCGAGTTTTTTACAATCCAATTGCTTATATTTGTATCTACGGTCACTATCAATCACTGTAACGTACCTGAGCGTCTCGCTTCTAACTCGGTACCACGGTCCTCAGCCAGGCCTGGCCATTCAGTTGCAGGATTGCGTACCCAGGCTGGGCCACTCTACGAAATATTGGTCTCCTTCAGCTGCGCCGCCATAATACCTCGCGTTGCTAGATCTGCCGGGTTGTCCTTGAACGCGACGTGCCGCCATAAAGCTGCTGGTACGAGGGTGAAAATTTCACTCACACGATTGGCCACATACGCCTTCCAGCGCGATGGATGCCCCTTTAGCCAGGCCAAGACGACCGCGGCATATGCTCTTTCTGATGCGTCGCAGAAGCAGTGGAGCTCCCATGACGACGTCTTCTAGGTGCCCAACCATCTCGAAATCTTCAGCTCTTCTAGCTTCGTCAGCTTTTCGCTGCATGCGAAATTCTTGCCATGCCATATTTATTTCGGGAGAGACTGGCTCATCCCAGCTTGCGCCTTGTATCCACCGGTTCTGCAGTAATATTTTGGGCCGCACCACAACTGTGCTAACCATCCGAGAGGGTCGAACAGCTTGGCGATATATCGAGAAAAATCGTTCTTTTCGTTGTTTCTTCGGGTTCCTCGGTGCGCGTCACCTTGTAGCTAAACTGGTCAGCTGATGATCGCCACCTCAGCCCGACGCCGATACGGTGTCCACTATGTCGAAGTCTTTGTCGCCTTGGCGGGAGCCCTCTCCTTCTAGCAGGGAAGTACTGTTCGAAGCTCATTTGTGACTTGCATCCCCGCACTTGCCAGCATGCCGACTAATTGATCCTTTACTTTATTGGCTTCGTCTATGGTGTCTCCCCCGGCCAAAAAATCATTCGCGTATAGATTTTTTTCAAGAACGTATGAGCCTAGCGGCTACTTTTCTTTTCCTTCTTCGGCCAAGTGTAGCATATAGGCGTTGGCTAAGAATGGGACACATGCTGTACCGTACGTCACCGTTGCAAGTCGGAAGGTCTCGATGGGGTTTTCGAGAGACTTCCGCCACAGTATCCGCTGCCAATCCCTATCCTCTGGATCCATAAGCAATTGACGAAAAATTTTTACCACGTCGTATGTGAACACGACCGGAAAGAATGCCCAACGCAGGAGAATAGTGAGATTTCTTCCTGCAGGTTCGGGCCAGTGTGCAGAAATGAATTAAGCGATCCCTCACCGCCTTGCTGCAATGATGCATGAAAACCAACGCGGATCTTCTCGATAATCTCCGATCCCAGATTGAGGCTCATGACAAACTTGATGATGCGATGGTGCGTAAGATACACCATATCTGATTCAGCTCGTCCTTCGGTACCAGGTCCATGTGTTGCATGCTTCGGTATTTCCGTATGAAGGCTCGGTATGGCTCGGTCAGTGGTACTTGCTTTTCGAAGCGACGTTCCAAGCGGCCTAAGCTCGCTGCTGCGACCAGTCGAGTCGAACTAATCGTCGGTTTTTTCTTAAATGGCATTCCCACAACGAAACGACCCTCCTCATTGCGTCGACAGGTTTTGTTGAAGTGCTTGAGGCAGGATTCGTCGTCAGGGTCTCGTGGTGCACTAGCTTTAACTTACTCGGATTTACAAAATTTTGCTTGTGCTTGCGTCAGTTCGTTATCGACGTAAACGTGGTGGATTCTGACCTGGCCCGCCTCTGCGGCACCCACGCTTGCTCGTCCTATAATGATCCAGCCAAAGTCCGTGTGTACAGCTGTCGGTGATCCAAGCGGTCCTTGCTTGAGGCCGGTTTTTAGCGCAGCTGCGTAAACCTCAGCGCTTAAAACGCAGTTGAGTCGTCCGGGCTTACTGTGGAAAGGGTCCGCGAGTACCAACCCCTGCAGCTCTAGGTTCAGTGTAGACGGTACTTCTGCTCGGGGAAGTGCCGCTGTAAGTTACCGAAGTACGAACGCCGAGCAGTCAAACGCAAATTCAGGGCAATGCGTAGACTTGACCGTAAGTTGCACTCGTCCTCGAGCGACGGCAGATATCGAGTCGCCGATTCCAGATATTGCGACGTCCGCCAGTTGTTTGCGCAGACCCAGCGCCTGTGCAACACTCTCCGTCACGAATGATTCTTCAGCTCCAGGATCGAGAAGCGCCCTGGCAGATATTGAGTGTTCATTGGGTCCAGCGAGCAAGACGCACGCTGTAGGCAGTAAAATCTGGGATCTTCCGCGAGCTAGCAACGCGGCTGCATCTCCTTTCCACGGCGGATTGACTGGTCCCGCGGTCGCAACTCTCGGCGTAGCGGCGACGTGCACGGCAGCAGCTTTATCAGTGTGAAGCTTGGTGTGATGCTTGCCCCCGCAAGCCAAGCAGCGTCCCAGCTACGTACAGTTGCTTACTTTTATTATTATAGATTTATTTTGCACTAGTCAAAAATCCATACATATTACAATTACATTATGCTTCGTCATATCACAAATATGTTACACGACGTGACGACATTAAGTACAATTATATTCAAGCTAATCCATAATGTCAATACAGTAGACGGCTTATCACATTTTCATTTTTGAAATTTATTACATATGTATATTACCGCTTACATCTATCAGTCGACGACACTGCCATCATCGCATTGATGGATGTGTCGATGTATTGCCGCTTTAAAGCGACCAAGTAACGGAAGGTTCCTTAGATTACGAGGAATCGAATTCCATAGCCGCGCCCCTGTGCACTGAATGACTTGAGTCGAGTGTCAGTACGCGAAATGGGAACTACGAATTCTTTGGGGTCCCTAGAAGAGGTTCTACCCAGGTTTCTCTCAAAAAGGGCAGCGAGGTACGGAGGCTGTCCCATAATAAATGCTTTATAAAGCAGTACAACCGCAAAATACTCCCTTCTCGCCTCCACCGAGACCTACCCTATCCTTTTTCTATATGGGGAGATGTGCTCGTGCCTTTTAGCACTACAGATGTATCTCACACATGAGTTCTGCCATTTTTGGCATTTTATACAACAAAACAGTCATTCAAATGCGAGATAACAAGAGCGCTAGCCAGCTGCTTACGTAATGTCTCGGTGGTACAGGATCTCAAAGATTTGAGTCCATAAAGAGCTCTATTAACCTTTCGACTAATCGAATCCGTCTGCGGTTTCCACGTTAATTTTGAATCCATTATAACACCGAGATTAGTTACAGCTTCAACAAATGTGACGAAAACACCATCCTCGATCTCAATGTCAGGCAGCTGTAGACTTTATACTTTATTAATGTTATATAAATAATAGCTTTTGTTATAATAGATATCGAAAATAATAGCTTTAGTTTTCCCAACATTGAGGCGGAGTGCATTCTCAGATGGCCATGCCGACACCGCACGCGCAACAGCCGACATGCGGTCCACACCCTCACTCAGATCGTCCCTTGTCACCTGGGTATAGGTTTGCAGGTCATCAGCATACAGCAAATGTTCGACACTGTCTGATAATTTTTCCTCGGGGCCTTTGAAGTTAGCCAGATGATCACGAATATCATTAATGTAAAGACTAAACAGAAGAGGACCCAGGACTGAGCCCTGTGAAACGCCAAGATTGGTAGTGAGCCAATTTGACCAAGTAATTTTTTACACTCGACATACTCCGATATCTGCTTATGAACAATCTTTTCGAGAACCTTAGAAAGAAAACTCAATAAAGAAATTGGACGAAAGTCCGAAGAAGTTGATGGAATTGCCATTTTTTTGAGAGGCACCAAATGTGCCCTTTTCCAGGCCTCAGGAAAGAAATAGAGATAAGATGTTGACACAAAACCGGAAGGGACTTAGCAATGATACTTTGGGGAATGCCATCTTCCCCTTTAGCCTGTGACGTAAAGTGTGCAACGGCCAGGACGACGTCAGAAAAAGTGATTTCACGAAAAGTGAAACCATCATCACTGGCCGTTGCTAAGATATCATGTACGTCAATGTCATGCTCCGACTGAGAAACAAAGATCTCAGCGAAATGAGTATTAAGTTCATCTGGCGAGAAACCGTGTAGATCTTCCTTGGACTCCGGCAAAAGTCCAAGCTTTCGAAGCTCTCTCCAGATATTATTATTATCCAACGCGTCAGATATTCTATTTTGGATAAAAGTCTCTCGCACTTCAATTGTGCGTTGTTCTGCTTGAGCAGCGAGGGACTGGAACTCCGACCACAGCATGTCATCACGGGTCCGCTGATATCGCCGTCTAACAGCTTCACGTTGGTTATAGAGATCGTTAAGTTCAGCGTTAACTCACGGTGGAGATCCCTTCTTTTTAGGTTTAAAGTGCCTTAAAGGGGCCAGCCTGTCGATGACAGCCATGATGTTGTGGCTAGGGGATTTCAACTTGCTTTCGACAGTCTTGTCCGGGCAACTGATGGTCGACCAATCACAAGCCCCGAGAAGAGACAGAAGTTCCTCTTGTCTAACAGCTTTGAAATCTCTATAAAAGGAAGGGCTCAGGACCGGGGTAATTGACTTTGAAGCCCCAATTGTGACATCAGTGATATTATGTCTGCTCGGAAAAGTCGCCATCATGTTGTTCGCATCAAGCACCACTTCATTGTCGTCAGTTAGGATCATGTCAATCCATGTGTGAGATTTCCCAACGTGGTGAGTCGCGCCATAATTAACTAATTTGAGATTTAACTTGCAGGCAAAGTTTTTAATGAAATTTGTATCTTGAGAGGCCGACAGCATATTCACATTCAAATCCCCCATGATTATTCGATGGTCATAATCTACCGCGCGTGATCTTAGCTTATCCATTAAATCAGAACATTCCGTAAAAGAGATACCCGGTGGTCTGTAAATAACCGCAACAAAAATAGGAGGCATTTTACCCCTTTGCACCCTACACATAAGGTATTCAGGAATACCTGGTTTGCCTTCGTCTTGCGTCGTTGCGGATGAGCACAACAAAGTCGCCTTGTAACTATTATGTATAAAAAGCGCACCGCCTCATCCCTGGGTATTCCTATCCTGCCGAAGAACCGAGTAGCCATCAATCTGGGCGAATACACTGTCGACGTTTGGCCCGAAATGCGACTCAGCCACTCCGAAGAGATGGTAAATGGGACGAGCAGTCACCAGAAATTGGCGGAACATCTCCATATGCTTGTTTAGGGATGTTGCATTTAAAAATCCCGCCCTCAACCTCTCGCGTTCTGTCTTTTGCCTTCTCCCCGCCTAGTCAAACCTCACTATGAGGTTTTCGTGCTTCTTTTCACGATGATTTCGCGTTATTTATGACATCACCGTCTTGTACCACTGTCAGCTTATTTACATCAGTACTGGTGCTAGTGTTATTTACAATAATATTAGCACTGTCATAAGATGCAGCGATCGCGTGCAGATCTGCTGCCGTCATAAACGAATGTGACATATCCCCATCCCGTCTTTTGACTAGGAAATGACCGCCTCTATGCCAAGTATACTTAAAATCCAGACCGCGTGCTAAACTCTTAAGACTTTTAAACTGGAGAAATAATTCTTTACTTAATAATTCATTTATAAAAATCCTACTTTGAATTAGGCTATTACACGATTCCGGGTTCAACGACGAGACGTTAATATGTCTTGTATTGAATCCAGTAAATTTATGTTTCACACGCATAATATCTAGTAATAGCTTGCGGCTAGAGAGACATACTACCCATGGTGACAACCGCCGACAATCTGTTTGCGAACCCGATTTTTCTGCTCGAAGCTTGCACGTGGACCGGATGTCGTCCCTGGCGAGTGACGGCAGGATGGTGCTGAGAATAGCGTGGGCCACGTCACCACATTCTTGGTCAGAGCCGTCAAATACATTAGAAACTATTATTTCTGTGGAATTATCAGCACCATTCGCCTGGGTCACTGAAGAGACATTCACGCTCAGAGAAGGAGCACAGCCTTCCGTGTTGCGTTTACGATCCCTAGGTTTACGCCGATTTTTAATGACTTTGAAGCCCTTCTTGTCCGTATCAGTCAGCGCAGAGGCGCCCGCGCCATCATTCACATAAATTATTATTATTATTATTATTATTCTTGTCATTGCCATTAACATTGGGACAAGAAGCGGAACCACCATCTCCATGCCCAGACCAAGCGTCATCAGCAAACCTTTCCAATTTAAGCATTGATCGCGTGAGCATCTCAAGCTGCTCTTTAAGGTTTTTATTCTCCTGCAAGATCTGCAGTTCCACCAGCTTATAGTTCTGCGTTACGATTTTCTCCTCAAGGGACGAAACCCTATCCACCAGTTCTTCAGAAGAGATTTGAGATCATCCACATATCTCTGCAGGAGGTCAAACTGATTGCTAAACATCGAAGAAATTGCCTGGGTACGCTTCCTCTCAGTAGTTTTACTAGAAAGGACGGCCGGCGTCGAAGCAGAAATATTTTCCTCAAGGATACATTCGTGAAATCTATGTTCGAGATCTCTGTCTTATTCTGATCAGTATTATAGACAATATTATTAACATCAGTATTATTATTTACAGAATTATCTTTGTCTTTATCTTTGTCCTTATTATTACTATTATCACTATTACTATTATTATTATTTTTTCCCTCGCCCACTGTAGTGCCAGTCTTTTGTTGCGTTTTTGTGTTAATACTTTTTATTTTCGAGTTACATGTTTGGCATATGTAATTGGTATTATCAATAACATGCTAGTTCATGCAAACATTGTGAAATGTTGCAGAACAATTTTTACAATTACGCATTACAGCGCTTGCGGTTACTTCACGATGCGCGCTTAACAATTAAAACAGAGATTGTTTTTCACGATGTGATCACGCCGCTGTTCAACAGAATTTTGCGCAAATTGCGCGCAGTAGCCGATAAAATGCTCTTCTCCACAGAAGGAGCATTTGGCCTTATTCCTTAGGCCTTTCCTCGTCGTAGCGTTGCACGCGTTGCTTCGCTGCCTACCCGACTGGTTCAGCTTCTTGTTGCCAGAAAATTTATCTACTGGCCTTTTCAATGTATTGAACACGTTAATACTCTCGCTAACGGTGTTCAAGAGCTAGTAGAGATGCGTGACGTTTTCTTTCGCTGCAGTAGGAAGGCGCATTAAGGCTTGCATCTGGACGGTGAACCTCAGATATTTATTATCGTAGCGTCGTAAAATTTAGAATCTGTATGGAACAAAATTGTAATAGAGCGATTAAAAAACTAAAAGAAAATTGCGCAGTAAAAATTTGTAAACCAAAGAAAGATCAATTCTTGTCAAGGGTTTTTTTGGTTCCTAAACGAGATAATACCTTCAGATTTATCTTAAATCTCAAGGGATTAAATAAATGCCTTAATATGACTCATTTCAAAATGGAGGATCTACAAACAGCAACAAAATTTATCTTTCAGGGTTATTTTATGAGTATGATCTATTTTGACGATGCTTATTAACGTGTTTCAATTCATGAAAAGTCGAGAAAATATTTGAGATTTCAAACCAATACTAAGATCTATTAATTTACATGTTTACCATTCGTCTATCTACTTATTACCATTAATTTTTATAAAAATAATTAAGGGGATAAAATAGTCCTAAGGGCTGAAAAATAAAAATACATAAAATTAATATATAAATTTAATTCTTTATAGATATATTTTTTATAATAAAACCTGGTTACATTACCTACAATTTGAGCCCTAATAGACCTCATGTACTGCTATCTGGTAGTGGTGACACTACGGGCACCCATTAAAGTATTTTGTCACTCTCCGTAAGATTTCAAGTGAACCGATGGATAAAATGAGCTTACATTTTTTTACAAGTTCTACACACCTGTCATTCTCATATGAATAATGTAATTTTAATTTGAATGCGTAGAAGTTGTTTTATAACAAAAAAGCTATTTTTTATTGTTTATCGATCATTTTTGACACTAATTTTTTTGTAAAACAATTTCTACACATTCAAATCAAAATCACATCATTCATATAAGAATGCCAGATGTGTAGAACTTGTCAAAAAAATTTTAACCCATTTCAACCAACCAGGTGAGAGGCCACCATACCAGTGAGGTGAAATCAGGAAAAATCAATATTAGTTTAAATCAACGTTAAAGTTTGGAGATACAATTACAGCTATAAATTTACTTAGAAACCATTAAATCAAGTGGGCCCAATTATATCTCTTTCTATTAGTCAAGACCAACATTTTAACTATTGATATGGTATATTTGGTTATACCATATCAGGTCTGTACGACAATTTTTACCTGGAAGTTAAAAAAGATATTTTAATTATTTTCTATATTATTTAAAATATTAATATAAGAGGCTAAAATTGAAAAAATTATACTCATCTTTTATAAAACTGAATTGGTGAATATTTAAATTTGGCACCATACTATCCATGTGTATATGCACACATACGTAACCTCAACTATCAGATTTATAGGGAGAGGCAAGTAGCAAACTCTTCCACTGAAAAACAAAATTAATGAATATTTCTGACTTAATAAACTCATACTAACATTTAACACTTTTTTTTATCTTATAATTTTACACAAATTCCACTGCTTTTCACTACAATTTTTTCACTGCACTTTTTTGACTACACTTTATTTATATATTTTTATATATATAAATAAAACGCTACATTCACTGAGAAATGATTCCAAGTATAGTTCAAAATACTTGTAGATATAGCGCCTGTGCCGGATGGGTTAGGGTACATGTGCAAAGAAAAACTAAGTTTCCAACAATATTGTCGCGCATGCGCTCTAACATTTATCAAGAGGAGGAATATATTGCAAGTCATAATTTTTTTTGTTTCTTTATTCGTTTATTAAGGAAAAATTAAAAATACGTTATTTTCCGAAAAACGTTAAAAACATAGATTTAGTATTTAACTTATAACTATAAAATAAAATTTGTTTTTAAAAAACGGGTTTTAGGAGCTTATTCTACGTGCAATTTGCTATTAAAATATCACGTAAAAAAAAATTCTACAAGAAATAGGACTGTTTTGTCCTCTTAAAAAAGTGGTAAATTTTTTAAGGAAACAGAATTTTTGCTCCATTATATTACGTAAGAAATATTCAAGTAACCCTTGATCCTTTAACCAAACTAGAATTTCTAATAAACCATCGTAAATCGGGTAATACGCTATCAACATGATGCAAATTCCTAGGTTTTATTATAAATTCTGACAAATTAAGGATAGAACTGACCGCAGAGAAACGAAAGAGAGTGAAAGAATTAACAGGCCAATTTAGGATAAAAGAAGACTGTAAAATTATAGAGTTAGTTAAATTAATTGTAAAATTAATAGCAGCATGTCCGGGTCTAGAATACGGTTATTTATACACCAAAATATGGAAAGGGAGAAATTCCATGCTTTAATGCAAAACCAAAATAATTACGACCGAAAAATGACTATTTCAAAAATCGCACAAACCTAAAATAGTTGTTTGAAAACCTACAATTTTCCCAAAAAGAATATAAGAAAAGATGTTTTTGATGAAGTAATCTATACTGACGCGTCTCATACAGGGTGGGGAACAACAAGAGGTGAAGCTAAAGCGTATGGTTTTTGAGATAAGTTGGTAATAAAGTTCCATATCAATTTGAAAGAATTGTTAGCAATCGGATTGGCTTTAAAAGAATTAGCGGATAACTTAAAAGAATGTAATATTTTACTTAGAGTAGATAACACGGCTACATTGTCATATATTAATAAAATGGTATGAATAAAATATACCTAGTTTAATAGATTAGCTAGGAGGATCTGGAAATGGGCAAAAAACGTAGGATTTACCTGTTTGCTTCATATATAGCGTCAAAAGATAATGTGGAAGCAAAAGCGCTATCAAGACTAAAAAACGAAGATACTGATTGGGAGCTCAATAACAAAGAATTAAAAAAATCATATATACATTTAATAAACCTTTAATTCATCTTTTTGTAAAAAACTTAAACAAAAAAAGCAAAGTGTTTTTTTCGTGGTTCCCAGATAAAGAAGCGGATCAAATATATGCTTATAACGTCAGATATACAAATTTAAAATTTAATGATTTTCTGCCGTTTGTCATAGTCCTAAAGACGCTTGTAAATATAAAAAGCAACAAAGCTACAGGTATTATAGTTGTCGTGGATTGGCCAAGCCAACTATGGTATCCGCTGTTCAGGACATTATTCATAAGCGAAGTATTGATTTTAGGTCCAAGTCTTAATATTTTATTATCCCTCTGTAGAAAAAAACGACATCCAAGGGCGCAACACGTACGATTACTGGCGCGAGTAGTATCAGCGAAGCATTTTTAAAAAGAGGCGTCCACTCATAAGCCTTAGAGATCATGCTAGCATCGACGGTGAAACAATAATCAACATCCTTATAACAATGGGCGCAATTTTGTGTAAAATCGTTTGATCATTTTATTCGCTTTTATTGGCTTTTATTCCTTATAAATGCATTGTTTAAATGTTTCTTCAATTTACATTTCTTTTTTATTATTTTATGATCCGAATCTCTCTCGATTTTATATTCATAAATATTTTTGTTTTGATACCGCCTACTTTTAGTAATTTTAAATTTTGCTAAACCTTTTATTGGTCTCGTAATTATTGGGATTTTTATCGTTTTAATTTATGAATTTTTTACTACATACATTACTTTCTCCACCATGCTTTTGTTTTACTATATTTTCTTGTATACAAGTTATGGTTAATAATGTAAAATTCTGATTAATTAATAGTATCCTGAATATTACAAGCTCGTAGTATATTATTAATATTTTGTACCTGTTCCCAAGGTATTGCGTTTAACAAACATATATTGTCACGTGTGTATACAAGTCACGAGTTTCTAATTACTATAAGAAGACGACTAGAAAAGTGCAATGTTGGTTCATTTTGTATATGAATTATTCTACTATTAATCAGAATTGATCACAAAAATGAATCCAAATGTAGAGCATCATTACTTTACTTCGACATTGAGGACGTTGTACAGAATTAATAATGGAGACATTACACCAAAGCAGTTTGTCCTCGAAATTACTTATTTAACAGCTTATCTTATCTGTCTCGATATGGTCAGCAGCAAATTTTTCAAAGAATATTGGATTGTAACAATGCCTTAATTTATTATGCTCTTAGAAAAATTGAATTTAATAACTTACATCATTTATTAAATTTTCTCACATAAGGTTTTCTGGACTCCAATTCATATGGACACTTTGCAGCTAAACTGGACAGTTCATTTAGAGAGCCAGATTTTCATAATTTTTATTTACGATTAGAGTATATTTTACAGAAAGCTGAGCACCAGTTTAATAAATTACAGACACAACTTTCTAGTCTTTTTGTAGGGCAATTAGATATTCTTGCTAGAATGGTGTTCTTCCGAGAACTCCCCAGTAGTTTGTATCAAGCTGCATTTAAATCTGCTCCCGAAACACTAGAAGATGCTTCAAAATTAGCTACTTAATTTGATCGTTTGAATTGTTCCAGTTATAAAAATTTCCACAGAGATCATGAGAGAAGTACCTCGCCAGAATTAGATGATTGACCATTCAAAAATTCATCTGTAGTACTCAATCAGTCTTATAACGACCACGGTATTCCTTTTAAAGTGAAAATTGGTGAACATACTTTTCCTATAATAAATAATCGGGAAGTTTTCCCTGAAGAAATTAGTCAAGATTCCAGATTAACAGAAAGTAAGCTAAAAAATGTATTGCCAGTAGTAGAACATTCAAAAACCAAAAATGAGAAAAATTTAGCGAAAATAGAGACAAAACAATATAAGACATACAAGGTACATTATGAGATAATAGATAATTCAAAAGAGGACACAGAACAAGATTTAAACGACATTCCGGAATTTAGACTTCCATGTAGAGCATACGCAAAGATGTTCGTATGACCGCATATCACAAACAAAAATAAAATTACTTTTAATTATGAAGAAGATATAAATGACCAGTAATTAATGAGTACACAGTTCACCTCAAGCTTAGCAAAAAGTTAAAAAATTCCGCAAAAACTCAAGAGACCCTTATCAGCTTATAACATCAAAAACCAACTTCACAAAACAGCACACTTAATCAATTCCGAGTTATTTTCAAACAAGATAATTAACTCATTAAAGCCCATGCTAAGACTGGTTGAGATAGCGACAAACAAACTGTGCCATCCTTTGCATAGCTGAAAAATAATATATACGTATTTTTTCTTGTCATTTGCAATTGTTTATAAGAAATCATTTAACAAATTACAAAAAAAATTCTTAATTTTCAAAATCTGAATGCGGAATTCGATTCTGGAGGTAAAATCGAGACGAAAACCTATATAACACTTTTTTGTCAGTTCAATTTGTTATCTTTATGTAGAAATAAACTTTTAGATTTTATTTTGTTCTAAACTGATAACGTCACTGATAATGCCGAGACGGAGAATTAGAGATCTACCAGATTTAGTTGAAGATTCTGATAGTGATAAAGGTCAACATATTAAATTTCATCATGTCGGACAAGAACGGAATGGTATTGTAGGAAATGTTCTATACCTGTTTGCAAAAGTCATGAAGTAGGACACGGCAATGAACAATAATTTAATCCCACTGAACATATTTACAATAATTCATGTGATTATTGGTGGATAATTACAATAATTAGCTTCATTCTATACGATTTTTTTAAACACTCTCAGGAGGCCGAATGTTTCTTCCTACATTACAAAAACTAATTGGCCTCTGACAGAAAAGTGTTATATAGATTTTTGTCTCATTTAACCCCCAGAATCGATTTCCGCATTCAGATTTTGAAAATTAAGAATTTTTTTGTAGTTTGTTAAATAATTTGTTATGAACAATTGTAAATGACATAAGAAAAAATACGTATATTTTATTTTTCAGCTATGCAAAGGATGGCACAGTTTGTTTTTTGCTATTCCAGATAGATTTTGCTTGGGACTTGACATGGTCACTTTTTCTCCCCAAGATGCAATTGTTTATTCCTACATTACACTAACTCCCGCATTCAGATTTTGAACATTATAAATTTTTTTTGCCATTTGTTTAAATAATTTGTTATAAACAATTGCAAATGACATAAGAAAAATTAATTTCACTAGTACATTTTCATTGCATAGTTTATTCCTTACACATTTAAAATTCACTCTGAATCTAAAATTTGGTAAGAACGTATATAGTGTATTACGTTATTCTTGAAATTATGATAATTGACATGATTTTAAAATTGAAAAGTTTCTTAAAAACATTATTGGTTTTATACAATCGTGAAACTGCGGCTTATTTGAGAGTAGCTATTGAAAAAAAAATGTTTGACGAGCACCCTGCGTCGTACAACATCTTAAACTACTTGTAGTGGGGACAACTGACCGAGACAATGGATTAGATTAACATCGTCAACAACTGATGCCGTAATACAAATAACTCCAATAAACTCAAGAGAATGTTCAATCTACTGAAATCAAGACTATAGACAACCATGGCCAACCATCTTATCTGTGGTCGCCAAATAACAACTCAGAGGGAGCAGCAAGCGTGGGTTCGACGACTCTTGAGAAAGCAACACCAACATGAATGAGAACAGAAATTAAATTATATCATACGACCAGCAAGAATAATGTAGCGTTAGCAGACAGCGCACACTCAGCTTCTAAGCGACAATTTTGTAAATCGAGTAAATTTGCAACGAGACATCAGTCTCGTGCAGAATATGTACAAGTAGGCACACAAACAAAGCGAGCCAAAGGCAGACCCGCACGACCATAACATGAGCACAAGCCGAGTGCTCATGGGTAGCAACACGTGCTCGTACAGTGTAAACATAGCCGCGAACGAAACCGACGACGGTCGCAAACAAAATAACGCACACTACCGAAAAGAGCACGGTAAGCACCACACAAATACACCAACAACACTCGATCCAATCACCACCAGAGGGCGTTGGCGCCAGCGACTTGGGCTATATAAGCCCAGCCGCGACAGCACGGCGGCAGTTCGATCAGAGCTCCCGATCCGAGCGTTGCCGTGAGTACACGAGACCGCCAGGAGGGCCCTAGAGGAACTGACGATATCTGACCGTTTCGTGCTCACACGTAACGGCACAGATACCGAGACTACCGCACTAAACTGCTAACCCCCGTTCCATCGTTTCGACCATTCCTGTTGCCGCTGTGCGCACACAGGGCAATCGGAATCCGAAACTACTCGTAAATACTGGCAGAGTCGTGCGCACACGTCTCTGTCAGAATCTGCATACACTCACATACTCCGTTTCACCGCCACACCGTTTCTGCCGTTCTTGTTGCCGCTGTGCGCACACAGGGCAATCAGAACCCGAAACCGGCTGCAAATACTAGCAGAGTCGTGCGCACACGTCTCTGTTAGAATCTGTACACCCGCCACACACATACCGCTGCACCGTCACACCGTTTTCTCCATTCCACCTACCGCTGTGCGCACACAGGATAGGGGAAATTAGGAACCAGTGCAGAGTCCACACAAGATCGTGCGCACACGTTCTCGCGAGGACTCCGCAATAACCAATTACACACCTGGTAACAGCCGAACCGCCGTGCTCGAAGCGTAGTCGATAAGTAATTGTAGGCGAGACATACCGGCGACCGAACTAGCGTTACGAATGTTTAAGCGAAATAAATGTAAGCAACGACTAATGTCAAGCGTAATACCGTAGAATTAAGGACCGTACCGTTAATTTATAAGTACCGCGATTACCGCCTAGATAATAAGGAATAACTGTAAGAGATAAGTCTTCCTAAAAAGCGTACTTTGTTTGGTTACAGATGGCGAATGATGACGCACTGTAGGAGATGTTAAATATATATACTAATTATTAAAGTTTAACCAAACGGAGTTATTTTTAACCTCACCCCTTTCCGAATCCTGAATCCCGACTGACAAAATCCGGGGCAAGGGGAACGCAACCGTTACAAATTCATGTATTTAGAACCGAAGAAGTGCGAATGATTATAAGCGAAAATGTCAAAGATATCTTTTGAGTATTAGGAATTTAAAATCAAACAAATATTTAAATTATTACAAGTTTTAAATTTGTATAGGTATTAAATAAAAATTGGATGTAAATTTTAGCTAATGTACAAATGGGTAGAACAAACTTGTGAATGTAAGTTTTTGAGTAAAGAATGCTTAAGTTAAGAGATTGCTAAATAGTTAATTGACTAAACCCGATCAAAAAGCCAATGCTGCTCATGGAAAACAGAAGGTCAACATAGCATAGATTAGATTCAGCTAAGGATCATATAAATAGGCTGAAAATTTAGAGGACAAATGTTTTATAATATTATTTAGAACCAAAACTAATAACGTTAGAAAAGAACAGTTGAAATTTTGTAATAATAAATTATTATTTTAGGCCGCGGCCCCACGTGGTAGGTGAGAGGCCACCAACGGATAATTTGCCGATGAGTAATAGATAAGTTACCGACTAAGGAGCGATAGTCTGTATATGTAATAGCCTACCTGAGCGCAGGTAGAGGGCGTGCGTGCATAAAGCATTGGAGAGAGGGACGGCCACAGATATAAAAGGAGACCCGCAGCCAGCATCGAGCATTCACGATCTGGCCTTGGTACAGAGAGCATTAGGAAAAGTGTGGTCCTCTCCTAATGTTCTATCTCCTTAGCACTTAGTATGCAAATGAGCATAGCGCTCTCGAAAGGTGCTAAGGGGATCCTCCCCTTCTCCATTTAGTATAAGGCCAGATTGTATATTTGAGTCAATATATTTATTTATATTCTATTTGTGATTATTCTTTTGTTTATCCTTCCCCTCCCGAATACCCCTTGAGATCAGGAGGGTGGTTCCCTGTTCGCAAGTGGGTAATTTCGAATACGGATCGGTTGTGAGAGAGTGGATCCTCACAAACTAATCCAAAGCTGCGTGGTAATCCTAAGTGTGCGGAGCTCGTGGAATAGATCTCCCTCCACGACTCCCGTTGCACACGAGCAGCTTCCCTCTGGTGGTTCCTCCACTACAGAGGTTAGGGACGGCTTACATTCACTCAACCGTAGTGCGGGATGATTGTGAGTTTGATAATCGTTTCCTCGAGTACGCTCCCGCCTGTTCCCCTATCGAGTCTCGAACTCTTCATACGGCCTCGCCTTGGTAAAGCTTGGCTCGTTTCATATTAATGGTTAGAAAATCATTGCGGTTCAGACCTACGGTACAACACTAAGCGTCCCGCGTACAATGTAACGAAGTCTTGAAAAATTTCTCAGAATACGGAAAAGAGTTTGCGTACGTAAGTAAAAAGAGCCAGCGTCAGCATTATTCCGAAAAACGTCATAGGTGTAGTAATTTAATTAAGATGCCGGGCCCGGTGCTGAGGCATCTCGCCCTCTCCACTCAGATCCCGTATCTGGTATCGCGAGTTCGTGCCTAGGCAACTTGCGCAGCTACCAAGAATACGGAAATAAATCCTATGTTTGTCGAGAAATAATTATTTTGTAGTTATTTCACCTTCCTCTCCCTCTCGTTTGCCGAGACCATCCTACGCAGCCCTGCGGGTCGAATTGGAGCACTGAAGTCCATAGAGCGAGAGTTACGGAACGACAACGACGTACATAGACGTACGTACCAGCTCCTAAGGTTTTAACGAAATTAACTTTACATTACTTGAATTAAATACATCAAATGAATTGTTAAATGTACAAAAAACTTATTAAAATCTAAGCAAGCTAAAAATAAAAAATATTATGAGAAAAATAAACAACGCATTTTTAAAAAAAGTCTCTCGTCATTTTATTAAAGAAGATAATAAAAATTAATTTCGGAAAAGAATAAAATTTATTATAAAAATTAAATAATAAAAAAGTTTCTATTAATGAAAATACATTGAAACCTAAAATAGACGAACGCTTGCATGATGATAATCAACTATTTCAATTTAATGACGATATTTTTTTCAAAAACGTTAAATTAGAGTTAAATAAAATTAATTTAAATGCAGTACGGGGCACAAAGCCAATAAAAGTAGTACAATCGAATACTCTCCAAAAATCTAATTTTAAAGACATTAGCAATAAAAAATAGAGACCTGATCTGATTTTTGATGAATGTATTGAATCGAAGAAAGCGAAAAATTCACGTTATTACAAAGAAAATAGAGAAATTATTTTAGCAAAAAATAAAAATCTTAAAACAAAATCAAATAAACATAAATGTGCTTTTATTGCTAATTCTATTATTATAGAAAATTCAATCAAAGAAAGTGATGTTGGTAATTTAAATTTCAAATGTGAATTTTGTCATGCAAAACATTTTGATCTTAAACTTCCTCGAGATAAAAAATTGTCTAATTGCCGTCACAAAGGTAAAGCAGATTTACCTAACAAATATGATTATCCAGAAGAAATAAAAAATTATTCATTTTAAATAAACAATTTAAAAATTATATTAGATCATATAACGACACAATTGCATTCGCGAGTTTTGATGCTACTTTTGACAAACTTTTCAGTCGAGAACCTCCAGTTGTTTGAATAAGCGGAGAAGTATTCGTTGCATCCACAAGACAATTCAAGTAGAAAGTATGGTCAATTGTATATCATTGACAACGAAGAAGCTAATACGTAAAGGAAAGAATGCGACTCTCATTTATCATTAGACATTTTAAGTACCTTAGATAATTACATGAGAAAATATAATCCGTATGCTGTAGCTTATAAAATGATGCCTGAACATGAATTAGGGATCAGTGATAATGCAAATCTTCCTGAAGTTAGAATGATAATAAAAAGAAACAATAATAACTATAGAAATCTTTATAACACTAAGACATGTAACGAAGTTGCTTTAGTATATGTAGCTGATGATGGTGAGTCGCCAATAGAAAGGGATATTTGTATATATTCAAAAGCAAACTGCCCAATAAGAGTTCCTTATATAAGTCGACATGTAGACCCAATGACATATCTATTAATTTATCCTCGAGGAGGTTATGGATGGATGCCTTATATGAAATCTAAGGATAATAAAAATAACATATCAGCACTACAATTTTATAGTTATAAATTAAGTATAAGAAAAGATTTTAGTCCCTATTTAAACAACAGAAAAAATCGAAGTTAATATTTCGTTGACGAATCTTACAAAAATACTTATTCGGTAAAAAACATTTTAAAATAACTATTAATATAATTTTTAGTAATTTTAATAATAGTAAATTATTAATATAATTTTCAACAAGGTAATTCGACATTAATATACAACATTAAAACATGAACAAACATAATAAATCTTCAAATTTACAAGGTGCAAATTCGAATACTATAAAATTAAAAAGTTACCTGTAATATTAAATGAACCGGATAACATAAAGCCATATAACGTAATAATTATGTTTTGATACACAATTTACACTTTGCACTATTTATTACTAATGGACATTGTACTTATAACAGTTGCAGCATAGTTAGAAAATTCAGGTGGTGATTATTTCAATTATCCTTTAATTTTCTGAAATTATTCATCGGAATTTTCGCCTTAATCGATTAATATAGTTAACGATATATAAATTATTGTATCATAAAATGATAATTATCACGTGAAATATCAAATATTTATCCTATTTTATTCGGACCGGAAATCATATAAATACAACAATTTTACAATGTTATATAGTAAAAACTATTGTAGGTGTGAGTAAAAATCATTTTAAAAGAATTTCTATGGGAGCTAAATTAGATGTAAAATGTGCAAATTAACGATAAATTTCATTATTTATGATTAAATTAATAATATTTAGAGTTTATTTACAAAATTAATAAATAAAATCATGTTAAATAATGTAAAAGAAAGGTTTGGTGAGAATGTCGAAATTAAATTTTTAAGACTTTGGTTGTAAAATAAAAATCACTATCGAATTTAATCGAATAATAAAATTTAATATAATGCAAGTATAATCTACCATCACTATTTAAAATAGTTCATCAATGAATCTCATTTCACTCCAATTATCGTGACGACCAAAAACCTGCACTAATTTAGTATTTGAATTTTAACTCAATAACTAATTTATTATACTTTTTTATGCTCTGTTACCCTAAAATTACAGTTTTATAAAATGAAAAACAAATAGTTATCTGAATCACTCACGATAAAAGGATAGGTATTTTTATTATTTTCCAGTTACATATACGTTTGTATCCGATCAATCGTTAGCAAGTTAGCCCCATTGTATTGACACGTATAAATTATTGAAACATTTACACTTCTAATTGATCTAATCAAATTTTGATTAAATATATATTGAGTGAAATTCTGTTAAGAAATTATTTAATTAAAGCAATGAGCGGCTTACCAACAAAAAATATAAGTATTAATTAACATCCTGAAAACAAATTAACACGATTTATTACATTAAATCAATAATTATTTCTTTATAATATATTTTATTGAGATTGATTTAATGAAACTTTAATTTGACCACCAACTTTTTTTCTCGGCGATATTTTGGTGATTGAGGTATCACTAGCTAATTTATAATTATTTCCGATTCTTTATTCTGTTGATGATGTCCTATACATTTTTTAATTTTCCGTAGTTTTCTATTGAATGTTCGCGTACTTTATAATTTTCACATGTTTTACGTATTCTAGTAATATTTGCTAAATTCTTTAATTTTCTGCAAATCTCTATTGAATGTCCACGCAATTTACAATATTCACAATTTATCTCCATTAGTATTATTCACATTTGTTTTTGTTTATCCAGAAAGTTAGAGAAATGCTTAATGTACCAAGACAGGTGTCATGCAACTCCCCGTGTGTGAACCACCCCTCCCCCCCGGTATCCGATTTCGCATTCCCTCGAAGGATCGCCTGTCTTATGCTATTCTAACCGTCAACTAGTCTTTTAAACATCCGTCGTTGTTTTTCTCTTGGAGAACAGTCTCCACGTACGCCGTTAACTCGGTCCATTTCTGCTTGCTTTCAAGCATCGTATTGACTACTGTCTCGGACGGAAACATCCCTATTGTCAACTCCAATATTCTACGTCTTTCAGTCTAGCGGGGGCAATCAAAAGTGTGTCTCACGTCGTACGGTTCGTCATCGTATTTACACTCCGGTGTTGCGACTCCGTTCATCGCGAACAGGTAGCTCATAAAGTATCCGTATCCGGAGAGGAACTGGGTGAAATAGAAATCAACCTCTCCCCACTTCCGCTTCATCCACGGACCTATCTCCTTTATCATTATTTTCATCCATTTTGCTTGCTGGCATTTGATCCATCGTTCTTGCTACTTTCGCATTGACCTATCGCATTTCTCGATAGATCGCAACATCGTCCGCATAGCTTGCGAACATAGTCCTCTTCTGTCTTCGTGCTTGTAGAGGGAGCATTTGTCTCTCTCTTATCTTTTTTTAGTAGGGTATCCCTTTCACCGTCGAATGGTGCCCGTGCCCTTTTTATCTTTGGGAGTGTCTTGCTAATCCTTTGGTCCTTACCTCTCGATTGGAGAGGCTGTTTTTGAACAGCCTCTTCCATCTTGATAAGAAGCGTAACAGCTTTTATTAAGACGGATACTACAAGCGAGAATCGATATTTAATCTGTCCGTTGGCGTTCTTCTGCTTGATGAGCGTTTTTGTCATATTCCAGACAGTCTCTATTACTATCTGAAGCTTGCTTGATAGGCTGGCGTGATCTTGTAGCCACTCTGAACTTCTTAAGTCCGACACTATATGCGCTTGATGCACTGGCAACGCTTGCCAAAGTGTTAGCGCTGTCTGATCTATGGATCTCAGTCGCAATATGGATTTACAGTCGCCATGTGTTTCGAGACCGCCAGCAGAATGTTCAAATGGCGACCCCCCCCCCCCCCCGAATCCGTGGGGCCGCCGCCAACCACCAGGCCTTTCACCTGATCTGGTTTTTTCTGACATTTTACCATAAGAGGTTTTTAATTTGGGGTACTCTCCCCTAGCTTCACTCATTTGGTCACCTTCCCTTCTTCAGACGAACTGAGGAATGGTCCAGTTGTTGATATACTTTTGCTCTATTTTGTGCTCATAATATTTTAGCTTTCTCACAACTTGTGGCTATATGTCCTACTGTATTACAAAGTATGCACATAATAAATGTATTCCCTTCTATTGGACAGTATTTCAACCAATGATCAAATTTGTTACATCTTTTACACACTGCTTTTAGACAAAGCTTAAATGTATGTCCAAAATAGTGTGAGCTTGTGACATTTTTTTTTTTGGGCCATGCAAGTGCCAAAATCAATTAAAAATGCTGTGCTAATTAATAAGCGATATTTTTTTCAAAATAAATATCCAAGTGGTTTGTGGCAATGTATAACAATTATCATTATTATTTCCCAATTTTTCTGACCTGAAATGGATATTTTTTAATCCATAGCTGAATTTGGCGAGAAAAACAAATTTGAAAATATTTGTTTTGGTAATAATAAGATAATCAACTAGAAATTATTTTATTTTTAATACTTTCGATACATTTGTTACTGTTAGTCAATTATTATAATTATGGTAAATGTTTGCTTCCTCCTAGCGGAGTCTTTGTAATGGTAACATTTTGACTTTATCAGGTTTTGAAGTTTTTGTAGTTAGAATCATGTATTTTATGATAATGTTCGCATGGATGTGTATGTGTGTGTAACGACCGTAATATTTTTGGAACTACTCCGTAAATATGAATAAAATTTTACATTAAGTGGTTGTGAACCTCTAACAATAATGATATTTATTTTATCTGAGTCTATGGGCGCACGCGACTATACAGCCACAGGAGAGATTTTGCTTAACAATTCTCATCTCTGGATCAACTTAGCCTTACTCTCCTCTTTCTATAAACGTTTTTTTTATTATGATCTGGAATCTTACCTTGTAAAATTGTGTAGCGGATGATCAGCCTAACGTTTCTCATACTACGGTCGAATTGTAATTAAGTCGATGGAACTCTGTTTTGTTGAACCCAATTTATTTTCTATACGATTTTGTTAATTACAAATTTGAATAAAATTTTAAGTCTTCTGGAGTTCCCACGCTGACCTAAGATTTACTTCACCTACGCTATTTCACAGCGGCGCTCGTTGCACCCATTAGGTTTTACGGGGCTTGGCAACGCCGCAAGTGCCGAAACTGCAACTCACCTTTGCAGGTGCAATTCTATCCGTCGGCGGAAAAGTTGATTAGGCTGGCGAGATTCTTGGCTACATGATACTTTTGTGGCCTTGAATATTCACTGTACTTTTTATATGTGGAACTTCCTCGAAGCCGGATTCGAAATGATTATTTCAAATATTACTCCGGGAAAGTTGTCACATAACAGACATGTATATCTATTTTTGGATTCTGAATTCGGGAAAAGGAGTCAGTAGTAATACCCCTACAGTGGCGAGTCAAAACAAACGAGCCGCCGCCGCCTCTGGTTGTGCTGACGTACCACTGCGGGGGGGAACTTCACCGCGCGAAGGAGCGGCTGCCGTGTGTCTGCTCCAGTGGTGGGGAGGGGGTAACAGTCCACCTTCCCGCTCTCCCACATTTTAATTTTTTTTTCTTTCTATCTTTCTTTATTCTTTACAATATTTTCGCAACCGATTTATATGATCGGGTATGAATGGAGTGAGACCAAAACTATCAAAATAAAAAGCGCTGCAAGATTTGTCAGCGTACAGGGCAATCCAATGCATACCCGATTTCTTATGATCATCCGTGTTTACAACGAACGCTGTCGGTTTCGTCCACGCCTTCGGTATCTGATCGGTTGGGAATACACCGACAGTATGCGAGCGGATTTTCGACAGGTTTTTCAATATTTGAAGACTGTTCATCATTACAAATGTCTTCAAAAGCACTGCTCGAATTTTTTATCGTATCTGTGAGTAGCCACGATTTTAGCCTTCAAGCCTGATTTAGAGCACAACGTTCATTTTTGTAGCAAGGCATCGGACGATAATTTATCGAAGGACGGGCAATCCTGATCGTACTCGAGATTACAAATTTCACGAGGTATTATTTGTGTAGCACTAGCCATTTATCATTACCCGTAACGTATATTTTCTGCACACTTTTCGAAAGCTCTCTTAAAATTTTTTTCACCATCTTCAAAGACACCTAACCATCAAAGTAGTCGAGTCCGTGATGGTACTGGGTCGGCCAATCGTTCCGACTTCGTATATCTTCACCCAGATGATCAAGCGCTATTGCCGTTGTTACCAGCCAATGACTACTAAAATTACTGTTCACAGCCACTACGGCTACTTCTTTACCTACACCGCACCTTCAAAGTAGTCGAGCCCTTGATGAAATTGGTTCAGCCAATTGTTCTGCTTTCCGATATCCTCACTCAGATGATTAAGCGCTATTTTCGGTATCACTATCCAATGGCCGGAAAAATTGCCACTCACAGCCCCTACGGCAATCTCTTTCGGTACATTACGGTCGAAAGACCGTAATGTACATTCGGTACATTCGGTCCATGTCGGGGGTGCATTGTATAACAGCGATAGAGAGCAAAACGCAGAGAGACAGACTGGTCATGAGAACGTGTTCGGTCAGTGTATACATATATATACAGTAATACTGAGCTAGCGACATGTGTGTGTTAACTGCTGAAATCGACAATGACTTGATGTGAAGCATCAATTTCCAAAATATTATCATACTCTGCGTATAGAATGCAATTGATCGTTTCCGTTAAAGCCACACTGAAAGGTACTTCTAATCTAACGCTACCGTGTTGAATCAAGTTCCAATGACTGCAGTCATTTGCCGATAAATCTGGAGTCATATCAAAGGCAAATAGACAGTATCCGTGGGGATATGATTCGCGCGTTATTTGGTTACCCTCATTGAGAAAGTGTATACCTGTGCCGGAGAATAGTGTGTGATATCCGTCCACATACAGATTTCTCGCTCTAAAGTCCGGTTGCAGCGGTTTCAAAGGCACCTGTACCTCGTCAACGTACAAACATAGAAAGTTTATATATTAAAATGCTCGGAATTAAAGGGATTGAGCAGCCGATCGCCATTAAAAGCTTTATTATTGATAAAAACCAGGATAATTCTCTTCGGCAGCTGATACAATATGACATTGTCCAATGTTTCACCGTGTACACCACTGTGCATAGTCATTGCTTTGACTTCCACCCTCTTCACAGGGTATTTAGCCGTTGTTTTTGAGAGTGATTGAGCGTGTGCTAGCAATATGCCCGGACTAATTTTTAAACCTCTGACTAGAAGGTTCGCCTCCTCGATGTATATGGAATAAGAGCCTGCAGGATCCATCAGGCAAAAGTTATCGCGAGATTTCACGAAGCGTACCCTCACTTCAACTCCATTGATCAGCAGCTTCTCCTCATTAAACACATCGGCGTGAAGGTAGCCAATAAGATCAACAGATTTATCCGCAGTAAGCAATTTTCGTCTCTCCACTAATCCCTGGCTCAGATTTTCTGTGTCGTTCATTTTTCCAGCCGTATCCTCACACCACAAGACAGTCGACAAGTGGGAGGATTTTGCGGCAGGTCCGTAATTCAGCAATGTTTCGATGTACGATCTGTAGGCATAGGGGTTGGTAGGTGGTGACACGGGCTTCTGATTGAAAGTCACATCCACTTGATTGAACAGTGAATGCATCAAATTATTGATTGGTCCTACTCGCGCTTGTAAATGTCTAACAGCTGGTCGATTTGTCTCAGATATATCTTCGTCGAATGTGGTAGATCTCAAATTTACACGAAGACTGAGCATTGTATGAGCCAGATCGAGGTATTCATCACTATTGCCAGGGATCACAAATTCTACTGGTGAGTCATCGGTCAAAGACGATATCGGTTTGTATTGAACTCAATGCGATCCCTCGATTGTGATGTGGGTCGGTGGAATGTCGAACAATAGCAGCTCGGACTTCAAACACTTGCACGAATAAGTGTGTAGTATCAGTCTGTCCAATTTTTCTTCCGCCTTTCTTTTAAGAACTTCACCAGATTCTCTCACACGATTGCGAAAGGACTCCTTAACTGGTTTGTTGCGTGCCGTAACGTCGGATACAATGTTGAAACCCGTACGTAGAGCCTCCTTACCCACAGCTTTAGCTCCCCAACTAATAAGCGGGAGAACTCGACGAAATATACCGGCTCGGAAGGAGCCGATACCACCGTGACCTCTTTGGTATGGAGAACCGATGTAAATATGGCCAATTCCTCCGGTGTACGGATTCCTACCCCCTCCTTCTACCCCACGGTAGCCATTGCCAACTTGGCAACTGAACTAATCTTCGTAGCAATTCATCTAGTCGACTTTCTTGAAATGAAGTGTCACGGTCACTGTCCCATAATCGAATGGTATCGATTGTCCGCATTCGACTCTTATATCTATTTCAATGGTCTGAAATGAACTAAATAACAATGGTGCGTACATTGGCGGAGAGAAACTTTTGATTCGGGCAGTACCTTATTCGTAATTATCGGTATTCATCGATGCAGCGCGTAGCAACATTGATTGAACACCTGTCATATACGGTTCACAGATGTCACTGTAGATTATAAACATGGCTGGTAGACCATTGAAACTCGAGCAGATCTATCAGCCTCTATGGTGTATTGATCGTCAACAAAGAGAATCTGTCTATCCTTCTCAAATCCGAGAATTTTTCGCATTTTTTCCGATAAGCAAAGCTCGTGACTAAACTGAGAGCAGCTATCCTTTCCACGGACTCTGCTGATTGTCACATAACCACCACGTTTAACTATCAGCCGCAAATGACCACTAATACATTCTGTATCTTAAGTTATTTATCTCCTCAACGAGAGTGTGAGTGTCTTTGTACTTTCCTGGACGAATCAGCGATTCTGCGAGTACATATATGTCTGACGTATAAGTCTCTCCGCGATGGCAGCCTTTGTATCTGGACTGCGTCCCACTCTGTGATTGATGTCAATGTCGCGCAAAACTTGCTGCGTTTCACGACCAAGGAATTCTTTACCCTTGTCTGTCTGGAGACACTTTGGTTTACGCCCATTGCTTCTCGATAGTACACGCCAGAAAGCCTCAGCGATATTTTTGGAGGTTTTATGCTTGATCGGTTCCAACCAGCTATATTTGCTGACAACATCGATGACACTCAAAATATAACTGTAGCCCCCGTTGTAAGTTTTCAAGGATCTCAAATCCATGAGATCAACCTCCCACACATCCAAATTTCGCACATTGTAGCTACGTTGCGGAAATCGATGTCTGATCGGTCGATGTAGATTATACGCATCTTGACTGTCGAGTCACTCTACAAAACTCTCACGATTAACTTTTTCTTTTATATTACTGTTTTTACCTCCCTCACGCGTAGCTTGAAAAAGATTATCAATACCAGCGACGCTGCCGGATGTGGAGGCGCGTAATAAATGTTCTCAAATCTTCTTCTTTCTTTACTCATCATGCATTGATTGTTTTTCTTATATTCACTTTTTTATTTTTTATTTTACTCTGCCACACATTGTATGAATATGTGAATCTCGATATTTCGTGATACTGAATGCCTGATCGATAACTTTGGCTATATGTGCCACACTTGCCCTAATCATTTTGACAGAGATGCTTTGACTATCCAAAGTGGAACTGTCGAAAAGTGCAAGTGTAGCTCGTCAAATATTGTCTCCGTCTACATGGTGGGAATGCAGCACAAAACACAACGCTTTTTTGCTAATACTGCTAATAAACGACAATACATCTTGGGGAGATCATACTGGCTATTCATGTGCTCGTGTGTCATAGACTTCTTAGAATGACATTTGTAACGATGTCGAGTAGAAGATATTATATTTACAGCACACATGGTGTTAGGTGATCGTGAGTCGCCTAGCAATATTTATTTGAATTCTGCGTGAGTTGATCTCGCGCACGCAACTATACAGATACGGGAGAGATTCCACTCATCGAATCCATCCTGGCTGTTAACTTTATTTCTCTCTCTCTGAATTAAAACACGGACTCATATATATAATCAAATCTCTCATCTGGTATTCTTGTGTTCACTTCTCAAGTATTTACTCCTCTCTTTACTTCCTCAGTCCGGGGAAGTCTTCTCTTTAGGTTGATTTAACACGAGAATAAATACAACTATGGCTTTGTATATATATATTATAATTATAATCTGAATAGATAACCGACAAAAGGAAAAGAAATAGACGCCGCGAACCAGTTTAAAGAAATAACCAAAATCACAAAAGGTTCAAACATGCACTAGTACGTTCTTGTTTTTTTTTCTCTTATTGAAACACTTCGCGATTATCCGTATTGGGGACATTTTTCAATTGTGAATTGAAAATAGGCGGCAAGAAAGAGAGAGCGCTATAAAAAATATTTGAGATCGTCCTTCACAATGCTCGAGCTTATCGACGACACTTGATATCCTGCGACATTCAGACATAAAAAAATCGCGAATTTTGGTAAATTTTTTTTTTAATGGCAATTGATAGAGTGCGTATGGACTGTAGGTGTATCTACACCTACAGTCCAAAAATCATCGCTCTAGGCTGAAAACTAAATTTTTGCTAAAGAGGTAAAAACTAAAAGATCGCGATATCTCCGTAAATATTGGACATCGAAAAAAGAACGGAATTTTCATGCTCTTACGAGGGGCGATTGTAGGGTATAATACCCATATCCATGGTCAAAATAAATTTTAGTTATTATTTAAATAATATTATATACACTAAGCTTGACACAAGGGCAAATATTTTTTTTCACAAATAATGACCCATAAAGCAGCTGTATGGCTATACTAGATACATCTGTGAATGTCCTCGGTCTCAAGCAGTGTCGTTAGCGAATTTCTTTTTCTCTGTTTTTGATAATCAGTATGAAAGCATGAGTAAGATTGTGCAGCTGCACAGTACAGGCTCTAATACACGTTCAAATGTTTTGGGAGCTTGTCAAAGATGTTGTTCCCGAATTTTGAAGCATCAGCAAAAAGAGGATGAGCAAGATGTTCTTGTAGTGTGTACTTGTACTTGTACTAACAAAGTATCGTAGTAGCACACCTCTGGAAGAGAGTTAAATCATCAGTGACGTCAATCACACAAGACGATAAGTGCTACCTCTGCCATATGAACTATCTATAGGTCCACGTTGTATTATCAAGAAGAGGCAGCTGTTAAATAAAAACTTTTAAATAAATAAATGAACAGTTAAATGCGTATATAAAAAAAAAATAATTTCGTGGATTTTTGATGCATGTGCGCGTATAAAAACAATTATGCTCCCTGATGATGCTAAAAGTGGTACCTCTACCCTCGTAGCTGATTCACCTGTAGAATAGATCGAACAGCAAGTAGCAGTGCCCAGTGCTGTTGTAAGGCCGCTTCCCGATTTGCTTCGTCAGCAGTTAATAGGTCGCCCGCGGGTATTATATGACACTCCCATCACGCTATTATGGAGCTTTAACTTTCGTGCTATAGAAGTGTTGATGTGGCCTGACTATAATCCCCCTCCCCTCCACAGTGGTGCGGCAGCACAACCAGCGGCTGAGCTCCGTGAACTGGGCGGTTGATTTTCAAAAATTAATAATTAAAAAATGTCCATAATTGCGGATTCGCTATCAGAGTTTGCAAGTTTAATGCAAAAAACTGCGGAAGTTTTAGTTTTTTTATAATAAATAAAAAACTTTTTCCGCTATGATAAAATAAAAATGTATAGTTTGCTTACGTATTAATACGTATCTATTATATTACGTATTATAATACGTATTATATTATGTAATAAGCATCTGTTATGACTTAAACTTGTATGAATCGTTTGCAAATTAATTGCGGATTATGTAAACGGGCTCGTTGATACGAAATTTGCGATAATTATTTAATAATCAATTAATATATTTTTCCATAAGCAAAGCGTCAATTTCGGTCAGTCCGTGTTCTGCATTCTAGCTATCTCAATAGTCCGTCTCTCTGTATTGCAGGGAGTAGTAGAGAAGGAGACCCAACTCCGAGTACTGAAAGTGTGCCCGTTTTTCCGACAAAGGTCGTCATGCACATTCCGTGGAACTGCTGACATTTAACGAGTAACAGAGCCTCTCACGGAAACCAAACAAACTAAATAGGGTTATGTATTTTCAAAAAAGCAACCAAAAATCAAATCCTGCTCGAGGAATTTTTTTTTTTTTTAATAATGATAGTATTTGCATGTACAATAACAATAAAAAACATTAAATGAATAAGTATATGCTTACGTACACTCGCTTACAAAGATATGTGTAGCTAATTGGTAACCTGTTTCGTATTTATTTAAACAATATAAGCAAACTTGAAATGAGAATGTAGATGAAGAATCCTGTTGACTCTCCTAGATGAAAACTTATTCGTAGATGACCTATAAAATGTTACATAAAAAATGTAGGAATCTGTATATTTCAAAGCAGGGACAAGAATTAATGAAGGTAAGTAGCTTTTTCTTTGTATAATAAACGTATGTAGAATTTATACTCCGAATTAATCCTCATAATAAGCAGGATACTGATTAAGCTTAAGCTATAATCAATTAAATTACGCCTAGCTATACGCATATGCGTCTTTTAATAAAATACACTTGTTTGCACTTGTGGTCTAGTGGCATAAGTCTCTACCTCGAAACCTTTTGGCTCTGAGTTCAAGACTAACTCGGACAACTTTTTTTTCTTTTTTTTTAATTTTAAATTAGCGTTATATTCACAAATAACATTTTAATATTAAACGTTAGAAATTGTTTACTTTAAAACTATCTCTTATGCAATATATATAGTTGCAAAATAGTAATAACAGCATGATTATAATAACAATAATAATATTAATATTAAGCAACAAAATTAAATTTTTATTATTCATTAACCCATTAACGTCCAAAACAGAGAAATCGTAACTCTGTTTTCAACCGTAAATCTATCACATATTCCACGAATATATTCAAAGCAAACATACTTTTTCTTAAGTATTTTTTTCTCTACTTTCCATTTTTGGTATCAGAATTGCGAAGTTTTCACTCAAAAATCCAATATGGCGACGTTTAAAAAAAAAATGCAAAATTTCGATACTTTTTTTTTTTATCCAATTTCTTGTTGTGTTAACGTTGAGGACGGAACTTTATTTTTCAACTATGAATGCATAAATCAGTTGTCTCTTAAATTCTGTTTGGTCCCGAATCCAGAAATTCAATATGGCGGCTAGAAAATGGCGCCTGAGGCGCAAAATTTTGCCCAAACTTTCACGCATTTTTTTCTCGAATATAATGCATTCGACGAAAAAATCAATAAGAATAAAAAGTGCTTAGAATCAATCAAGGAATATGTCTAAATTTTTTCACTGAGTTTTGAGCAACTTTTTTATTTTTGCCAATAGGCAATTTATGACAAATTGGAAAAATTCATTGAATCGTCTCGAAAAAATTCAGATATACTTCTTGGTCAATTCTAAGTACTTTTTATTCTCTAACTTCTTCTTATATAACGCTTTGTTTTTGAGTAAAAAATCAAAAACCTGAAAATTCTTAAGATTTTATGAAATTAAAAAAAAAATCAAAAACATTAAAATTTTTTGTTCTATATGCATTGTTTGGTTAATTATGAGCAAATTTACTTCAAATTTGTGCCCGAGTATCAGAATATTCTTCTTCAGACTCTGATTGAGATCTTACATTTCTCCGGCGTTTTGGAGCCATTACAATTTTAAAACTTGAAAAGCTAAATGCACATGTAAAATATTAACGCTAATATTTAGATTAGTAACAGTATAGTAGACAAAGAGTGAAAAAACTAATGATTCTTCAAAATCGATTTATGAACATTCAATGATGATTCACTATTTTGAAATTCATATAAAAACATTACAAAAGCTTTTGGCAAAATTCGGCAAATTGAATATAGTAATTAAATTCAGACTTTTTCGATTGAGAATTCAATATAGTTTATGAAACGATTCCAAAAGTTGCATAATTGTAATTTTTTATGGTTTTTGATTTTTTACTCAAAAACAAAGCGTTATATAAGAAGAAGTTAGAGAATAAAAAGTACTTAGAATTGACCAAGAAGTATATCTGAATTTTTTCGAGACGATTCAATGAATTTTTCCAATTTGTCATAAATTGCCTATTGGCAAAAATAAAAAAGTTGCTCAAAACTCAGTGAAAAAATTTAGACATATTCCTTGATTGATTCTAAGCACTTTTTATTCTTATTGATTTTTTCGTCGAATGCATTATATTCGAGAAAAAAATGCGTGAAAGTTTGGGCAAAATTTTGCGCCTCAGGCGCCATTTTCTAGCCGCCATATTGAATTTCTGGATTCGGGACCAAACAGAATTTAAGAGACAACTGATTTATGCATTCATAGTTGAAAAATAAAGTTCCGTCCTCAACGTTAACACAACAAGAAATTGGATTAAAAAAAAAGTATCGAAATTTTGCATTTTTTTTTTAAACGTCGCCATATTGGATTTTTGAGTGAAAACTTCGCAATTCTGATACCAGAAATGGAAAGTAGAGAAAAAAATACTTAAGAAAAAGTATGTTTGCTTTGAATATATCCGTGGAATATGTGATACATTTACGGTTGAAAACAGAGTTACGATTTCTCTGTTTTGGACGTTAATGGGTTAAGAAAAAATAGCGATCGGGTAATAAAATAATTAATGTTAATGATATTATCAAGGGTATTTCCACTAGTTTGATGCTTCGGTACGATTTTTATTATAGCTTTATTATATATTTATTAACAAATTATATTATGTTTATAATAAACATAATGTAATAAATTAGGTAAGATATGTTTGGCACGTGTATATATATGTGTGTGTAGATAGTAACAACTTTTGTGTACAAAAGAATTTTTGATTTACACTTTTAAATCAATTAGCACCAAACAAAAAAGCGAAATAAAGCAAAACAATTATAAATAAAAAAACGTAAACTATTATTTATTTTATAACCCAATCGCTTTTTTTGCTTAATGAATAATTAATAATTTAATTTTTTTGCATGATATTATTATTATTATTATCGTTTTTTGAAATAAACAATTTCTAACATTTAATATTAAACTATTATTTGTGAATATAACGCTAATTTCAAATAAATAAAAAGGAAAAAAGAAGTTGTCCAAGCGAGTCTTGAACCTAGAGCCAAAAACCACAAGTGCAAACAAGTGTATCTTATTAGTCGCATATGCGTATAGCTAGGCGTAATTTAATGGATTATAGCTTAACCTTATTTAATATGCTGCTTATTATGAGAGTTAATTCGGAGTATTAATTCTACATACGTTTATGATACAAAGAAAAATCTACTTACCTTCATTAATTCTCGTCTCTGCTTTAAAATATACAGATAGCTGCATTTTTTACGTAACATTTTATGCACGTATTCATTTAATATTGTTTCTTGTTTAAACATTTATTATTACATCTAAATGATTGTATATACAAATACTATCATTATTAAAAGAAAAAATTCCCTGTGCGGGATTCGATCCTCGGTTGCCTTTTTAAAAGCCCACAACGCTATTTAGTTTGTTTGGTTTCCGCGAGAGGCTCTGTTACACGTTAAATGTCAGCAGTTCCACCGAATGTGTATGGCGATCTTTGTCGGAGAAATGCGAACACTTTTGGCCTCCCGAGGCCATAGCAGTTTGGTCTCCTTCTCTCTTACTCCCTGCTATATAGCAAGGATCGTCAGAGTTCTGGCCGCGGCCAGTCAGTCTCTCTCGAACCGGGATCCGGAGTGTGCGCAGTAGCGCACTTCGCTGCGGCACTCTCATTAGCGCTCCGCTTTCGCGCTCTGTTTAAAAATGAGGAGAGGCGGGGCTCTGCAAGATCAGTATTTTCCAAAGACAAAGTTCAAGTCCCATGTTCGAAATTTTTTTTCTATTTTTTTTAATTGTTAATGTTGGGCAATCCTTAAATAACTATTTAAAGTTAAAAGAAATGTTGACGATAATTAACTCATAAATCATCTTTTTTTTGTGTAATACATCTGAAGTCGATACTACTTATACAATAAAAAAACCTTTTAATCAAATTGAAAATAAGATCAATAGTTGATCGTTTATAATTAGCTATGAGATTGCTATCAATGGATATTCAAATGGAGATACGCATAAATTGATATGCATCTACCTAAACCCATAATCAGCAAGCATAAATTTATTAACACCAAATAATCTAAAACCTAAATCCCCTCGATAAACATATGCTACTTTCGATCTTAAGACTCCAACGATGTTATTGGTCGAGCCGTCTAGGACGTTGCTTGCCAATTTTATGCACTAGAGTTCAAGCCCGACCTAGGACAAAATTTTTTTCTCTTTTTTTTTCTTTTATTTATTAAAAACGTACCTGATGGAAAATTCAGAAATTACATTTTGTTTATGTAATGTTTATTTTGCTGAGGTTTAAAAATTCAAATTTATCACGATACTGTAAGACATAAACGTTATATTAATAAAATTTAAACTACGTTTATCCTAAAATTTTATAAGTATTATTAAGACAACATTATTTAGGCAAAGAAATATGATGCATACCATAAATACGTACAATAATTAATTTCTTCATCGATAATTAAAAAGTAAGATTGCATATATTGTTGTTAATTATAATGTAAATAACATAACATTTAATATAATTAAAATAATAATCTAAAAATAATGTATTAAATATATAATTTATCTAGCGGAAATATAGATAATAAATGTGATTCACGTGTTATATTAAATTTATAATGTATATGTTCGTTGTATAAAAATAAAGTGAAAATTATATATTATTTTAGCATTTTTCTACACATCCCAGAAGAAAGCAATTTTTCACCTCCAAGTCCATCAAACTTTTACCAGGGTATTGTGAAAAAATATTTACTAGTAGAATAATTTATAAACGTGGAAACGTAGCCATATCGTGTTAAAACATTTCCTTAGCAAAATAAAACCTTAGAAAAATAAACATTTCATAAACAAAATGTAATTTCTAAATTTTTCATCAGGTACGTATTTGATAAATAAAAGAAAAAATTTTTGACCATGGTCGGGTTCGAACCTGAGTGCATAAAATTGGCAGGCAACGACCTAGACCACTCGGCCAATAACGTCATTGGAGTCCTAAGTTCGAAAGTAGCATATGTTTATCGAGGAGATGGGGTAACTTGGATTTTGTTAACTAATTATGCTTAAGATTAAACAAAATTTAATTTAAATATAGCTTAAGATTTAGGTTTTAGATTATTTGGTGTTAATAAATTTATGTTTGCTGATTATGGGTTTACGTAGATGCATATCCATTTATGCGTATCTCCATTTGAGTATCCATTGATAGCAATCTCATAGTTGATTGTAAAAAATCAACTATTGTTCTTATTTTCAATTTGATCAAAATGTTTTTTTATTGTATAAGTAGTATCGACTTCACATGTATTACTAAAAAAAGTTGATTTAGAAGTTAATTATCGTTAACATTTCTTTTAACTTTAAATAGTTATTTAAGGATGACGTAACATTATCAATAAAAAACAAACAAACAAAAAATATTTGATCATGGGATTTGAACTTTGTTTTTTTGGAAATACTGCTCTTGCAGAGCCCCGCCTCTCCTCATTTTCAAACAGAGCGCGAAAGCGGAGCGCCAATGAGAGCGCCGCAGCGAAGCGCGCTACTGGGCACACTCCGAATCCCTGTCCGAGAGAGACTCACTGGCCGCGTCCGGAACTCTGACGATCCTTACTATACAGAGAGGTGGACTGTTGAGACAGCTGGAATTCGGAACATGGACTGACCGAAATTGACGCTTCGCTTATGGAAAAATATATTAATTGATTATTAAATAATTATTGCAAATTTCGTAAGTTTTAGTCATAACAGATGCTTAATACGTAAGCAAACTATACATTTTTATTTTATCATAGCGGAAAAAGTTCTTTATTTATTATAAAAAAAACTAAAACTTCCGCAATATTTTGCATTGCATTTGCAAACTCTGCTAGCGAATACACAATAATGGACATTTTTTAATTATTAATTTTTGGAAATCAACCACCCAGTTTACGGAGCTCGTCGGCTGGTTTGTTTTGACTCGCCACTGTGGGGGGATTACTACTATAGTCATTTTTTATTTTTCCGACTAGTTTTCGTTTTATAGGCATTTATTGATTTTTGATAAACTCTATTTTGCGTTTTGTTCAATTATCAAATTATTACAAACAATTCAATTATAATTTGAAAGAGAATAAAATTACCTATTTTTCCAAACCAAATAAAAAAGGTCAACAGTTCCCAATAGGTCTTCGCTGTGAAAGCACGTGTTTCACTCACAACTCTGTGCCAAGCGTAATCTATTGATAACAGAGTTCGCTCTTCACTAGATCTACCACGAGTAGATCATCATCGCTCCTTCACCTGGAGCATCTGGGAGTCAAAAAACTCTTCAAGATATTCCAACGTTCCGAATTGAAACCCCAGCCGAAAAAAGTTATGCTACAGTATCAAGAGTCAAAAGAGATCAAGGAATTGTACTAGACTGTGTCGATGATTTAACGCTAATCGATTATGCTTGTGCCATTGGAGATCTCGTTGATAAAAACCACGTGATAAGTGCATCTAGAATTTCCAATAACAGAGTCTGTGTATATGTGTCAACCAAGGAGTTAGTTCAAGAAATTACAGAAAAACACGAATACATCAAAATCAAGGAGCATAAGGTAACTCTTAGACCACTAGTATCACGACACCAAAAAGTTATATTCTCTAACGTACCAACTGAAATACCTAATTTTGCATTGGAAAAAGTTTTAACGGCATTAGATGTTAAAAATTCCTCACCAATAACCACACTTAGAGCATCAATTAACAAGGAAGGCTATAGCCATGTTATTAGTTTTAGACGCCAAGTGTACATAAAACCCGAAGACATTAAAAAGATCCCGAATATCTTCAAAATCCAGTACGAAGATCATGACTATATTATTTTTGCTAGTTCGGACGCATCCAAATGTTTTATATGTAATAGTGAAGGACACCTCGCTAGAAATTGTCCCCAAGCAAACGAAACAAACTTAAAAACACAGCCTACTACCTCACAAGTTAATTACACAGATGTAGACACTGGATTCCCAGAAACCTCAAATAATCCAAATGTAAATGTAGACACTGTATACAAAAATTATGAGTTCCCCCCTCTTCCTCCATCCACAGCAAGTAAGTCAAACGTAAACGTGCCAATCAATGAAAACAAAAGAAATCACTCCCAAATAAGCTCTATTGAATCCGAAAAAAATTTAAACACTCATTTCAAAGAACCTACCCCAATAAAACCACTAAGCAAAAAAAAAAGACAGAAATACTAGAGGACAACAACACAAGCATAGCAACAAAGGTGACAGTTAAAGCTACTCAAAACGAGCCAATCGATGAACTCGACAAAATGCTACTTCCAATTCGAAACTTCCTACAACAACCCGATACGCCGATCGGCTACTATCAATTTAAAAGCCTAATGGAAAATATTCCCGGAAATAAGAAACTCGATGAACTAATACCCTTGTATACAAAGAACACAATAGAACTCAAGAATTTGATAGAACTAGAAATATATCCAAATGTAAGAAATCAAACTATCAAACGTAGGTGCACGAAACTACTCAAATTTATAAACAATCCTAATTCTACTCCTAATTCTACTCCAAGCCAAACGCCAGAAAATTCAGATTCGGAGAACTGATTCGTGTGTACCTTATTGTACATAATGCCTAATATAATACAATGGAATTTAAATGGCCTTCGAGGCCAATACGCGTACTTACAGCAACTAATAGCTAAACACGAATCAGATGTTATATGTTTACAAGAAACGAACCTGAAAAATGATCAGTCAATCAATATGAAGAAATTTACCTGTTATAATAAAAACAGAACCGATTGCCTTCATGCCAGCGGTGGAGTTGCTATCCTAGTCAAATCCGATTATTTCACAAAAGAAATAAACCTCAAAACCGATATAGAGGCTGTTGCAGTAAACATTTCAATAAGTAAAGAAAAATCATTATCAATATGCAATATTTATCTTAGTAATCGCTACGAAATAAATTCTGAAAAACTACAAAGTCTCCTTAAAGAACTCCCTTCTCCTTTCATAATAACCGGAGATTTTAATAGCCATAACAGTTTCTGGGGCTCCAACAAAACAGACACAAGAGGAAAAATAGTAGAAAATTTTATAAACAGTAATGATGTTATCCTATTAAATGATGAATCACCTACATACTTCAATACATCTAGCGGTCAAACCAGTGCGATTGATCTAAGCCTAAGCAGTAATAACCTAGCAACATCAATAGAATGGAAAGTTCTAGACGATCTCTACGGCAGTGATCATTTCCCTATCACTATAGATATAAATTTCACAAACGAGACCTCACCCTCAAATAACACCTCAAAATGGAAATTTTATAAAGCAAATTGGGACAAGTATCAAGAAAACATAAATAAATATCTACCAGAATTACTCAACGTTATACTAAACTATAAAGAAAAGAAATCTACTAATATAAACAACATTATATCTAAACTAAACGAAATTATTATACTCGCAGCAAACGACAGTATCCCTAAAACATCCCCGGGAACTAAAAATAAAAATAAACCTTGGTGGAACTCGGAGTGCGAATCAGCAATTAAAAGTGCTAAAAAAGCATTGTCAACATATAAAAAGAATAAAACCCTAGAAAACAAGATAAAATTCCAAGAACAAAAAACCAAAGCTAAAAGAATCGTAATCGAAACTAAAATCACCTCCTGGTTGAAATACCTCGAATCAATCAGCCATCAAACTCCTAATAAGGAAATGTGGAACAAAATTAAGGCAATTGAAGGTAAAAAGTCATACACCAAAATCATTTTAAAAGAAGAAGAAAACATCATTACCGACTCTTCCCAAATAGCCAAACTTTTCGCCCAACAATTCGCTGCTAATTCAAAAAACGACAACTACGATCCAGAATTTATCCAATATAGAAAAACAGCTGAACAATCCTCAGATACTTACCTTAAAGAAGAACATCAAAAAACGGACGACCCTCTAAATCTACCCATAACGGAAAAGGAACTCTTAGAAGTCAATGAAGTAAGTAACAATACCAGTCCCGGCCCTGACCAAATACCGAACATATTAATCAAGAAACTTCCTCAAGAAGCTCTAAAAACACTTCTCGAGATTTTTAATATAATCTGGTCAGACCAAGTTTTTCCCGCCCAGTGGCGACAAGCAGTCGTCATACCCATACCTAAGCCACAAAAAACTAAATTTGAAAAAGGAAATTATCGCCCTATTTCATTAACTTGCTGTCTTTGTAAAATTTTTGAAAAAATTATAAATAAAAGACTCCGCTGGTATCTGGAATCTAATAACATTATCAATAAATACCAGAGTGGCTTCCGAAATAAATGCTCCACCAACGACTGCTTATTGTCTCTAGAAGCAAATATCAACGACGCCTTTGAAAATAACCACTATGTACTAGCGGTCTGCTTAGATATGGAAAAGGCCTACGATATGGTCTGGCGCACAAGGATTCTACAAGCTTTGAAGAAATACAATATCTCAGGAAATATGCTCAAATTTATCCAAAACTTCTTAGAAGAAAGGAACATGAGAGTACGAATAAATGACCAATTATCAGAACAAACTATAATAGAAAATGGAGTACCTCAAGGATCGGTTATAAACTTATGCAAAACACGCTAAACGAACTCGAAAAATTCTCACACAAAACAGGGTTTAAATTCTCCAAGACCAAAACTCAAGCAATAGTTTTTAGTAAGAAAAATATAAAAAACAGAAATATTAATTTGACAATGGGAAACCAAATATTAAGTGTTACACAAGAAATTAAAATACTAGGTATTATATTTGACTCTAAGTTATCTGGGAAACCTCATAATAGAGAAACTTAAAAAAGATTGCCTCCAACGAATTAACTTGATGAAGTCGCTAGCAGCAAAAAACTGGGGTACAAGTCATCAAGTTCTGTGTAACACCTACAAAGCAATCATACAATCTAAACTTGATTACGGAAGTATAGTTTACGGTTCGGCAACCTACTTAAAAAACTAGACCCAATTTTAAACACTAGTATGCGAATAGCTACTGGGGCATACCTTACTAGCCCAACTGGACACATCCTAAGTGAAACAAACAGCACACCTCTCTATTTAAGACGTAAAAAACTTGACTTACACTACGCAGCAAAAACTCTCTCATCTCCTTGAAATCAAGTATACCCAATTTTAAACAAAAATCCAAATAACATAAACTCCGCTAAAATCAGAAAAAAAACAAGTTATACTACAAGAATAAATACAGGCCTAAAAGACCTAAAAATAAATAAACAAAACTTTGTAACCTATCAAACTCCGGCAAAACCATACTGGACTAAATATGAAAACATAAATAACTTAGTCTTGACTCTCGATAACCCAAACTCTACTCCTCAACAAGCTACCCGCGAATATCCAAATCTCCATCACATTTTCACAATCATTGTTAAAGATCAGGAATCAATTGGCGCTGCTGCAAAAATCAATGAACAAGAATCAATCTTACTCAAATTTCCAAACTTTTACAACCAGGATACATGCATACATTTATTAATCTTAGAAATTATTAAAAATCTTGACAGTCCAGAAAAAAACTTTATCATCCATACCAACTCTTACAAAACCATAAATCAAATCCTAAGTAAAAATCCCAAACACACACTAATCAATGAAATCTCCGAAAAACTAATCCAATTAAAAGGAAAATTTTATATATGCTACTCCCACCTTGATTCAAAAAACGTACATCAATTATCAGAAATAGGTAATTCTGCTTGTAACTTGACACACCACAACGACCAACACAGAATCACTATTGACGACTTTCGTAAATCACTAAACACCTACATATACAATGAATGCAATAATGAATGGAAACTCAACACAAAATCAGGTCACCTTCACCAAATTAAAACCAACGTTCACGATCATAATCCAGCTCTCAAAACTTAACAGAAAAGATCAAGTTATAATAACAAGACTACGTATTGGATCCACCAAAATCTCCCACCAATATATAATAGAAAAAAAAAGTCAAGAACTCTGCGACAGCTGCAATGTACCAATTACTGTCAAACACATCTTAATAGAGTGCAGCAAATACTCGAGCGAAAGGAAAAAATTCAAAATGAAAAACAAACTAACAGATTTACTGTCCCGACCCCATCAGTGCATTACTACTATTAAATTCCTTAAAGAAATTAATTTAACTAAATTAATATAATACAGTCCTACACTTATACTCTACTGACAATCGATTGTATCTATAAGTCCATATACATATCTATGTATTTTCTCTTATAAAAACTGCACAATAGCGTATAATACAAACCTCAAAATAACCATTTCGTAACTATCAAATATATTTAACAAACTTCTGTAACTCATTGACATATATCTATAGTCCTTGTATCTTGTAATATATACTATTGTAAATAACCATTATTTTCTGTAATCAACAACCTTTTGTAATCAAGCATTATATCTGTTAAACAATCAATATGTCATTATATTTTGTACTACCAATGTAATGTATATGGTCGCTAATACCCGTAAGGGGGATGCGACGATAAATAAATAAATTAAAAAAAAAAAGGTGTTTTTTTTAAATTCATATATCTGAAATTAAACAATATAACATCACGAAAAAAATCATGTTAATGGGTCACATTTTAAACTATATTCCATCTAAATGTTAAGTGATTTGACTACTTAGTTTTTCAGTAACTTATCTAAAACTGGAAAAATTGAGTGTTTTTGTATCGCAATTACAACCGTGAAAAAAAAATTTATAAAATATTTGAAAAAGGTAAATTTTGTATGCATACTGTCTAAGTTCATTGCGCTGCTTTAAAAACCTTATGGTTTTAAAGATATCTTATACTTTTAAAGCAATGTAGTCAAATGTTAAAAATTTTATTTGGTGATTCACTATAAAAAAACCTTTGCCAATTCATTAGCACGTAACTTCCTCCAACTAAATGGATCGTTCCAATATATAAAATATTGTTTTGAGTATGCATACCTAATATTTCATGTAATATATGATATTTTACCAAAAATATGACATTTTTACTATACAAAATCACCGACCATAATTCATGACATTTCACAACATAAATCAGTGATTTTAGTCACTTGCCACATCTTTCTGAAATACCTAGACAATCTTTTTAGCTCTACCAGGGCTTAAAATGTTTCTTAATGATATCTGTTTCGACTAAATGGAAGACATTTCCGGAAATATTAATTTAATATTATTAGCCCTATATTGTATGCATGGTTAATGATTGTCATTGATAGTTTTCCCATTGTAAGTGTGACTAATAATATTAAATAATTATATTCTGAATTCAGAATCGAAAAATAAACTGAAATGAAAAATAGAGACCGATTAGTCCTAGTAAATGGAGAAATTATACTGGTCCAACTTTAATTTAATAGAGAATTATTAGTTACCTTACGGAACTGATCTTTTAAATATTACATAGAAAAACAATTGTTTTCAAAATTTAATTTTTTCCCCGAATATACTCAAGGAAATAATAATAACATCCTCATAACCTCCTAATACTATGCATTTTCTTAAAACATTCTGAACTTTAGTTCGAAAGTATATGTTTTAAGAAAAATAATAATTTTCAGTTATACTGTTTATACAGGGTGAGAAAAAAAATGATCCCTAATATCTTTTGAACTAGTCTGTTTCATAAGCTGCAAAAAGAACTTAGTCAAAGTAACTTATATATCTATATTTTCACAAAATTTCAAGTTAATTTAAGTCTTTTTACTCCCATAAATGTTGGACATAGAAAGCTCATTTTTTTATTTACGATTTTATACTAAAAAATTAACCCATGCACCAACTTAAAGTTTCAACATCTCATAAGTGTCGTTATTATGCATAATTATAACTTTTATAAAGAGATTATATCAATTACTTTTGGAAATATGAGGATTTTACAGAAAAAGCCGTTTTATTATATATCGTAAAAACTATTAATGCAAAATAATTAATTTTTTTTATTTGTATTTATTTTTATACGCTATCAGTTACATTAGACATTTTAGATTGCATATATAAAATTTTATTTTACGGCAAAAAAAATTAAAACTAAATCTATTGGAATTCGAAAATTCACCATAAAACAAAAACACATTAATTAATCCAAATATAGTTGATTTAGATGAATTTAAAATCAAAAAATCAAACTTCGTACCAAATTTCTTTAGCATTGCCTCTGTAGTTCCGGTAATATCACGGTACACACACACGCACACACATACGCGCGCACACACATCTATACATACCTTTTCTAAAAACATTTGATTCAAACTTCTAACACGCTACAACGTATTTTCTAGAATTAGCTTCATCTACTAGGAAGCAAAAGCTATTTGCTGTTAAAATGAATCGATTTGGATGTGCGGTTCTAATTAAAAAACTGACATGTATATTTACTATTGGATTCTGAATTCAGGGATGGGATGCTTCTTAAAGGTACCTTAAATATGAGTGGAATATCATGACACCCCGCTCTTTTAACGCCATAAGTATGAGTGGAGAGTCGTGAAAATGCAAGTATGAGTGGGGTGTCGGGGCGTGTCATCAAGCTCAACAGATCTAAACTCTCCTTGCTTTGCTTTTAGAAATGCTGGACGATCGTCGAACATACATTTTTAAAACACGCACATCTGTCGTAAAAACATTTCAGAAAACTAATAGCATCTAGGATTGCAATGACATGGATTTAATATAATTAAATATAATCCCGAGCCGAAATAGCCCGTTCTCGAAGCGCTAACCGAGATAACCCGTTCTCGAAATGGCAGCCCAGATAGCCTGTCCTACAACTTAGGCGTCGATATGCAAAAATTATATTTATCAATTATTCTAAAGAATTCATGGGTTATATAAAAAATGATATTTTTAAATTTGAGTTTTGCGCCAAATTCAGCTATCGAATAAAAAATGTCCATTTAGGTCAGAAAAATTGGAATATAATAATGGTAATAGTCATACTTTTCCACAAACCACTCGGATATTTGTTTTTGAGTAAAAATATCGCTTATTAATTAGCACAGACTTTTCAGTTGATTTCGTCACTTTTATAGCCCAAAAAGATGGTGACACAAACTTGCGCGATTTTGGGCACTATTTTTTAGGATTCTAATACTCCCTAGCATGAAAAATAAAAAAAAGTAAAATTAATATATAAATTAGATTTTATGAAAAGATATTTTCTATAATAATAGTAGGTCAAATTACCTACAATTTGAGCCCTCATAGGCTTCATATTCACTTACCTGATAGTGGTGACAGTACGTATACGTATCAAAGTATTTTGGCACTGTCCGTAAGATTCCAAGTGAACCGATGGATGAAATAGGCTCAAATTTTTTTACAAGTTATTTTGATTTGAATGCGTAGAAGTTGTTTTACAACCAAAATACTATATTTTTTATTCTTTGTCGACAAATTTTACTACTAATTATTTTATGAAACAACTTCTACACATTCAAATTAAAATCATAACATTCATATGAGAATGACAGGTGTATAGAACTTGTAAAAATTTTGAGCCTATTTCTGCCAACGGTTTACTTGAAATCTTACGGACAGTGCCAAAATACTTTGATACGTATACGTACTGTCACCACTATCAGGTAGGTGAATATGAAGCCTATGAGGGCTCAAATTGTAGGTAATTTGACCTACTATTATTATAGAAAATATCTTTTCATAAAATCTAATTTATATATTAATTTTACTTTTTTTTATTTTTCAGGTGATAGGACTGTTTTGTCCCCTTAAATGGAATTAAATTCAATTCAAAATTAATATTGAACATCAGATGTTCCCATCAAATGTCCCATATGTAATTTAAGATTTTCAAATATTTTTGAAATATCCACGAAATTCTTACGCTTTTCTTTAAGCTCGTTTTTTTCATATTGATCGAATCTTTACGCGCGACCCAAATTCATAAAATATATTCTAAAACTAACATTTTCACCCAAAAATAAGGCATTTTATTGAGGAGGCTACTAATGCATATATTATTTATACAAAATCAGTTAACAGCATCTTTTCTTTTTTTTTTTTGAACAATTTCAGGGGTATTTATCCCAATGTCCCCTTATAGTCTGAGTATCTTATCGAGTCATATAGGTAACTTGTTAGCTGTCAGCATAGGGAAATTAACTTCACTTCTAACGTATGACAGGTGTGATTATGTTTTGCAGGGAGAGAGCCAGGGTTACCTATATAATGAAATTTCATAAAAAATAGTCAAAACATATGCATATAAAAATGATGCTTCGCACATCGGTTCTCAAAGGCGAAGAAAACGAATATTTTTTTAATGTTATACTGTAAAACATATGTTACATATATATTACACTAAAAATTGAATCATATGATAAACGTTAGTTTAATAATAGCTTTTTTTCTTACAGATTGCCGTGTGGTTGTACTGATGTTCCAATGAAATAAAAAATTTGATTTAAAAAACAAGTTTGTATTTTGCGAATGCGAATGGTGAATGTGTTTGGAATCCAAATTATTAACGATGCAATGATAAATTTGCACGTTACGTCAGGTTATCAGTTCTACTATTGCAGGCAATATTTCTTTCTGAAGATCAATACACAAATCCACCATTTCTGCCTTCTATTTTTGGAAATAAATTATGAAAATGGATGTTCATAATAAATCTAGAAACTGGGTTTTTATGCGATGTCAATAACATCAGTAATACTGGTATTATGGCAATCGACATGTAGGATAATCGTATTTTTCTAAAATTAATTACTTGACTGTACAATGTATAAATGAATGAATTTTAATTTGTAAAAGTGTTATGGAGAACAAGTGTTGTATAATGTACATGAAAATAAATAATGTGAATGAAATTTTAAATCAATTTTGCTATTAAATCATCACTTCACTGCTTGTATAGTATAAAATTGCATTTGGACTGTATTAAAAAGTATGACTGTACCATGCCTTGCAATTCCGAGAATCTCCTAAAACAGTACTTCGTCGACCATGGCTTCTAAATAGGCCGAAAAATTGTGTTCGTTTTGTGTATTGCTTACATAGTGGTGTGCCGCCATAGCCCAAGGCGCCTGGCATTAAGATACTGAACATCTACGCTTCCCTTACTGTGAGACTCCCACGTGTTGGAACCTGATGACGAGATGAGGGGGAGGACGGCTAGCTCTCAAAGAAGGGTGTTGTTGGACAGTTTCGTAGATTTATAATAGTTAATTTGATTGTTGCTTAGATTTTGCACGCCTGTTGCACGCCCGCGCACCGTCAACGTTTAAGTTCACCAAACTTTTACGTTCCATACGCGATCAGCCCTGCGAAATAAAATAAAAAGAATAGTAAATTGTGCACCAAGGGCGTAAAGTGGGCTTTTTTAGGCCAAGTGTGAAGTTCGTAGTACATGTCAAGGCGAATTAGCCCGAGCCGAAGGCCAGGGTGTTTATGAGCTTTGACTGTACTAAAACCATACGAGGCCAAAAAGCCCACTTAGCTCTTGGTGCATAACATATTTTTTTAACACAAGTATGGATTTTTGCGTTTTTTTTTTTGACATATGAGTGGGACTGATGCAACTTTTTTCAGATGCGACGACTACACTCTTAGTAGATTCATTTTTATATTTATTTATTATTTTTAATTTTAATTTGTTGTATACAGAAAGCGGGTGTGTATTTTTTATCATAGAATTTATTACAAAAATGTAAATATATACAGAACATTTTCCAAAAAATGTTAGCGGGCGTTTTTTATTTTTTTTTACCCGCTTAAATTTTTTTTTGCCCACCTGTCGGAAAAAATTACTTTAGTCCCACTTAATAGGTCAGAAAAATGCGAAAATCGCTTGCGTTACAAAAAAACTCTTCCAACCAGAGAATCTGTCCGCGCCCATCGCGCAATCGCTACCTTATCCACGCTTGTCAGTATGGTGCTCGACGAATCGCCTGTGCAGTTGAATAACCGCTTTGCCTCTCCGATCGCCTGCCTATCTTGTAGTCCGGGTCACTTTGAGCCCGCGTTCAACACCAAAGTTTTTGTATATATTTTGATGTCCCGAATCTGAATTTCAAGGATGTTTAGCTCAAAAATAGTCAGAAAAAAGTTACAAACAATTTACGAGGAGCTACCGACCCAAAGAAATCATCATTTACTTACTCTAACATCTTGTAGACTATATGAGACTTTCAGACAATTCGAAAGACTTCCAGAGGCTTCCAAAGAATCCCAAACACTTACAGAGACTTCTGAAGAATTTCAGAGACTTCCAGTTACTCCCAAAGACTAGTTACCGAGACTTCCATAAGCTTGTAATAAATTAATTAATTTAAAAAACATTTATCTTATTTTATCAAACTAAAAGCTAAGCTCGTTGTCACGTTCGTTGGAGTCAAAGAAAAAAATCTGGATTATATAAATAGAGAAATTAAAATAATGAAAATTATTTTTATTTTTGTTTATTATTTTGTTTTTAAAAATGAAGGCTCCGAAAAAATTATTTATTAAAATACTGTCGATTCCGACGCAGCGATTTTTTAACCCTATTTGTCCGTCTCAGTTTATTATTATTCTCAATAATTATTTGAATTTTCTGAATCGAAAAATCATAATTAAAATTTTAATCGTCTTAATACAATTTTATAGCTACTTGGGGGTCTGAAAGCCAACTTTTACCGAACGAGTAGATTGAATACGGTAAAATATTACTCGAAAATAAATAAATACAAATGAATTACGAAAAACCGAGAGTTCATTGCCCTATGTATCAAAATGTTAAGCTATTAATGAGAAAACCTTGAACGAAATTCAGTAGATAGAATTTACATATGTTGAAAATTTCGTTCAAGCTTTTCTCTTGAACGAAATAACATAATTAATTGAAACAAAACAGCGGTAAATAATTATAAAATGAAGAGCAACCGTCTGTTGGTTTTGCATATTTCTTAAAAAAAAAATTAGTTTTATTACCATTACGTGCGATTTATGTTAGGCCGATTAGCTGTCAGACCATTATATACACGCGCATGCGCAGAGAGAGGGCAGACCCATAAAAGCGGATCACCGCTCGCGTTCCGATGCGTGATCCGTTCTGTTGGGCAGTCCGGCTTGCTGCTACCGTCGACGCTTTAGATGTTATACGTACGCCAGCGCCTACGTGAATTATCGTCTCTCGGTCAAATGTTGGGCATAATATAATATATTATGTCTAATTACATTGTGCAATAAAGCAACGATTAGAACGTAGTGTGCCAGTGCCAGTGTTATAAAAAGTGCTAGGCTGAAAATCATGTAGCCGTAGCGAGATAATGCGAAGTCTTCGTTTAGCGGTTTTTTGCTCTACGTGCAGGTCTATGATTTGCTACAGCTGCTGCTGCTTGAGGAAGAGGTCCGGATTGAGGATATTTTGCAGGTGCATATACAGAGTCCACTACTGCTGTTCATGTAGGGGTTGCTGCTGCTACAGCTATTACTACACACTGCTGGATTTTGTTTAAAATATTGCAATTGCGTGTAGGCGAGATACGCAAACTTGTGTTTTATTTAGTTGCATATACACGAGATATGCAAAATATTGTGATTGCGTATAGGCGAGATATGCAACTTATATTTTATGTACTTGCATATAGACGAGATATGCATAATATTGTAATTGCGTATAGACGAGATACGTAAACTTATTTTTTAAATATTTGCATATAGTAGTCGAGATATGCACAATATTCTGATTACATACAAACTTGTGCTCTAATATGTACAGTTTATGCGAGATGACCCTAACATTGATCTTAAGTACAATCTGGCTTACCGACCATTAGGATGGTAAAATCACATAAATAGGTTTCAGACCCCCTTAAATGGTCAAGATTCTTGAAATTTATACGAACTTTAAATTTTCTTCAAATAAAAATACATTATATTTTTCTTTATAAATTATAATAGGTATTTATAGCTTCTACGATAGAATTATCATCTTCTTTAGCAATTGATGCTTGCCTTCGCTTGTCTTTCTTCAATGTGCCAGAGTATTTTTTAATTAAACATTCTTTGATTAAAACTCGGAGCGCGTGGGGGTAGGTGGGTTTAGATATTTCGGTTTTAGATTTGATCCTCGCCTCCGCTCGCCTTCCTCTGATGAGCCGACGTTTATATTATTTTTAATGAAATATTTTGTTATTAAAACTCGGGGTGCGTGGGGTAGGTGGGTTTAGATATTTAGATTTTTCATAAGATTCTCAGAGAAGGCTTTCATAAGGGTGGACGACTCCATGAAGTTTACCGCCAAAAATTTTTTTTAAATATATCTCAGCTTTTTGTTAACATTCTTCAATTAAACAAATGAGAAAAAATTTATTATAAAAAGGGCAACGAATTTGTAATAGTTTGAATATTAATGGTTGCATATCTTATTCTTTAAAGGGAGAAAATATTTTTTTAAGCACATTTTTATTATAAAAATTTAGAAACCTACTAAAAATGAATTTGAATTCAAATATTATTTGTACAAGTTACACATAAAATAACGCTTATGTAGTCTAAGATTTTCTAAAATCCCGCTACATAGGGTAAACTACCCCTAATAGAAATTACATCTACTTTCTAAGCCATTGGTTTGTTCTTAAAATTTGATATTTGTGAATTCTTGAAGTTACTGTTTCTTTTATCGGCTTTATAACAGTTAACACCACTGTTTTGCTTCCTTTTCGAAGAAGATTTGTAATAGTAATGTTTTTAGTTTCGCTAAAACTTCATAGAAACGTGTTTTGAGATGTTTGAATTACGTGTATTTAAAAAATGTCCGTATGGATCGCTATGTGTGTATGTACGTATACCGTCATAATTCGGAAAATAAATAATGTCATGATTTGGACGATTTTGTGGTTATATAATGGCCTTGTTTTCGATTTTTGAAAAAATATTTTTGCTTCGTTTGTGTTAGGTGACGGCTAGTCACTTAACCACGTTTATGTTGCTCCCACGCACGCAACTATACAGCTGCGGGAGAGACTTCACTCATCAAGTCTCCCCTGATTGTCCATGCTAATTATTCTCTCTCACCCTATCTTTTTACACACGCACACTCGCACATAAATAAATCTTTTACCTTTTTTATCTGAGGTGCACGTAAGGGGATGATTCCTTTCCTTTCGTAGTTGCGTTGCTGGTCTCTCTGCTTTATGTCCTCCTTGGACTCGTCTTTCCTTCGTAATTTGATGGTCCGAAATTAATCAAACACTTAGACTTCTTTCGTTTCGATAGCTTTATTTATTACAAATCCAATTTGAACCAAAGTTATTGAATGAAATAATAATTCTTAAAACCCGAATATTGCGTTACAACTGATAAAAGATAACATGTCAGAAATCAAAATCGATCTTTGAATAATGAAATGAAAAATGAAAAACTAAAACCAAAAAGAATATCTGTTCTGGAGCTCGGCTCTAGTCGGATTGGAGCAGCAGCGTGGCTTGGAGACGCTCGGAAGTATTTCCAGACCCCCCACGCCTTTCTAAACTTTACTTCCCCACTCTGACGTCACTGCGTCGACACGTTGCACTCATTAGGCCTTAAGGGGCCTAGCAAGTGTACAAGTGCCTAAACTGCAGCGTGTCTTTGCACGCGCGGTCTCGAACAGCGGAGGGGAAATTGTTTAGGTCAGCGAGATTCTTGGCTTAAAGAACTGAACAAAGCCCATTTTCCTTTTAATGCCAGGATTATTCTCTTGATTCTTCATTATTACCTCTATTATGTGGTAAATTAAACCAAATTTTGCGAATTCTCGCAAGAATTCCTCGGTGGAGTATCCTGACGGGATCAGCACGAAGAATCGTTGTGTATAGTTCAGCTCCCCGGTGCTAATTGCTGGCTCCGGTATGGGTTGTTGACTCAGCTTGGGACTCAAGTCTCGTTTTTCGCACGAGTCATATTCATTTATTTTTATTGTGTCCTGCGCACTTCTTGGTCTCTCTTCTGTGCTGAACATTAATGCAGCGGCTACTGCATCTTTCTCTTCGTTATATCGGACCTTGGTGGTGTAAGTGTTTGACCATTTGTGACCTGAGGTCAGTCACATACATTCCGAAGAGCTTTAATAGCTCTGTTGCCTTTGTTGGGTTCCCTGTAAATTCCAGCAGGGCTTGCTATAGTCCACACCTTTCAAGCTTGAGGATCCTCAGTTGCTTCATCAGTTCCGCTGGTTGGATCTCCATGTCTGAAAAATAAAAAATGGAAAAGATCCTTTATAATGTTGGTCCAGGTACGGGTACTTATTATAGTCCTTATTCCATAGCATGCTTGGTCATGCAAAATATATCGTGTCAATAGTAAATGCAATTTTGGCTGCCTTTTAATGGGATAGGAAAATTTCCTGCTCCCCCCTCTTTCCTTTTGTTATGTTATGATTGTGTAAGTGTGTTATGTGTGTTGTTGTAAATGAGTTTCTAGATTTTATTTCATATGACGGGTATGTGTTTTGGTTCTTGGTGGGGTCAGACTATTGAAGACAAGATAGGATATATTTTGGTTGTGGTTTATTTCAGGATTCAGGTTTTCATTGGTACAGATTTATCTGTTCACATACACTCTCAACATTATTTTCGCTCTTTTTTTCAATTGTTAGTGCGGATAGGATTTGACAGTCCATTGGTCGGTTGACCTTTCTTTCTTCTAGGCTTTCTAAGTACGCCAGCGTGTTCTTCAGTTCATCCAGAGTTGGTGTTCGACTGCTTTATGGTGACTGTTCTGGGACCCTGAAAGTGGTCCACATGTTTTGTTTTTTACAAGTTACTTCATGCAAAGTATAGAAATTTAGATCTATCTCCTTTTTGCAGAACGGATGGAATTTGGTCTCCATCTCGATATTGTTTCGCGTTTGTTTTCTTGGTTCGGCAAAAATCGCTTTGTAAATGGAGTTGCTTTTCCTTCTCGCTTTTTCGGCATTTTGGTCCTTGAAGTATTGTACATAGCCATAGGATAGACGCCATTTTTATCTCGTACTGTGTCGTAGTATACCATTGGTTAAAATTGAGCAAAGTGTCTGAAGAATGCTTCATCTTTCTCTTTGTCCTTGCCTTCCCAGGGTAGCAGACAGAATAGTCTATCTTTGCTGAGTTCATCATTGTGCTGCGTGTTGGTTACGACATGCACTTCGGATCTCACTGTGGGTGTTCTTTTCGTTGAAATCGCCATATTTTCTCTTGAAGGTCCAGCCATTAATCTCGTGCGCCGTTTCAGCTTGTTTTGCTTCATGAGTGTAGCTTTCAGTTCATTGGCTTTTGTTGCTAGTTTTGCAGTGTCGAAGCATAGGGTAACTTTTTTGCTTTTTGGGTCCCTTCTGTGGTCCTCTACATATACGGCGTATGGTGTGCCTATGTATTCATATTCTTTTACTATGATCCATAGAGATATATTGATGTCACAGAACATCGACGTGTTGGTTCGAGCGTCCATGATATCCTGGTTTGTAAATAAACGTTATTCTTATAGGGTACTAGCCTAAAGTTCTATCGCGTGTAAGAATTCGCGTATCTGTGTGATATTTCGGTTTTGAACATTGTTTTCGGGCATTTTCGGTGTGGAGGGTTTAGGGCTGTCTATGAGGATCGTTTCTACTTCCACGTTTGTTGGGACTTTATTGCTATTCCCAGCTGATTGCTCTACCAGATAAATGTTGCTTTTTTACTTTGGGCGTGTTATCATTATTCCACGTTTCACCCCTATTATTACTATCAATATTAATTGAAAGGTCACGCTACCATACAACAAATTATTTGTATAATAATCTTTTGTGATGTGTTATTTCGTTTAATTCACTAATCATTTATCTTAAAAGTTTTGCTTGGTTAAATCCCGATTTGGGTCCGAGTATTTCAATGCTTGGTGGTAGACCATTGTCAAAGTTCGAGTTTTGAGGGCTTAGTGCTGGGTACGTGTTTTGTATTTTTAGGTCAATCTCGGGTTTGTACAGATATCTCTTTTGGCTGGATTTGGTTTCTTGACGAATTATCAATGTATCCGCTGTTCTGCCTACGCATGTTGGTGAGGTGCGTATAATGCCGGCTTCTTTTAAGGTTATTTTCACGTCTTCTTAATTTCGACATGAGAGTCGCAACTGGTCAGGATCCGTTGTGGAAAATAACCACGATTGGTCATTTTCTAGATATTTCCATTGCGCCTTGGTACTGGTCTTGTATCTTACATGACAGCTTTTTAACACTTGAGCACTAGGATTTAACAATATGGTTTCTTCGCAGTCCTGGGTATTTGGTGTGCTCTGAAGAAGTCCTAATACTGGGCAAATGGGTGCTTAGTGGGTTCTAATACACTTGGTTGCAAGGTTATCATCAAATTTAACATATTTTCCTCGTTTGAAATTATCGCAATGTATCTGTGCGAGGATTCTATGGAGGTTAGTCCGGTAGTGTTGTTGGTTTTGTGTTGGGGTACTCTACAGCGATGGTCCTGCTATTCTCGTGAATAGCGTCGATTTCCGATACTTTTGTGATTTCCTCTATCCTTAGATGTTCCGTTGGTATTGCGAAATCCAAGTTGCTGCTTGTCCTTTTTACGTCTGTCATTATTTGGTATATAATTTTTGTTGTTAAAAGTTCAGGATGTATTTTTCCTTCTTTTAAGCATCTCAGTACTTTTAGCACTTTTTCATTACTTCTTATTAAGTGGTCTAGTGTTGATTCTAAACGTCTCACATATACTGTCATTTCCACTAGATGTTTCGGCTCTTCATCTTGTTTGACCATATTATTGACTGTTTTGGTTAGGACGGCTTCAAAGCTTTGAAGTACCTTTTGATGGTTCTCGATGATATTGTGCAACTCTTCAAATTGTGCTGACACTATGTGCGCAATTCGTCTATAATTTGTACCATTTCGGTCTTGAAATAGGTTGTCTATGTTTTTGTTGATGTCATCTACGTCGTCTGTTGTGACTAATCCAAATGAGCTTTTACTTAGACTGCCTACTAGTGGTCCTAACCTTTTTGTACGAATACTTCTGGGGTTTCTTGTGATTGGATGGTTGTAATGCCCCATGGTTTTGATTGTTTCCTTTATTTCTTCTTGTATGTCGTTTAAGGTTTGGTGTTTAAGCTCTATGAGGTCCAATCCTAGAGCATGTTTACATTTATTTTCTGCTATTCTTGTTATGCAGTTGTTGTAGACGGCTTGATATGAGTCCAATGAACTATGTATCTGCATGAAATCGTCGACGTTGATGTAAATTTGGATTTTCCAGTCGGCTTTCTTAATTATTATGGTGTCCATTTTCTCAAAATATATGGCAGGGTTCGGGTTTAAAGGGTCCAACTAATACAGAGGTCTACAATGGGTCATCATTTTCATGCTTAAAATTGTTAGAATGTTTATGTGCGGGTATCTCGACCTGCAAAAATATAGTCATTAGTTTACAAGCATAAACGATATTGTACCTTTGATTATTTTTTTTATTTATTTGATCTAATCAGAACTCGTGTGAGAATTCGCTTTGACATCTTTTAATTTGTCAATGTGTTTTCTGACTCTTTTTCTGTTAGGGTATTCGAGGATTATATTCTTTCTACCGACGAATTCTACAAGTTTTAACGGCTTATTCCTATATGAGTCAAATTTGTGGACACGGGGTTCTTTAAGGGGGCACACCACCTTTAAAACTCGAAAAAATAATTATTTTTAATTTCACACAGATACGTTGGATTGATTTGAAATGTTTTATACATACGTAACACAAATTTTTTTTATTTGAGAATTTTGTTGGCTTATTTAGTCATAATGTTTCCTAATCAAAAATCAAACACCGAAAAGCACTGTCCACACGTTTCGAGGACAATGTACAGCCCAAATGGGCTGAAAATTTTTTGACATACTCTTAAAAGCACTAGTTTTGGTATGAATGGAGGAAATTTAATTTAAATGAATAGAAAACTTTTTAAAAATAAAACAAGTCAAAAATAATGAAAAAAAAAGGCTAAAACAACTAAAATTTTTTTATTTTTAAAAAGTTGTAAAGAATTTGGATTTGAGTGTATATTTATTCAAATTCGAGAATAGTTTTGTTTATTTATTAGGATCATATCTCTGAGAGTATATTCGAATGAACCCTATGAGTAGGGCATAACTTCTTTCTAATGACCTATTTGTTTGAGGTCTATCCTGAGGTTGTCAAATGGTTTATTTTGAATAGTTTTAATAGCTATTCAACTATGCTTGACAAGAAACTGGTTCCTCTGTCTGAGAGTATGGCTCTCGGGGCTCCAGCTATTGTCGTTGCGTTGAAATTTTTGATAGGTATCGCTATTAGATATTTGGTTAAATTACACTGCATTGTGAAAAGATGGCAGTTCCCTCTTGGTGCCATCTTCAATTTTCCCACTGTGTCAATTGACACCTTATCTAAAATCGAAGGCTTCTATCAGTGTGGCCGTGATAATCATTGGTTTTCTTGTCTTGAACCGTTCTATTTTCCGTTCTTAGCAATTTGCACATCGTCTGATAGGTTTGGTGGCCAATTATTTCTTTGCTTTATTTCTTGGCTGGTGCTTCTGCTTTTCCGTAACACATCGCTACTCTTATCCTACTGTGGCGAAATTATTCGTAAAGTATTTCTATGATGGTTGGTGAGCCCATCTGGTCCAGAATGTCTCCTTTCGTGCTACTCTGAAACTTTTGATTTTTCTGTTAAAGAGTGTTTCTTTTAAGTTCTTGAGTCCTTTATGCACATTATCTATTCTACACATTCTAATTGTATTGAAGTTCTTTTCCTTCACTATTACAGTGAATATTTAGTGTTTCTTGAGAGGACTGACTAAAACTTGTCCTGGTTTTGGTTCCCTGTTCTTTATTTTCATTAAATCAATGGCTCCTATTTCTTCCAGTAGTCTGGTAACGGACCATGTGTTGTCACAATCCGCTGATAAGAAATGTACAATATTGTCTCGCTTGTGTGTGAGACACTCCCTCACGGTGATTAGGTTATGGGGAACTCGCATGGTTTCTGCAGTAATGTAAGTTAAATCGCTTTAAGATTTTTGCTCTCCTTCTGTATGTCATGACCTTTATTCAGTGATTCTAAACCTGGTGGTGTGGGTAGGAGATAAGGCATTGTGGTTTCTGGTGGTTTTGAAAACCTTATATCTATGATCGATCCTTCTTTGGCTTCTATATCACTCAACACTCCTAATTTCCTTTGGTTCTTTGACTTTTTTCTCGGCGTGCTGTTGGCCGTAGGCCTATCACTTTATATTGAGAGCGTGACCGATAGTGTTTTTCTCACTGGTGGCAATATAATGTCCGTTACACTTTCGATATCTGACTCATTTCCTGTGTCTTCTTATCCTGATGTTTCTTGTAGTTTTTGTCGTGCACGTTTTATGAGAGTCTGAACACTTTTTCTCCAGACTTTGTCTACGTCAGTTTCTTGTTCAAATCGTGGATCCGATGTATAGATTGCTTCACGCATATCGTCGGGTACATTGTCGTCATCAGAGAAGTGTGCGGGTAAATCTAGTTGTATAGCTATTTCAGTTGTTGATTGATTGATATCACGTTCTTTATCTATTTCATATTTTCTCATGTTTTCATCAAAATTTCTGCTAGCTTCTTCTACTTCTTGCTTTGTTAGGGTGGTCTTGACTGACAAATTTTCTATCGATTCTTCGTCCGCATTCTCTTCAGATCGGGAGTCTTGCTCTGCCCTCTTTTCTATTGCGATGTTGCATATGATTTTGTCTTGACTGTTTTCTGAAAAAGATGTTTCGTCTTTTGGTACTTCTTGGGCTTCGTCTTACTGGTTTCTAAGTCTGGTTGTCGCAATCCTCTGTATCTGGAGTCTGGTGGAGCACATCCTTGCGATTTCTCGAGCCTTGTCAGTATCGCCATCACTGGTATATTTGCTTGATTTTCGTGAAGATTCCCTTGGTTTGAAGTTCGGCTTTGGTTGAACGCCTGCATTTGTTTCTTATAACTCGTTTGATCCATGTTCCTTGGTTCCTGTTGGTTGTTCCGTCTTGAGTAATTCTGGTATTGGCTCGTCATCTTGGGCTCGTGACGAGCCTGCTGGTAGTTTAAATTATCTCAATTTATTTTGACTATCGTATTTGGGGTCCTCGTTAGGCCAGCTGCTGCTGTTCCTTCTGCTGGGCCAGTTCTTAGTATTTTCATGCCTTCCGGTTTGAGGATTGAATATTCTTTGACTCTCTCGATAGGCACTTCTCTGGCGCCAATTGTTGCCTTCTTTTCGATCATTGCTATAGTTTTGATTTTAGCGAAATCCATTTCCATAATTCGTACTGTTATAATTACTTAAATAATTTTGATTTTGGTAAATATTTTCTCGATAATGGTTTTGTTGGTAACCATTTATTTGGCGACGGTTGTCAGAATATCCATCGCGTGGTCCATTTTGAGATTGATCTTGTACATATACTATGTATTCGGGTTCTTCATATTGATATCGTTCCTCCATGTAACCTACGTAGTGAGGTTCTTCATGTTGGCCATTTCTATATCGATCTTTGTCTTCGTATCTTCTACTATTTCTATAGTTTAGTCCAATTCGTGGTTCACTACACAGTATTGGGTTGTTGTAGCCATGATTTCTGCCACGGCATGGTCTGGAATCATGGAATCCGAAATTATATTAGCTTCCATCTCGTTTCTAAGTGTACTGCTTCTTCATATGCTTCACAAAGTGTTGCCGGTTTGCTATAATCCACTCTTTCAGCTAGATTGGCATGGAAACCTTTTATAAATATGTCGACAGCGAGTGATTTCAATAAGTCCATCATTTCCTTCTTGTAACTGTTTCCTTTTTCTTCCTGGAGTGCTGTTTTTGCACTGTCAAGCAAGACATTGATTTTATCGTAGAAATCACCTACGGTGTCATGTTATCTCATTCAAACATTCTGTATTTTGTTGTTAAAATAACTAAAATTTCTTCCTGTTCTAAATCTCTGCTTCAAATGTGCTATTAGTTCTTCCAGTCTTGTGATCTGTTCATTGATTAACCTTTTCTTCTCTGGTCCGATGATTTTGTGGAAGGCGTTCTGTAAAAACTGCGGCTGTATATCTTCACTCACTAGAGACGCTGCGTTTCTTAAGTCCTGTATGTACTCTCGAAGACACCTTTTGCCATCAAAGGTGGGTATACTGCTTATGCAATTCATAAGCGCGAAAGTATTCGCCATGCTATTCATTAGCAAGAAATTAGAATCGGATGGGGTTGCATTCGACGCCCGGGAACCTCTGGGATTCGTCTCGTCACCAAGATTTATCTTGAACAATTTTCTTTTTACTTGTAGATAAAAAAAATATATGAAAAAAAAATTTGCCTCTTTTTTTTAAAGAAATGATTTATTAGGGGTCTAAATGATGGGGCTGCTCATTCAATTAGATTATAGGTCGCTAATACATGTGGCACAAGGTTACCAGGAATTACTTAAAACTGGTTTGAGCGGTAAATAAGTGTGGACTATTTGGTCAAAATTAATCTGCTTTGCGTTTATTGATTTCCCTTGAAGCAAACTCCAGAAGTTCATTAAACTTTTTGCTTATCTCGAATTAAAAATTTAAATTAACTTCAGTAACTTTGCTGTTATTCGCGTTTATATTATTCGGCTCCCGATAATATTTACTTAATTGATCATTTATTTCTTTGAGTCTTTCTTCTAGTCCTCTCTTTTCGAATAATAATTTTTGCAAGAAATATTTCCTTTCCGATCTCCTTTTTTTAAATAATTTTCCCCTGCCTGAGCAATTTTCTTTCTTCATGGGTTGTGGTTCTATTAGATGCAGTGACCGCTGTTAGGCTGGTCTAAGGAGAGCCGCTGCTCAGCTGACTTGGGATATACAGAAGTAGCCGCTACTAAGCAGACCGTTTAGGTTGCTGTTAAGCAAACCATGGAATTTGGATTGACCGCTATTGAACAGATCTTAAAAAAAATTAATTATGCCTCGAAAATGTTTATTTGTATGTGCTGGTCATCTCCATAATTTATTTGTTATAATGTTATAATTGTATTAATTGTTTTGTAACGTATTGTCTAAATTTTATCGACGTATTGTCTAAATTTTGTCGCCGTAAACGAGTTCTAGTTTGAATTTCGCGCGCACTCACTGTTGTTTAAAATGGCCGCCGTACTGGTGCCACGGAACTAGGCCTACACAACTAAAGTATCCCTAGCGCCGCCTCTAGCCGAGGCGTTACCTACTATACGTTGTATGCTCGCGTAGTCAACCTCCTGTGCGTCGCGTCGCGTATTTTTAATTCAATTATTCTTGTTCAATTTCTTGCACGCGTCTATTCTTGTTCGGTTCTTGTTCGCGCGTTATTTTTCATCGAAACCCGTAATGTGTATGTTCGCGGGTGCACTCCCTATTCGTGTGTGTACGTTTTGGATCTCTCTATGAATCGAAGCAAAAGGTACGAGTGAATGAAATTGAGGACCCAGGGTAATTCAACTCCAAGTAGTACAACCTGTTGCTATTTTTCAGATGAGTGAATTATTTGATATGTTGTATATAAATTCTACTTGCATAACTCAAGAGCAAATTGCTTTGTGTAAACTTTGTGTTTTTTTTATTATTACAGGTGATTGGATATTGGATTGATCCAGGAAGCTAAAGTTCAACTCCTTCAGCCTCGTCGACCAAAACCAACCGCTATGAGTGTCGATACGCGACAGAATTTTATTTCAATTAACGTATGAATGCAATTTCTTTCTTTTTAAATGTGTGCACGTATAAAACAGCGAATGTTGAATGGCTTTACCCATTTGTTGTCGGCCACTCAACAAATTGCATGATATACTTTTTAAAATATTTATTGCACTGTCTGCACTGTTGGCGCAGAAAATCTAGTCTCGCTCTCCTGGGACTTGTCACCTTTACGGGGCACCTGCATCATTGGCAGAGAAGTGCCAACACAGTTTATATCAACCAGATTTCGGTGAATTTTGCTGTGCGTGTACAAATACACCTATACATGTGAAAATTCTGTGATGCATTTATTTTAATTGGTCTCTCCCTTTTTAATTTTATTCTAATGCTATTCGCACATATTTTAAAGTATTGAATAAAGTTAAACTTCACTTAGATTATCGTTACTATTAAAAAAAATTGTTGTTAAATTTATTATTCGACCTTCTTACTTTTGAAACAAATAATATTTAAAACGATTTAGACTTTTTGCATATCAAGAGACCTCAAACTTTTACCTTTCTTGAGAACAATAGTTATTATAATTCTACTGGATCATGCAGCAAAGAAAACTAATATAATGACCAAGTATCTAATTTCAAATAGTTAAAACAATTTAAACACTCTTTGTAAGTTCTAGATATTCAATCATGCTTCTTTGTTTCAAAAGCGTGGTTGGGACATCACCACACGACGCCACGCTATGTTTCTCTATGCGTCTGCTGCTACCGATTGCACGCTGCTAGGTAATGCAATACCTTATTAATTTCACACTTATTCTTTTTTTTTTAAATTGTAACTGGGCTTTCTCATGTTATGATATATTTCGCGCAACTATTGTTGTATTTTTAGCATATATTAATTAATGTATATATTTTTTTTCTTTTCTCCTAGGCAAAATTTCAATCTTCAGGATACAGTAGCATGCTAAGAGAGAAAGGAAAACAACTATAATCTGACAACCACACACGTGATCGCGGTGGGACCGACAATTTTGTTAGGTGACGGCTAGTCACTTAACCACGTTTATGTTGAGTTGCTCACACGCACGCAACTATACAGCTGCGGGAGAGACTTCACTCATCAAGTGTCCCCTGATTGCCGACACTAATTATTCTCTCTCTCTCTCACCCTATCTTTTTACACACGCACACTCACATATAAATAAATTTTACCTTTGTTTATCTGATGTACACGTAAGGTGATGATTGCTTTCCTTTCGTAGCTGCGTTGCTGGTCTTTCTGCTTTATGTCCACCTTGGACTCGTGTTTCCTTCGTAATTTGATGGTCCGAAATTAATCAAACACTTAGACTTCTTTCATTTCGATAGCTTTATTTATTACAAATCCAATTTGAACCAAAGTTATTGAATTAAATAATAATTCTTAAACTCGAATATTGCGTTACAACTGATAAAATATAACTAGTCACATAACAGTTTGTAATGATATAATCTATGCATTAAATTCAGAATTAATGTTCCTAAAAGAGCATGAAATTGTCTATCATTTCTCGCAAGTCTCCAGATTGGCTGTTTCATCAAATGTAATTAATCCCTTGAAACTAATGAGCTGTTAAAATTTTAAGTTGATCCATGAATTAGTTTTTCAGTAAATATTCGATAATAAAAAATGAATTTTCTAAGTCCAATGCTTACAGGAGTTACATTAATTTGAAATTTTTGGTAAATATAGATATATAGATTACTTTGGGTAAGTTCTTTTTGCAGCTTGTGAAACAGATTAGTTCAGGAATCAAATTTATTTTTCTCTCACCTTGTATATCCTATATAACTGAAAATGATTATTTGTGTTAAAACTAATATCTTGCTAAGTAAAGCTAACTAAATCAAGCTAAAGAACTAAATCAGTTTCGCGATTAATTTTTTTGTTCCCCTTTTATTTTATTTTTTTAATTTTTTTTATTTTGATTATTGGGCTGTAACTTTTTATTACGTACAGTTTGAAAAAGTTTCCCGATACCCGCATACGCTGCCGAATGAGGAGGTGAAAAATAAATTTCTTTAAATCTCATGCTAGTACTGTCCATTGTGTACTGCTGCGACTACTCTTTTTTCTCCTTCTTACTGTGCTTCTTCGCCTTTTTCTTGCTCTCTTCTTTGTTATTATTTTTTTCCTTATTCTATTTCTTATTTATATTTAGTCCTTTTTTTTATACGCGAAAAAAATTTCTCAAATGTAATCTTGCTCACTATACAGCCTGTCATCATAGCCAGCGTTCTCTCATCTGTGGCCGTCTCATCAGCGAGCATACGCGAGAATGCAACTTCGGCCAAGTATTAATTTGGAACTTCCTGCATTAACTCTTTTCTTTTTCTGATTTTTGTACTCAACGATACCGCGGATTTATCACTCCGTAACTTTCGCTTCGACAATGCTGATGCTATTGCTGATGTATCGCTTTCGTCTCCCTCGCTGGTAAACGTGTTACTGTTGTCTTGCTGTGAATTGCGAGCCCGACTGGCGCTAGGTAGATTTTGAGGTGGTGTAAAAAACTAATGCCACCTAGCGTAGATTTTCGAGTTGGTACACTAGCGGATAAATTTTGTGCTGTCGGCATACGTGATAATGATGATGACGAAGGTGGCGTTGCAGATGTCATATTCTGCCAAACGCGTAGGTTACCCACATATTCGTACGATATGAATGCTTCACGAAGAGCAATGGCAAATTGCGTATGACCAGGTGGAGGTGGTAAATTCCTTTTTCTCATAGTATCATTTACCAGATCAATCATGTTAGCGTTTCGTATACGTACACCACCTATTGTCAGGACCTCGTTAGCATCCCAATTCACGTTACCACCAACTCGTAATTTATGCAACATCTTTCCAGCGTTTCGTCGAGATTTTGCAGGTACAGTCTCTATGATAATAGCATGGATTCGATCTTCTTCTTCTTCTACCTGCTGTTTATCATCATCATTATCTACATCATTGTTTGTTATTATTATTTTCATTATTACCACTCTCGCTGCAATTGTAATGAATTGTAATGACCGTAACGTTGTAACACTGAGCAATATTGCGCCCATTTTTCACGTTCACTTTTGTAATTCGTCAAATTTAATATGTCACTCCTTTCAGCATCCAATCTACTTATCACATTACCCGGTGTCTGGACAGCCTTAAACACCGGAGTAGCCATACTTTCCTTGTCGGTAGGGTTTGCTAGAACGTTCTGGATCCGCTGAACGTTCTCGTGCGGTACAAGTACCATCTTTCTTGCGTGCTCCATGTCTCTTTACTTACTAATGATACTGGCCAAAAGAGTGCCAATAAATACCACAATATAACGTAAAATGTACTCTTCTTTTTGATCTTCTTCTTCTCCTTCTTCCTTGATCACCCATTTTTCGTATTTTGATTTTGTACTGAGCTCTAGGATGTTGTTGCTTTTGTAATCCAAAAATAATTGTAGTTTATTGGCTTGTTCATATAAATTGTCAAACAGTTTGGTATCCTAGTCTACGGCAGCGGATACTCGAGACGGTAGAAAAACTTGGTATTACTCGTCAAGGACAGCCACAATTTTCGAACCGAAACGTGTCTTGACAGGCTTCAGTGACGTCATCATGTAATGTCTATCAATTTCCAACTCGGCAATTTTCTTTGTTGGCAGGAATCCACCAGCAGCAATCTTATTCAGTCCTTTCAAACCCATTATTATTATTATTATTCTCTTCCTCTCTTTCTCTCTCTCTCTCTTTCTCTCCCTCTCTCTCTCTCTTTCTCTCCCTCTCTCTCTCTCGATAATACTGACCTCAAAAGCGCATTCGCGCGGAGTTAAATACATATTCTCCCCACCCTTTTGAGACTCCCCAACATCGCTCAGATCATCATGAGCGGCCAATCAACACAGCGATGCCGTCGTAGCATGTATCAGCATCATGCTGTTATCCCTGATTATAATTAGTCTATCTTGTAGCCATAGGGAAAACTTTTGTGCAAGTCAACAAATCTGCGTTTAGCACAGACAGGTTTGCATGTTTTTGTCTCATTCTGCGTTATTACGTCATGAATAATATATGTATTATATGTCTGTTATAATAAAGTATAACAGTATTTGACAAAACTATTTCCGTATTTGGCCTAGTTATTATATCGCGGATCAAGTCGAAATTAACTGCTTGACTATTGTTATGATTGAGGCAAATACCTTTCACTTTGCACACACAGCCCTCTTCACCATTCGATTTTCGACACTTGTACGCGTAAAATTTTGGCCCACCTAACGAAAAACTTGTAATATATGCTCCGGGACCCTTTTCAGCCAGCTCATCCGTTAGACTGCCTAATGATACACCAATCGGCAATTCAAATTCGCCTTCTTCGCCTTTGCTTACGTAGAAAACCGAATCGGTGTCGCGATAGGGAACACGCGAATCCAGAGGATGTAGATATTCAAACAGTTTGAGATATGCTTGAGCATTAGTAAAGGCTGCAAGAACACATTTGTCAGCGACGATACTACTGCACCGCTCAATGCCTCCTCTCTATAGCATCAGTTGATATAGAACGTGTCATCGTTAACAGGTAAAATACCGTTAACTGTCACCGCGGAACTAGTGAGTAAATTCACTAGTATCTCTGGACTTTTTACCACCATTGTCATTGTCAAGTTATCACGCCGTCTAAACTTGCCCCACAATGAATTCGGACAGTTTTGCCACCGATCGTAGTCCCGCATTTAAGTTTATATCATCCTTGTTTACTCACATACCCACCTTGTGCTCCAGCTCGTTCACGTAACGCTCGTTATCTTCATTTGTGACACAGTCTGGTGGGTAACCCGATGCGGCGACTTTTGGAGCAAAAAATTCATTAATGTATTCGGCGAAAATCCCTCCTTTTTGCAACTGTTGATCATATTCGGTCAACTCGTACTGCCAAATTTCCTGCACCTTTTTCACAATGTAACCTATTTCCACAGCTGTTTTCACCTCCTCTGATACCCACGTTCCTCGCAGCACACGTTCTTCCGGATCCTCGTGAGGACAGTCGTCTTGTATCAGTTGCTCGCAACATGTCCGGCGTAGCGGAAAAATTCGTTTACCATGCATTCTCACAGGCAGTATAGGATGATACAAGTTTCGCGGTGGTAACACATCGCATGCTATCAATCCATTTACTCGCGATACATCGTATTGTGTATCATTATCGTCACCTCCCACTGATGCTTCTGGTACTAGCTGTGCTCACTCGTCTGGATCTATGTAAATTTTTGGATGACCTGTTGGATATTTGCCACGTTTACAGATGAATGGGTAAAGCGAGTAGACATCGACATATCTGATCTTCTCCGAGGGTCGGCAATCATACTCTTTCACGGTGTTGCCTGTACGACAGCCAAAGAACGCATCTCTTGAATCCAGTGGCTTTTGTTTAATATTAGACACATATTTGTCTGATTTTATTTTATGACTAACCGCCAAGGTCTTTTCGTAACGGGTATCCATAGATTCGTCACCATTACTGCTGCTTATCAAGCTGACATCTCTGTTGATTCGGTAGCATTGAGGGCAACCATGCCAGAAACCGCCGTGGAACTGAAGTACAATACTACGATGTTCTTCGCCGTCTTGTGGTGTCGTCCGTCACCGTCAACCACATGTCTTCGGGTAGTCTTCTTTCCCGACCGTTCGCCGCATGCTCTATGTCTCGGTTGAGAACCCGCTGTGCCATCCAGTTGAGCCAGTGTATCGCAATCTCCGACTGATTGTCTGTCAATCTATAGCCACGCGACGGTATGAGACCAATTTGATTCATTTTTAAGAATTTTTCTCGAAAAACACGCATATATGTGGAGGCCATGGTTGTACACTCGGCAAAAGGATCCACGTCAAATTTCAAAAAAGTCTCACGAAAAGCTAAACACGCTAGTCTTAATATAGTCACATCTTGTTTGCAATATTTTACAATTTCTCTTTGAAAATTAAACGTGTAATCTTTCTGCACTTGGTCTTCGTACCACTTAAAAAATTTTCTCTATCCTTACTGTTCACCGTCTCTGGTGCGTAGGTGTGAAGAGGCGGTATAGGACCTTCATAATTTTGATTCTCCTCGGTGTTGGGCAGATGAGGGAAAACACCTTTCTCCATTTTGGGTAGACCATAGGCTTTGGGTAATCTACTCAAAGCCTTGTGGAAATAATTTAGACTATCGATAAATGTCGTCTTCTGAATCTCCATAAGAATTATTTTTGAACCATTCATCATTACCGATGGTGTCATTCGTGATTCACCAAACACTTCCACAATATAATTGAAAATAAATTGAGCATTAAAGGCTTGAGAATTGTGCGCTATGCATATCACTTGTTGGAATTCTTGCCTTGGTGCTGTTTGATGGGCTCACGATTGAACACATATTCGCGAATACCGCTCTTTTCACACCTCACTGTGATATTTTTATTTCCTGCACAATATGAACATGTTTGTTGCACAACGCATAAATTAGGAACATGCACTTTTTTCTCCTCATCTCCCGGCACTGATAGAGTCTGACAAGTTTCAAAATTGTAAAATAAAAATAAGATCGGCTTTGATTGACATGCTGTTGTCTTTTTGATCGGTTGCATGTAACAAAGATGTCGGACAGGTTGTCGTGATGTACACGTTGCACAGTACAATACACCACATTCATATTGCTCCTTCTGATTGACACCAATTAATTTGAAACATCTTTGACACAATTTTATCTTATCACACCACTACTACCCCTGTTATACGATCCTTTTTATCTATGATTTTCCAAACAAATTCTCTCAAAAAATAGTCTATCACAAATATTACATTTTTCTAACGACTCCGCTAGATTACAAACCGGTGACGACCTGCATTTGTGGCATGTGTTGGTACACCTGTGATTCTCTACTCGTCAATAACTTTCATTGTAAGGTGTGCAGTAACCAGCACTGCCACTTGCACCAATCAATGGCATTTTTCTGTGTCCTACCACTGCATTTTCTAATTGCATTCCAATAATCATGGAGCTGTCCACTGCGAATCTGTCCTCTGATAGCGTAAGCATATGCAGCTGCTAAACTCCTGGGTAGGCAAAGGGTATCAACATTACTGATTATGAGGATAGATTTTTTATTTACTGACAACTTACTTAAACATTCTCTGCCACGACCGACTACACCTTTCACAATGGCACAGTTAACCACTAGAGTTTCATTTGTATTTAAATTATCATTATTACTATTACACAACACTATAAAATAACCCCCACAGATCATCTAGTAGAAAGTTTCTTATGAGTCTAAATGAGAGCCACACTGGTTCATGATTGAATTTTTCGGATGTGATAGTTACACCTATATAGTCATCCGGTTGGCCTCTTCGACACAATTTTTTATGCACATCTTGCACACATCCTTCGAACCACCTACGTATATCACTGCCATCCGGTGGGGTTGGTATTAGTCCTTTAATTTTGGTTCCCTCATAACCCAATTGTCAATAGAATCGCGAGGTCTCACTTTCAATTTGAAAATGAGATTGTTGACCACCACCACCACTACCACCACCGATTTGTCCTTCTCCTCTGACTTCTTATTCTTCTTCTTCTCTGCCGTATTCTTCTTCTTCTTCTTCACCTGTCTGTAACAAAGAATCTGTAAGATAACAATAACTCAATAACCCAATAACCAAACGATTAAACCTTCAATCAATTTACATATTATTTTTTATTTTTACCTTCTGCTTCTTCTGCTGCTGTATCGGTACTGCTACTATCACTGGTATTGCTGCTATTACTGCTGCTAGAACGGAGCCAACGTCGGTGCCTTTTAATTTGTCGCCCACTTGTTGTTGTTGATGATGATGATGATGCTGAGGGTAGCCTGCGTCGTCTATCGTCGTTGTTAGATATAGTTGGTTCCAGATGTTGGATAATTGAACTAGTAGATGGCGTTGGCTGCTGCTGATGGTTTCTACCTTCCCTAGCTAGAGTCGTGGTACGTGTCATAAAAATGTGTGCAAAACAAATTGTGAACATGCAAAATTTTGAGTACACATACACCACTCACCAGAAATACTTGATAATAGCCCCAGATCATATTTACAAATACGTATAATGTTATCACCTTTAACATCTCGACGCATCATATTGATCACTGAAAGGCAGAAAAATACACCTTATATCAATCTATATATCAGAATTAAAATTTAGCAAAAATGTTGGACAGGTATACTTTTGATGACGATGCAGCATTCTTTGTGCTAGTAGATGTTCTTGATCACGACGTTGATAAATTGTGTCCAGAGCGATCGACAAAATATAAAATCGAGCCTGGATGGCATGTTTCAATGCAATATTGGGTGTGCCATCAAGTCCTGGAGCCTTATTGTTTCCAAACCTCCTGCAGGCTGATAGTAGCTCTTCCTCCGTAATTAAGGGTATATTATCTACATCTATTTCTTCTACCATAGCACATGGAATGTCCGGCTGATTTGGGAAGAGTGTTGTTACCACCCTGCTTAGTGCCTCTGGGCACTTTGGTGGGGGTATGTAACTTCCCTTGATCTTCTTCATGACAACACGTGGGGCTGTCGCCTTGATTCAACAACACCAAGTCTAGTAGCGTGAATGCCTCCAGTAACACTCGTCCCCGTTTATTGGTTCTGCTACTACCCCACTCGATCGCCGATGCGTTAAAATCTCCTGCTATTATAGCTGGTTTTTTATTCGTAGCGTCTTGTACCAGCCGGTCCAGTAGTTGCTGAAACTGCTCTATTGATGCGCTAGGCGGGACGTAACAACTGTATACATGTATGCCGCCTATTTTCGCTCTTACGAAGCCATTTTCCTTTTTACCATCTTGCCCTGGAAGGTAAAGTCTTTGCGTGCCCAGATTGCGGCTTTACCTGAGGCGTCAGATTCCCAGGATAGTTCATTCAAATCTTTGTACTGCTCACTGATGAGAGCGACATCGAACTTGTGTTCTCGTACAAACTGACAGAGAAGGTCTTGCGCAGTCTCACAATGGTTGAGATTTAGCTGGACTATTCTCATTACCCTTTCCTGATTTTTTTAACCGCTGCTTGGTAGGCTGGGCACAAGTAGCTACCAGTGACATGGTTCGTCGGTATATTGTCGCCTTTTTTTCGGCACAGTAAACAACACGGTTCATTACGGCAGCTATTTGCTTTATGCCCCGTCTTACCGCATTTGTAGCAGCATTTGCTGCTATCCTGCGGATCAGTACACTTGATAGCGACGTGGCCGAAACCAAGGCATTTATAACACCTAATCGGCCCCTTACTGCGGTTCGATGTACGGATCCTACAGTTGACCCATCCGATTTTAATTTTCTCTAGCTTTGTGAACTTGGTCGCTATTTCTTTCGACAACTGCACAACAGCTATTTGCGTATCTTCGTACGCTTTTCTCAGCGATTTTACGGCACTGATCTTAATCACATCTCTTTCTCCTATTTCCCTTTGCAAGGCCTCCAGTACCTCCTCTTTTGAAGTAAGTATGTCGAGGTCCCTTATTTCAAAGGTCTCCTCTTGCTGCAGTGTTTTTATTGTGGTTCCTTCCACTAGTACTGCTTCAACCGCTTCTTGAAAGTATGCGGTTTTAACATCTTTTGTGCGTTTGAGCTCTATGAGGAAATCTCCCGCCACCGTTTTGCGTATTCTATTTACGCTATCTCCTATGGCATTCCGTGAAGGAGCAGTTCTCAATGTTGACAAAATGTCCACATAGCTCCTTCCTTCCGGCACCTTAATGATAAGAGCGTCCGGTCTGGTCGGTCTTGTCCGCTTTGTTTTGTCTCCACTGGTCCTACTCTGGTTGTTAAAGCCAGGAGCCTTGTTGTTCACCTTACTTGACTGTTTCTCCTTTCTTTTGCCTTTCTTGTAACGACCTCTTGCCAAGTTGCCTCTTTAGGTCTTTTACTCTCTTTCTCCTCTTTGTTACTCCTATCCTGCGGAGTATTTAAGGCCTCCCTTGGTTTACCCGCCTTTTTCGGTTTCAGACTTGGTGTTGTCTGAGTTTCCTTGCCTTCCGTTCCTGGACGTTGGCACTGTAGCAGGTCATCCTCCGCGCTGCACAAACTTTTATACATGACACTAATGCTTCGTGCCATGTCCTTGATAGTTTTATGGACGTTATTTTTGTCCCTTACAAACTCTCTTAGTTCCTGGATCTTTTCTCCTAGACGCTCCAGCTGGTCATTTCTTCTTTCAAGGTTGTAGTCCCAGTTTGAGTTACTGCCTCCTTGATTTACCTGCTCTTGTTCCGTCCGTATTGCCCTTTCAGAAATAGTCTTTATTGGACTACACTTCATGGCAATCGTTTCTCTACTGAGACTGCTGTTATCGTCCGATCTCTGGGTAGGGAACTCAGTTGCCAAGACACTTTTTGGGGTATCCGAAGTCCCCAAGTTTGATTTCTTTGATGTACTATGCATTTTTATTTTTATTTATCCTCCTCTTCCAACTTTATTCACCTACCTTCCACTGAGCTCTCTCCGCGAAGCTATGCTTCACAGGCGTGAATTTTGGCCTCATACTCCAGCGCAAGTCTTCCTCAAAAAGCCTCCGGGAAAGGGTAACGAGGCCCCCCCTCTGACCACAATAGGGCACTTTTCGGGCGCCACCCATCACTATTGAGATCATTGGGATTTTCGCCGGATGATAGGGCAGCTAGGACGTGTCGGCGAAGCATCCCCGGGCCCCTGTACTTTCCGGCAGCCTGGGAGTGTCAGAACCCAGTTTATCTCGTATCCTTTCCCTTCAGCAGCCGAAGTCGAGTCGGACTGCGGCAATCGGCAAGCGCCTGCTTAGTCATAACCCTAAGATCAAACCTTGTTTCCGGTAGTGACAGATCTTCAATAAGCTGCTTGGGCCGCGGGAGATATTTTATTTCTCACCAACCCTCTGTATGCAGCACTACGTACGTAGTACTATGCGCTTACAGCGAGCGTTCCTCTATCTGCCACCCGAGGACGCGCCACATAGAGTACAGCTCCCCCTCGTGGTGTTTTTTTTTTTTTTTTTTTTTTATTGGAGAAAGAGGTTGGAGGGAAAAATCTTAATAGACCATGACATGGCCTGAGCTACCGTGTGTTGGATTCTCACCAACTAAAACCCTTCGTTTTGCGACTGAATATAGAATCCAATTGCAACCCGAATACTCTTCGCTCCCTTACCAATTTGTCGGTGAGGAGGGCCAAGCTCCGTCTTCAGTGCCTTTTTTCTCCCGCGGTACCACGGTCAAGTATTACTTCGCGGGGGGGCATAGGGACATTGCCCTTGTCTCCTTGATGTGATTGTCATTCCTTATGCGCCCATATTTAGTAAATCTACTATCGTACCTTCTTCATTATAGGCTGCCGTCTGCTTCTTGCCGCATCGTCCGGTCGTCAGCTTCTTGCAGCATCCCTCGTCTTCTTCTCTCTTCGTCACCCCTCACTTTCTTGAGGATGACCGCGGCGTAGTTACTAACCACGTGCCAGCCCTCAGCGGCGGCGAACATAGCTACCATAATAGACTCAGGAGTTGCTCTGGTCTAGAGGTAGCGTTCAAACTCTTCACGCTCCTGCTGGTAACGCGAGCAGTAGCAGAAAACGTGCTCAGCGTCCTCGCACGTGTCCAAACATGCTGGGCAGTCTGGACAGTCTTCTAAATTAAATCTACACAGGTATGCTCGATAGCATCCATGTCCCGTTAAAAATTGCGTGAGGTAGTAGTTTACTTCCCCGTGTCTTCTTTTGATCCAGTCTTCAATCTTTGGTATAAGTCGGTGCGTCCAGCGCCCTTTCAGGCTACTGTCCCATCTTCTCTGCCACTCAGCTACTGTTTGTTCTCTGGCAGCGTTCCAGATTTCTGCCTTCATTCTATCGTTGTTCTCCTGTTTTGCCATGTATATGGCCTTCCTCTATAGTGCTAAGAGGTCGATGGGCGGCATGCTTGCCACGACGCTTATTGCATCGTCCGATACCGTGCGGTAAGCAGACGCTACTCATAGCGCACTCCGTCTATACGCGGATGACAGGTTCCGCGCATAGGCTTTGATTGCCATTGCATCTGCCCAAATTGGTGCCCCGTACAGCATAATCGATGTACTGACACTTGCTAACAGCTTCTTTTTCTTCTGAGTAGCTCCACCGACATTGGGCATGAGCCGAGATAGAGCAGCAGTCGTTCTTGACGCTTTTTCACCTGTTAATTCAAGGTGCTGTTTAAACGTCAACTTTTCGTCTATAGTAACGTCCAAATACTTGATAGCCGAATTAGAGGTTATCTCATGGCCGTCTATCATTAGAGCGATCGTCTCCATTTTCTTCCTGCTAGATATCAGGATCGCCTCGGTCTTGTGTCGAGCGAGTTCAAGTCCCGTTTCTCTCAGCCACCTCTGGATGGTGGTGATCGCTTCATTGGTGATTTCAGCGACGTCTTCTTTTTCCTTCCCTACTACTACAAGAGCTATGTCGTCTGCGAATCCTACTACCATAGCCTCCCGCGGGAGTTGTAGTCTCAGCACTCCGTCATACATAATGCTCCACAATGGCGGGCCAGTACTGATGCCTGTGGAACACCTGCCGTGACCTTGTAGGTTTCAATGCCGCGATCCGTTTCGTACAGTAAAGTTATGTCCTTCAGATAGTCGGCCAACATCCTCCTGATGTAGGTGGGCACCTCAAGCTTTTCAAGCGCTTCATGTATCTTCGTCCAATTTGCAGAGTTGAATGCGTTTTTGACATCCAAAGTAATAACTGCACAGTACTTCTTTGTTCCGCCCTTCCACCGTTTTCCACTGATGGCTGCACGGGCTGTGTTTACCACTAGGCCGATCGCGTCCAAAGTAGATCGGCACTTCCGAAAGCCATATTGGTGCTCGGCAAGCCCCTTGGTCTCTTCGATTATGCACTCCATCCTGCTGCTGATAATGCGCTCCAGTATTTTTCCTTGTGTGTCCATCATACATAATGGTCTGTACGATGTCTCCCCTCCGGGCGCTTTGTTATCCTTAGGTAACAACACAAGTCGCTGCTTTTTCCAGTTCATCGATAATCTCCCTTCTGCTAGGCATGCATTGTAGAGGCCAACAAATTCTTCAGCTTTAGCCTCGATGGCATACTTTAGCGCCACATTTAGTATGCCGTCAGGATCGGGAGCCTTATTGTTTCCTACCCTCTTACTTGCTACGAGTAGCTCCTCAACTGTAATTGGAGGTATATCTTCTTCCCGCACTTCCTCTGCTATAGCATATGGTGCGTCCGGCTGACTTGGAAAAGTTGTTGTCACAACCCTCTTTATTACCTCTGGGCACTTTGGTGGGGGTATATAGCTTCCTTTGAGTGTCTTCATAACTGTTTTGTAGGGCCTGCCCCATGGATCTTTATTGACTCGATGCACTTCTTGAGGGTGCACTTGGCTTCTTTCATTCTTCTGCTGCATTCTTCTACAGCTTCGCTTCCAATACCGGTTCGGTAAAACTTTTTCCTTGCCCGTTGCTCCAGCCTTCGTGCTCGGTGGCAGGCGGAACGCGCTGATCTAATCTTCTCGTTCCACCAATATACTGGTGCCCATCTTTGATTGGGCACTTTTCTTGGCATAACTGCGTCACAGGCTCGGGTGAGCCATTTTGTCATTTGTTCAGCCTTGTGTTCTGCTGATCCCGTCAATTGGATATTTCCTAACATCATCAGAAATAGTTCCTTGTCTTTCCATTCCATTTTCGTACTTATAGGGTTAGTACAGTGTACCATGTTTTGTGTGTCCAGCTCCATTATAATGTCGTGGTGATCACTATTCGTGAAATGATCGCTAACGGTCCATTTACTCACCTCTTTTACCAGACATAATGTTCCCAGCTATAATAGCTGGTTTTTTAGCCTGACATCTCGTACTAGCCGGTCCAAGAACTGCTGAAACTGATCTATTGGCGCACTGGGTGGGGCATAACAGCTGTATACCTGTATACCCTCAATATTTGGGCTGGCAAAACCTGCTTCTTTGACTTTCATCCTACTTTGAAAGGTAAGGTCTCTGCACGCCCAAATAGCTGCTTTACCGGAGCCATCGGATTCCCACCTTGGTTGTTCAAGATCTCTGTACTGCTCACTGATTATAGCGACATCAATCTTCTGCTCACGGACGTATTGACAGAGAAGGTCCTGAGCTGTCTCACAGTGGTTCAGGTTTAACTGTACTATTCTCATCTTCTTTGTTTTGTGGCTTTCACTGCCGCTTGGTACGCTGGGCAATCATAGCTACCTGCGGCATGGTCGCTTTTCTCTACGTCGTCCTTTCCTCTGTAGAGAATGCAGCTGGGCTAGTTTGTGCAGTCTTTCGCTACATGTCCCGCTGAGCCACATTTGTAGCAGCAGCGGCTTCTGTCGTGCTGCTCAATGCAGCTTGCAGCAGTATGGTCAAAGCCCAAGCATTTATAGCACCTGAGCGGGCGAGTGTCTCGCTTTATTGCTCTTATTCGGCAGATAACCCACCCTATCTTTATCTTCTCACCCTTCATAAACTTCTGGGCTATCTGGGCAGGTATCTGTACTATTGCTTTCTGCGTATCTCCATAGGCTTTACGAAGCGACTTAACCGCCGTAGGTTCGAAATTCTGTCCTTCCTCGTTATTTTTGCGTAGTGCGTCCACTATGTCCTCCTTAGTGGTCAGCATGTCAAGATCTTTAATCTCAAAGGCCTCTTCATGATGCAGCTCCCTGATTGTAGCAGTTTCCACTAGTACTGCTTTCACCGCTTTCTGGAGCTCAGCGGTTTCCACCTCCTTGGAACGTCGTAGTCCGAGTAGCAGATCTCCTGCTGTCGTTTTGCGTATTTTATGTACGCTGTTTCCTAACTTTTCTAGGCTAGGCTCTGCCGTTATTTTCTTTAGGATTTCGGCGTAGCTTTTTCCACCCTCGGCCTAAATGACTAAGGCGTCAGGTCTAGGGGGTCTTGCTCTTGCCGTCCTACTTTTTCTGGTGCCTTTTTGGTTTTGGCCACGAGCACCAGTGTTATCCTTCCTGTTTACGCTTTTTTCTTTTTTCTTCTTTGCCTTCCTTGTCACCACCTCTTCCACGAGTCTTTCTCCCTCTGGTGGACATTGTCATCGGCTACTCTTCTTGCAGAGTTCGCCCCACTAACGCGGCTAGCCTGCTGTGGTTTCCCCTTGCCGACCGGCTTAGGGGTCACTTCGTTCGCCTCTGCTAGGCTAATCGTCCTTTCCAGAAGGTCAGGGGTTGTTTGGGTCACCTTGCCCTTAGTCCCTGGCCGTTGGCACTGCATAAGGTTATCGTCTGCAGAGCAGAGAGCCCTGTAGCTGGCCCTTATGCTCCGGGCGAGATCCTTGATTTGCTTGTGCACATTGCGTCTGTCCCTGACATAATTGATCAGCTCATCGATTTTGCTGCCAAGGCGATCTAGGTGCACGTTTTTGGAGGTCGCGCTTTCTGCTCGCTTGTCGCCATCTGCGTCTACCTCCATAGTCTCTGCCTTCTTTCCTGTAGCATTACCATTGCCTTCCCGTGCCAGGTTACCTACAACGGGGCTGGTTGTATTGTGAATCGAAAGCGTAAATTCGCCTCTCCCAGATCCAAGGGGTTTATCCCTAAGGAGGCGAGCGTCGACCACCGGGGCTGATACCCGATCGGAATCAACGGCAGGATTAGTAATGCCTGCCTGGGTACTCATATGTTTGAGAACGCTTCTTGATTGATTGTCCTTGCCACCCTAAATACCTGATGTTTCGGTAATTCTAAACAGTGCTGGGGTGCCGAGGACTTTCGTGGCAGCACCGTTAGCTTATCAGATGATCAGAAGATCTCTCATCATGATGAGAGACACCGAGGGTGATTCTTTCATTATGGTGCGTGATGAGTCGATAGGAAACGAGAATAATTGTAAGTATTGAGCCAATTAAAATACAAATATTAATTTTTCATTTTAATTAAATAATTTTAATTCTCTCAATACTGACGATAAAGACGCTGCACACTTAGTTACAGCCAATTGTAAGTGGTGAATAAATTATAATTAAAATTTATAATAATTTAATCTGTATATAATTTTCATTTATTGTTTTTTCTGCAATATAAACGCACGCTCTAATACTTAAGCTTCAGACAGGTCAAGAGAGAGGCAGCAGCGTAATCGAAATGGAAACAATGACGACGTATCCGAAAATAGCTGTAGTGATGGGGAGCGCCAACACAGAAGGCTTACCCGCAGTAGTAGCAGTAGCAGCGGGAGTGACAGTAGTAATAGCAGTAGCAGCACTGATACAGCTGACGGAGAAGGTAAGACTCTTATTTAAATTTGTTTAATTTAATAAAGTATATGTATAAACTGGCCGATCTTATAGATGCTCATTTGCAGACCGGTGAAGGAGGAGAGCGACCTAGATTTGTGATTCAGAATGAGGCAATGTGTTTTTATCGATATTTTGCATATGAGGGTAGAGAGATCGGTGGAATCATACCGCAGCCACCAGCCAATGCCCATGTTTACAACTGGTTGAAGGGTTGCATGCAGAACCTTCATCGGCAGCTTTGTGAGAGAGGTGGACCAATGGATTTTGTTGGTGTAACCATCAATTCGGACCAGTTTAATCATGGACCCTTCTGGCTATCATTCAGACTTATACAGGATTTTCAATTCGAAGATCTTTGGGAAATATTACAGAGTGCTATGCAAAGTGCGAACGAGTTTAATGTAAATGAACGGTTATCCGTTAATTATGGTGTTGTCAGAGGTGTGGACGGTCGTAGACGAGTTCGTTTAACCGAGGAGTCAGTAAAAAACAATCTATATTAAACATCAATAACGATGACAATCTTTGTCTACCGCGAAGTTTAGCTGTTGCTTATGCCTATGCCATCAGAGGTCAGGTGCGCTCAGGACTGCTTCACAAATATTGGAACCAGATTCGTCAATCACAAGGGAGAATTCAAAAAACTGCTGCTACAGATCTTATGAATTTGGCAAACGTTCAAGTGCCGGTGAAAGGCGGTGGACTAGCAGAAATCCGTAAGTTTCAAGATTTCTTCGCTACTAACGGTACGGTAATCGTAGTTTATAATTTTTCATCGTTCGCTCGTAGAAATCCACCAATCTATGACAGAACACGATATGTCAGTGAAAATCACGGTAATGTTACACACGTATTACGCATAATGTATTACGAGCGGACAAATTATTATCAACCAATATTAAATCTTGTTGGAGTAAGCGATAGCAAGGGCTACTGTATACCATGCAATATAAGTTATTGGCGAGCCGAGGAACATAGATGTTCAAACAAGAGCTATAAGTGCATGTCCGCCACCGTGTAATACATCTGAAAATCTAAAAAAACGTAATGATTGTTTAAGATTATTTTTTGGAATGTTTGTTTGCAAAATTATCTTAAAATAGGATCATATAATAAAAGCAGTAATGTATGCAGTAAAATAAGACTCTGTCAAATTTGTATTAAAATAGTTCAAGTAAATAAAAGTCAGCCGCATGAGTGTAATGTATCTTTTTGTAAAACGTGTAAATCACGATTATCTATTAGACACCTATATTACGTACAACCGATCAAACAGACACAGCGTGTAAGACCAGTCTTATTTTTGTTTTACGACTTTGAAACCCAACAATCTCTTCGGGTGCTAGGTGACGATGAGAGAAAAGTGCGCGTTCAAAATTTGTGCGTTGTACAGCAAGTATGTATCAATTGCATAGAGATTGAAGATATTTCAATTAGATGCGAGATGTGCGGTATTCGGGAATACATGATTAATTGCGACCCGGTAAAGCATCTTGTTGATCTGGCATTGGCGCCAAGAAAACAATTTTAGCAGGTTATATGCATAGCACACGATGCCCACGGATTCGATGCACATTTTATATTTAAGTACATTGTGCAAAAATTCAATCAAGATCGAGTTGTGCCATCGGTAGTGATGAATGGTTCAAAAATAATTTTTTTTGATACAGTGTACGTAAAGTGCGATTATACGTACTTTGCAACTGTTTAAAATCGAATTTAAGGTCCCTGTAATAAAAAAATATTGTTCGATACATGTGCGAAAAAAGATTCTACACTCGTAAGTTTATCACCCTGGCTTCGCTCGGGCGATAAACCTCTCACTCGTGTTGAATCAACTTTTACGCACTTGTATCCAAAACTACTATAATGGAGGTTCTAGATGGAAAGTTTATTGATAGTTTAAATTACTTTCACATGCCTTTGAGTAGTTTACCAAAAGCGTATGGATTATCCGAAATGCAGAATGGTGCTTGTCCGCACTTATTCAATACGATGGAAAATGAGACTTACGAAGGTCCTCTACCACCTCTTGATTCATATTCACCAGACTCGATGGCTATCAAGGAGCGAGAGAAATTTTTGAAATAGTACGACGAACAAGTACAAAATGGCTACGTATTCAATTATTAACGAGAAATTGTGAAATATTGTAAGCAAGACGTGATAATTTTGAGATTAGTGTGTTTAGCATTCCGCAAAACATCCATAAAATTTGGTGTGGACCCTTTCATCAAAGCTACAACCATTGCATCATCTTGTATACGAGTGTTCAGAAAAATTTTTTTTAAAAAGTCTCAATTATGTATTATATTACCTCGTGGTTACAGAATGGTAGACAATCAGTCTGAAATTGTCCTACACTGGCTCTTTTGGATGGAACAACGAGTTCGTCATCGCCAGATCGAGCATACAGGACGAAGTCAGGAAAGAAGACTACTAGAGAATATCTTGGTCGATCTTTACAGTGCACCCCAAGACGGTGAGGACCACAACGGTATCGTCCTTCAGTTTCAAGGCTGTTTTTGGCAGGGGTGCCCCCGGTGTTACAGGATTAACAGAGATATAGATTTCAAAAGTGGTGAATCGATGGATGCCAGATACGAAAGAACATTGGCCATGAGCTATAGGCTAAAGATGGAAAATTACTAGCTGATTGAAAAATGGGAGTGTCAGTTTAAGAATAAGATCTCACAAAATGAAAAACTTTGTGATTTTGTTCGAGAAAATGTGGTGAATATAAAAAGAACGACGAGGGTATAAAATTGAACAAGGATGATATACGTTTCAATGCTGGGTTACGATCTGTGGCTAAACTGTGTTTAAATTCTTTATGGAGAAAGTTTGGTCAACGCAAGAATTTAACAAAAACAATCGTGGTGAAGAATCCAGAGAATCTTGTGAATTTACTTACCAGTGCAGAGGTTAAAGTTAACGGTATTCTATTAGTGAATGACGATACACTCTACGGCAATTGGTGCTACAGAGATGAGGCTCTGTCATCCTCAGTATCGTCATCAATGACAAACGTGGTCCTCGCTGCTTTTACAACAGCATATGCACGTCTAAAACTATTCCGATATCTGCATACCTTGTCCACGAGTTCTCTACTACGACACTGATTTGATATTTTGCGTTAGCAGAGGTTAAATCGGTGAATACGAGTTGCCAATCGGTTCGTTGCTGGGCAGTCTGACAAATGAACTAGCCGACAAGGGCCCTGATGCATATTATAACGACCATTTTGTCAGATGGTCCAAAGTTTTACGCGTATAAATGTAAAAAATCAGATGGTGAAGAGAAGTGTATATGCAAGGTTAAAGGGATTCGGTTGAACTATACGAACAGTGAACAAGTCAATTTTGATTCGATTCGAGAGATGATCGATTCTCCACACCTGGAAATAGTATTGACGAATTCCGCTGTACGTACAACGGTATTTCACGATGTGATATCTCAGAATGAGACAAAGACATGCAAACCTATATATAGTAAATGAAGATTTACAGAGTTAGACAAAAGTTACGCGTATGGCTATAAGATATCGGTAACTGATAGCCTGTAGTTACATGTAGCGAAAATTTGTGTATAGACGACATTACAAAAGAAAAAACAATTTATTGATTGAGAATTGTGCTGACATCGTGCTGATTGAGCACGACACACCACCATCAACCTGATTGGACAAGGTACGCTGCCGTCGGGCTGATTGGCTGTTTGTACTGATGCAGCTGGTGGTGGTGGTGGGCGGTCACAATGATAGCGCTAGTCGTGGGGGAGGGTGTCTATATATTTGAGTTAGCGTATTCACACTGCAAATTACCAGTATTTAACTAGCTACACGGCACAGTTTTAAAAAGGAACTACACGGTTTTTTTTCATCTATTTTAAAACAAAAATTATGTATATCAATTATAACTATTATTATCATTTAAATAATATAATAATAAAATGATGTACATTATATGTTTAGATGGATTTAGAGGGCCTGAACAAGAGCTAGTGCTAGTTACCTTCCTGCTAGTGGAGGTTACCTTCCAACGAAGAAGGTATCTGAGCTGGAGGTTGATCGTCATCTCATGGTGACGGCACTAAGAGAAGTCAAGACACGTTTTGGCCCGAAGATTGTGGCAGTTCTCGGTGAAGAATTCCAAATTTTTCTTCCTTCTCAGATATCTTTTGCACTGACGAAAGATACTAACTTGTTTGACAAGCTGAGTGCTCAAGCCAACAAATTACAACTTTTCTTAGACTATAAGGGTAACAACGCTATTTTTACCAAGGGGTAACCTCGGTTTTTTCTAAATAAATGTATTTTTTACTTTCATTGTTTCTTCAAATTTCTTAATTCCTTATATCATTCCTAATTCTTATGCATGAGGACGAAAAAAAAAACTTCTATTGTGTACCTATAGATGGCACTGGATTACGTAAAAGGTGATTGGTCGGTCATCACTCCATCGCTAACCTGATTGGTCGGTTACCTGTGTTTACGTAAGTATTGCTGAAGGTTAAAGTGAAGTGTTGGTTACATGATTGTCTCAGTAGCAGTTATGGATACGCGATGGAAACATCCGTTTACCTCCATGCTGTGCAGTCCTACAGGATGTGGTAAACCGGTATTTGTGAAGAAGTTCCTAAAGGATCTTGATCATCTGTGCGATACCCAAATCGAACGTGTCATTATCTATTACGCAGAGTAGCAGCAGAGCTACAAGGATCTTCAAAGCAAGAAAATGGAATTTCGCGAGGGTTTACCGCAGACTAGTGACTGGCCCAGTGATTCCAGATCGAAACTCGTGATCATTGACGACATGATGCGAGAATCGTCGTCGAACGGCAGTATAGTCGACATTTTCTCGAAGGCCTCCCACCATCACTCACTCGATATTCATCACACAGAACGTCTTTCATCACGATAGAGGACAGCGTGACATATCTCACAATACATTGTCGTGTTTAGAAATTTGCGAGATAGATCTTTGCGAGGCAGCATCTGTCGCGTCAATTTTGTCTCGAGGATCCACGATTTTTGCAAGAGGCTTACTGGGACGCCACTTCGAGACCATACGGATACCTTCTGCTGGATTTAAAACAGACTACACCGGACAACTGCCGATTTCGCACCTGTATCTTTCCGGACGACGAAGTGCACTACGTCTACGTGTCACGGAATAAAAAGATGAATAGTGGCGACACGTTGTATCTCGTACCAATCGACTCCTTGTGATGGGTGTGTCTAAGAGACGACATCCCTTTGCGCGTAAGGATGCTGTCATTTTAAAAGCGCTGTTCCATTTCAACGATAAACAGCGAAAGGCTCTCTTGCAGACGGCTGATTCGAAATTAGTGCGTCATAATTGTGAGTGTGCTTTGAATGTGTTGATCGCCAACGTGCCGTTGGAGAAGTCTCACAAATCACGCTTACGCAGACATGCAAAAACACTGCGGAAATTAGCCGAACCTTGTGTGAGCCTGTCGAAAAAGAAAAAAATCATTGTACAACGCGGTGGTTTCTTACCAGCATTATTGGCCCCTATTATTGGTACACTGTTGGCTAGTATCATTAGTAAGTGGAACACGCTAAAAAGATGGTGCTTGTGCCTGTACCAGCAGTAGCAGCAGTAACTGGTCAGAGAAGTGCAACAAAGTCGAGGAAAAAAGTTGTTGCTGGCAGTTCTGAAATTACATCATAGCGACGATTGAGCGGGAGGTTCGACCAGGACAGAAGAGTGAAATCACCGACCAAGAAGAAAAAGAAGAGCAAGAACGAGTAAACGTGAAAAATAGCGCACTGGATGAACAGGTTGATTTGCTACCGTTTGAAATGCACGTATCCGGATATAGATTTTGCGGCCCAGATACAAAACTAGCGGAACGTATTGAACGTGGTGAAGTCGGTATCAATCCATTGGATGAGGCGTGTCGTCAGCATGATCTAGGCTACGGTGACAAACAAGGCAACCGGCACAAGTCTGATCGAGTTGTAGCTGAATACGCATTTTCACGAATGCTCGCGGATGAAACAGATGAAGACGAATGAACACTGGCTATGATGACAGCCTGCTGCATGGTGAGCAACGTAACTTTGAAAAGTTTCTTTTCCGAATCAAGAAAGTACTTAAGAGGAATAAGAAAAAAGTACAAAAGAAATCAAAAGATAGTAGTAGTAGCAGCAAAGTTGATGAATATGAGAAAAAGGGGATTAGCAAACATCAAAAAGAACGTAAGGGGTCGAAAAAAAAATAAAAAAGTGAATAAACAACCGATGCATGATGAGTAGAGAAAGAATAAGATTCGAGATCATTTATCACGCGCCTCCACATCCGGCAGTGTACGCTGGTATTGATAAACTTTCTCAAGCTACGCGTGAGAGAGGTAAAAACAGTAATAAAAAAGGAAAAGTTAATCGTGAGAGTGTTGTAGACTGGCTCGACAGTCAAGATGCGTATAATCTACATCGACCGATCAGATAACGATTTCTGCGACCTAGTTACATTGTACGAAATTTGGATGATGTGTGGGAGGTTGATCTCATGGATTTGAGATCCTTGAAAACTTATGACGTGGACTACAGTTATATTTTGACTGTCATCGATGTTATTAGCAAATATAGCTGGTTGGAACCGATCAAGCAAAAAACTCCAGAAATGTCGCTGAGGCTTTCTTGCGTTATGCTTGACTAGTATCTCGCCGAAAACCATGAGGTCGTCGTTAAATTTCGACCTCGTCGCCCTGAAGGTTCGCTATCGCTAGAAAAATCGTGCGCGTGAAAGTCATTATGACCTCTTTTAAATCCATGGCCATACGATCAAATTGCAACAATTGATTGCCATGATTGCCATCCGACGCATAAAAAGTAGTCAAGTATGCGGAAGCCGGATGCATCTCGATTTGATGGTACCTCTGCTTGAGGTCCATCATGGTTATATAATTAATTAAACGGCAAGGGATCGCAGCTACCCTCCGTTTCCTCATTGAGGGCACGAAAATCAGTCACCAGTCGAAACCTCTTATTACCCTACGCGTTCGATTTTTTCGGGACGATCCAAAGGGATGAGGAGTTCGATAGCACGACATTGTTTTGCTCGTGGAGCTTTTTAAGCTTTTTAAGCATGTGCTGCTATATAGCCGGCGGAAAACGGAATCGATGATTTCTGATCGGCTTGTTCGACTTCAGCACAATCTTGTGCTGCAACGAGTATCTCACAGATAGCGGCTCTCCATCCAAGCCGGCACCCCAGCGAACTCGTCAATAATCTCACGAATCATTGCCTGTTCTTCTAGGTTGCATCCATCTAAATCGGCCAACTGCATAATCTTCTCGTCCCGCGCGCATCTAGCTTTGATTTGACTTATTATCATCCAAACCGAACATGCTTCTTAGATTAGAGTCCTTATCGTCCGGAAACAGCGGGTTTTTGGCGACGATCTTCGCCTCTTGCAGCTCTACCGAGGGGTGGGAAGAAAGATACGGCGGCTGCTCCATAGAATAAGCCTTGTATACAAGTACCGCCGCGAAATAGGCTCTTCGATCACTAACGTCCAACCAGTTCAGTTCGCTGCGGTGAGGGGTGATACGCTCACCCCGTTCAACACCTTTAATATATCTCACACATGAATTTTGCAACCTCTGTAGTCTCGTTTGAACCTCCTCCGACACATCCAGATAAACCACCGTGCAATAATCCAGGTGAGAAACGACAAGGCCGCTGGCCAGACAAAATACCCATGGTGAAGCCTCGCTCCAGGTCTGAGCAGACGCGTGGATATTGAAGGGACTACCGTGGTGAGGACAGCAAACACTATTTCTGCACACATTGCATCGGAACCATCACTAATATTTGTCATCACTATTTCGGTTGAATCCCGACCACAAGCCAGTGCTCCTTCCAAGAAGACACCTCCGCTCAGCTACAGAGCGGTGACTTTCGCGGGGCGAGGACCTCGGATCCGACGCCGCTTGTGTCGCATTCGAGACCCATCAAGGTCAGAAGCGATATCGCAGATTTGTTTAGCATCTGTATTGTTATTACCGTCAATTAAACGAACACTACTACTCTTATTAACACTAATATCTACTGTGATGGGGCATAAGGTCCTATCATAATCTCTAAAAGCGCTACCACCACCCGTGCTATCAACAACAGATGTTATTTTAAATATAAGGCTTTTAATGTCCTATTTAAGGATTGAGTTTTCCTGTAGAAGCAACGGACGGTCACCGCGCAGTCCCTCCAGCATAGACGACTGCTCAGCAATCGTTTCCTTCAGCGAGGAAACCCTGTCGACCAGACAATTGATGCCGAGACTATACTAGCGGCCCTCAGTTTCCCTACGAGAAGAGCTTTCAGACCGTCGATCGCATTATCCAGCAAGTCAAACCTGTTACCAAAGAGGTCCAGCATGGAGGATGGCAGTGAGCAATACTGAATGCTATGAGAATCCACAATTGAGCCACTCCTAGAAATGGCGCTTGAGGATGGCGCTGACGCTGTTAGTTTCGCAGATATCGCTATGTACATTAATATTCGGCGCGGAAACATTGATGCTCGCATTATCCATGTCGAGCACTATATCGGGAGTGTTAACAACCATAACATCCGGGTCAACGGTACCAATGTTACTAATACCAGCAGTATCATCTGCACTATTATTACTAGTATTACTAGTACTATTTATAGTACCTCTTATTAGCGGACTGCATGCTTTGATCGTACTTATGGACTTATTTGGCGACATGGGAGCTATGATAGTAGTAACTGCATTGCTTTTCTTCTTTTGCAGTTTTCTCGTCCTACACTCCTGATACGCAAATTTGTCATTTGTCAGAGTTACCCAGTCATGACAAATATCGTGATAAGGCAAGTCGCAATCCTTACATCTACGCATCTTGGCATTTAGCCGAAGAATGTTATTGCACTTTTTGCATGACATGCGCGACATCATTGGTAGAAAGAAATAAAAACATAATAAAAATAATATAAGGTATATAAAATAAAAACTAATAAATAGTATATAGGTTAGACTAGAATAATACACGCGCAATTACATCACTAATAAAAGTCTAACTAGATTAATTTAGAATTTAAAATTTAAAATTCGTGCCTTAGCACCCATTTATCAATTTAAATTTCGTGCGCTCTGATATTCAAAACACGCGCGCAGCGCGTATTTAGCGGGCCGCGTTCGCCGCGTTCTTTTCAAGTCCGTTAAGGTCCAGCGTGGGCCTGGTCAGAAAATGGGCGGAACTCAAGTGCTACAATGAATGTTGGTTATTCCCAAAAAGAGGAGTTCTTCCTTGTGCCGTGGTCGCCGGTGATCTGCTCGCTCCGCAACGCCGGCGAGCGATCGCATGTGCAGAAGTGCAAGCATTGCACGTCTGCTCGTGAGAACTCCAGGAAGCGGCGTTCCATGCTGACGAAGCATTCTGAGTTCGTCTTTCTAGTGCTCGTCCGTGACATCAGCGAGAGTCATTTTTAACCTAGATGTAATTAATTTTTTGCAATTTTGTTATGCAAATACAATAACAAATGCAATATTGGTATTAAGTATAAGTATATTGTAATTTTCACATAAAACTATTGATGACGTGAAATTTCTGGATGTTATCCTTAAGTATATGAGTGCTAAAACTGTACAAACATGTTTTCAACATTATCTTGCTCTGTGAATGCGTATCTGCGCCGTCACATCATTACGTCGCAACTTATTTTTCAATGTGTACTTTAGGTTTTGAAATAATAAAACAAAATACAGTTCGAACCTTTAAAGAATTTTATTAATTTTTTAACAAAAACATTTTTACAATCGCATATTGTCGAACGTAGAACTAATTTTATTGTGACATCGAATATAAATTTGCAAAATAAGTAAGTTTCGTAAGTCCAACACAAAAAAATCATTATTACAACAAGTGCTCGAAATGTGCACCATTAACTGTTTGACAGTGAGCTAGTCTATCATAAAAACTATCTACGGCATTATGAATCATATCTGATGTAATCGATGCAGCTGCATCTAAGATTCTCTGCCGAAGTTCTTCGATAGTTTGTGGGTTTGTCCTATTCAATTGCACCATTCTCGTGAAGGCAACAGTAGTAATTCTAAGAAGTCAGCCTAGAAGTTACGAAACAATATTAACAACAATACTAATGCATTCGGAGGGTAACAAACTATCGTACCTATCAATACAATCTCTTTGTCTTTGGAAACACCAACAAAATATTGACTTAGCAGTACTATTTGTTGTAGCAGGATATATGACAATAACAACTTATAATGCTAGGAAATCATTCCATGCTGGAACGCAATGCAAGTTGACCTTAAAATCAACTGTATCACTTTTCAAGTCACTTTGACCCTACAACATGGAAGTATATCCGAACATAGAACTTCATGCTTTTTCTACTCGTATCATCAAAAAATGGAGGTTTCATTCGAAAAAATTAAATTGACTTACTAATGACCCTGAAATTCGACCTCAAGGTCAAACGCAAGGTCACCGTTAGGTGCATCTTTTTAAGCCCTACAACTTATGTCTGATAATTATTATTGAATAGGCGTTCCGTGAAAGGTATTAGGTCACAGTGAAGATAATGTTGAAAACAATCGTATGACCTTTGGGGTCACTCTGCTTCCACAATATAGGGGTATATTTGAACGTAGAATTTTATGCTCTTTCTAATCGCGCTGTCAAAAAATAGGATTTCCATTTAAAAAAACTAAGATGACCTTCAAATGACCTTGAAATTCGACCTCAAGGTCAAACGCAAGGTCACCGTGAGGTGCGTCTTTTTAAACCCTATAACTTTTATTTGAAGCATTTTTTTGTAAAAAACGTTTTTTTGGAGTTACGCAGGTGTCCCGGTCTTTTTGAATCACCCTGTATATACAAATAAATTACATATAGATGTGGTTCAATACAATACAACAGGTAGAAAAATACTCATAGAACGATACACGCTATATCATAGTTGTCAGGTAATTATCAATAAGTTATCACATAATAATTTTCCTCGACTAGCCCTATATAAGATTGGTAATACCTCCGTCATGAAAATAAAATATAGCACAAATAGACCATTTGATTTGTCACTGAATATATTTAGGTACTTAATTACTAAAGATCAATGTCAAGGAGGAGTTGTCCCACTGCTCCCTTAAACGCTGCGAGCGATGCTAGATGACGCACGGTGGAGGGAAGGGAGTTCCAAAGTCGAGCACCCTGAACCTGGAAGGATCCCTCACTCGCTTTAGAGATCTTGAGTTTTTGTGGTACTCTCCTAGCTGAGGGCCTGGGCTTGTAATTCGTAAAATGATTAGCTAGGTAACAGGACTCTCTCATATGAATAATCTTGTATATGAGGGCTGTAATGTACAGCCTGCGAGAGTCCGAACGAAGCCAGCTCAGATGTCTGTCGTAGAGGATGATGTATTCATCCCTCCTAACTTCAAAAATATATGTACTAGAGTCTCTACTTGTCTTTTGCGAAGCGTCTCACTGGTACAGGTCCTAATAAACCGCAGAATATAGAGGGCTTTATTAATAATCATTGTTACTTCATCGATCAAAGGCTTCAACATTAATTTACTGTTTAGTATGATGCTGAAATTCACAACTTCGTTACTGAATGGCACGATTACCCCTTTCTGCAACTTAGTGTCAGGAAAATCTAATGAATTGAGATGGTTGACGTTTCTCTTTGAGCGGAAAAATATGGCTTAAGTCATGCTAGCATTGATTCTCAGGCCAGAGCTCTTGGCCCACGTAGCCATAATTTGTGCCCCATTAGTTAGCCGAGATACGCCCTGTCCAAATCTATCCTTGTAGTGTCTAGATAAATCTGAAAGTTGTCTGTATAGAAAATGTATTTGATGTCCTATCCGTCTAGAATCTGGCACAGGTCATTTACATTAAAAAAAGAAGAGCAGTGGACCTAGGACAAATCCCTGTTTGACACCCAGATTGGTTTCTAGGTAATCACATCCCCCAATCTTTTGCAGTAGAGCCGCCCTGTAGAAACCCAAATACCGAAGCTTTTCTAAGAGTTTCGAAGGAGATATTGTATCAATTAGCTTATTAAAATCAAATAACAGTAGAAGAGTGATCTTCTTTGTGTAAATGGCCATATAAATGTCGTCCGTTAGTTTGATAAATACTGTCTGTGTACTCTGCTGTTCACAGAAACCGTCCTGAAGGAGCTTAAAAAGCTTGTTTAAATTCAGATACTCCGTGATTTGGGTATGGGCAATCCTCTCGAGACTTTGCAAAGGATTAGATTAGATTATTTTTTATTTCAGCACATTTTGTTGTACAAAAAATATTAAAAAAAATACAATAATTAGTGTGTATGATACAAATAGTTTTGTGTGAATGAAGGTGAGATCATGGACTAGAAGATGCTGTGATTATTATAGAATGTGGCGAGTACAGTAAATAAGTTTAATGATGTGTGCCTATAAGTTTTCTAGATTAAAGAAGTACTGTTTCGTTTGGTATTTAGAAAGTGATATCGATCTATTGTCACGAAGATGAGTAAGCAATGAGTTCCGGAGATATGAGGCGCTTATATGGAATGAATTCCTCAGCATCTCTGTGCGCGCAAACGGGAATGTTCAGGGCGTCACCTCACCCCTTATAGGCCGGAGTGCGACGTGGATGTCAAAATAGGCCAACTTATAGGATAGAACAGCGGTGTTGAAAAGTTTTCTTAGAAAACAGGCTATAAAGTAATTCCTACGTCTGGTGGTGGTGAGCCATTGTAACTCAAGCCTGTAGGAAAAGATGTGCTCGTCCCTCCTTACACCATAGATGTAATGAATTCCCATAATCACCAATCTCTGTAGCTTAATGTTAAGTTCTTGTGTCAAGTCACAGCAAACTAATGAGCAGTAGTCGATGATTGGAAACAGTAGAGCTTGCACAAAATGTCTGCGCAATTCAAACTGGTGCTCTTCCTAAAGAAATATAATTTGTTCATAAGTAAGTGAGCACGCTTACTCAACTGTGTATTGTGCTCTTTTCATGTTAGCTTAAAATCAAGCATCAGTTCCAGACTTCGCACAGATGATTGATATTCGACCCGATCTCCTCGTATGTTCGATGTAACCATCGAACAGATTACCTAGGAAATGGATGACGATGTGGTAAGCGGCAATGAAGATGATGCTATTGTGGGTGGTATGAGGTGAACGGTTTTTAGTTGCCACTGCTGATGTTCTTTAGAGGCCTCTTGGCGCAAAAATTAGCTAGTTCTTCTTCGCTGGTGTTGATGGTGGCTCTTTCTCTGTCTTCGTCAGCACGGATGTATATTCTCCCATCCTTAACGTATGACCTGCAGCTCTGCCTCCCCTTGACCTCCTGCCTGGCCCTGACGCGCAGTGTGTGTACCTCTGGAAGGAGCAGCTCGTTGATGTTGATGATCCCCTGGTGGTCTGGGGCTAGAGCCTCCTCCACTGGCGCTGAGCTCGGAGGTGTGGAGTTTTCCTTTTTTTTATTTTTGGTGTCAGGGTGGAACGAACAAGGGCATAGGAAGACAAATTTACAGCAATTGTTGGGAGTCTGCTGTCTGCAACCGAAGTGTTGTTCTCGATATTTTTAAACAATTTAAATTGATGACACTGATATTATTTCCCAGCTGAATTTGGAGAGCAGAGATGCGGATATTCAGTTCCTCTATGCTGACTGTGACGCTTTCCCCCACTAGAACAGTGGAGACATCACATGGCGCCGAATTCCCATTCACAAGAGTCTTCACCTCATCAAGCTGTTGCTGGAACATGTCAAATCGTTGCAAGAAAAATTCCATCGTGCTTACCGGGATCAGGATGTTAGAAACAACTAGGAGACTAGTATCTCCTAGTGGCGCATTCGTTACTATGATTCTTATGTAGGTCCATGGGGCCAGTCCAACCAAACTCACACGCTTAGATTTATCAGACGGAGGAGCAGCAGCCTGCATATGTGAGTTCAATTGAGTAGGCGCCTGAGGGATGGTGACTCGCTCGGCTGATGCACTGTTGATCTACTGCCTCTCTCTCGCTCTCTCCCTCTATATCAGTAGCCTTATTAAGCACGGCGAGTTAGAGCATGCACGTAAACGGTGCGAGAGCCAGACAGCTTTCCGCGGAGCGGTGCACTATGTTTGATTTTGACTTGGGTATGGACAAAATTAAGTAGCGCCTCTTAGGAAAAAGATTAAAAAAATTAAATAGTATTGGAAATCTTAAGGACAGTAGATTAAGGGAACATCATTCGCATTTCACCTGCACCCCATTTACACCCTCAAAATACACCCCCAAATTAAGAAATTCGTATAAAAATTTACATTGCCTGCTCTCTCGGTTGAAAAAAAAAATTGTTTTAATAAACCTCCAGGGTGGATCTATATGTTTTTTGGGTCGCTGAATTCGAATCCGGGGTCCGTTTGTCTCTATCACGTCAGAGTCAAGGACATTTGGCGGTCAAATTGATGAAAGACCGCAAACAAATATGAAAAAATGCATGTATATGTTTTCTGGGTCGCTGAATCCGAATCCGGGGTCCGTTTGTCTCTATCACGTCAGGGTCAAGGTCATTTGGAGGTCAAATTGATGAAAGACCGCAAATAAATATGAAAAAGTGCATGTATATGTTTTTTGGGTCGCTGAATTCGAATCCGGGGTCCGTTTGTCTCTATCACGTCAGGGTCGAGGTCATTTGGAGGTCAAATTGATGAAAGTCCGAAAACAAATATTAAAAAATGCATGTATATGTTTTTTGGGTCGCTGAATCCGAATCCGGGGTCCGTTTGTCTCTATCACGTCAGGGTCATTTTACCTCTTAAAAAATCCTTGAAGATCACTAGATATTTCTCTATTTTTATGAAATTTGGAACGATTTTTAATATAAACTAAAGATATTTTTGGATCGGAATAGTATATGGCATAATTAAACACATCTAAAATTCTATTTTGGCGGCTGTTTTGCCGTGCATGATCTCTCATATTTCTCCTGTTGAGCTTATGCCACGCTTCACTAGAATCCTCTGAATAGTAAGATATTAGCAATGAAAATTTACGGGCAATCTGGCATCCATGCATCAATATTTTGTGGGTGGTTGGATTCATTCTAGCCCACTTGTATAAGTTGTAATGCTGCTTATAAGTGTCGAGGCAAAGTTTCTCCAGTTTATCCAAATCTGCCTTTTCTTTTGACTTAAAAATTATTAAAATTTGTGCAACATTGCTAACAAAATTTTTGTCTAAGTCAAGGCAATTAGCGAATAATTCCCGTTGGCTGAAACATTTTCAAGTTTATCATACAGTAATATTTGAACTTTTTCCTTTTGTTTGCTGAATACATCTGTTAAAATTATATAATTATATTAAGTTAATTAAGTTATACGGTTGAAAAATATAGGGATAAGCATACACCGTCGGCTTGTTTTAATTTTTCGATATATCACAACCGATTTTTGGTTACGCACAGTACAGTTAGATGTTTAAACAATTATAAATGTTCCTGGAGTTTTTGCTTTCTTATACTGGAAATTTTGTAATAGTAAAATTTTCATTTTTCTTTAAATTTCGTGGAGACGTATTTTATGCTATTTAGAGTTCGAAAAACATTTTTAGAAAATGCCTGTATGGTTGTGTGTGTGTGTGCGCGCGCGCGTACGTATCCTTCTTTATATATAAGGAGATGTGTGTATACGCGCGTACGTATCCTTCTTTATATATAAGGAGATGTGTGTAGATAACATGTAACATTATATCGAAAAAAATGACGTTATCTATCGAAAAAAAGTAAAGCCCACCGTGCATAATAATTATACCTTACCTTACCTTTCAAATTAGCTGTAACATCCCATTTTTGGAGAGGTAACCGGTAAGAAATATTCTTTAAATATTCGAACATTTTTATTTCTGCGTGCAACAGTCCCAAGCCATAAGAAAGAGCATCTTCATTTGGAGAAAAATCGTTTTCAAGATTGCCAAATTCGTGAGCAGTATGCAAACATATTGGACATCTTGACGTGGCTGGATTTCCGGTCAAGGTATTGACGCATTTACCATCAAATAACGTTTTGGTCACTACATATTTTATTCGAACATGTTTGCCGTTGCTCAATTGAAACCGCTGTTTATTCAGAAATTTTATTTCTTCGTCTAAGCGTGCATTTTCTTAGATAATAGCATTATCATCTTGTTTCTCGAAACTCATTCGTAATGGTCTCGTAAAACGCACACTTAGAGGGGTTGGGTTAAGCCACACACAATTATCGTCAGAGTCGCTGGCTAGTTGAATCACACTGAAACTTGTTGTAAATAAAGATTGTTGTGCAGTTGTAAAATCTTCATGATGTTGCTTCGATTTTTGAAGTGTCCTGCAGAGCTATCAAATCCAAGAAAGACAGACATCTCTAGATTTCGAAGTTTATCTTCATCCCATTTTAAAGCTAGTGCTTCAGATAAACGTTCGCTCGTTTTATTCAATATGCTCTGCAGAGATACTCGTACGTCTGTTTCACTCATATGAGCAATTTCGCACATATGAACAATTTCGCTTCAAGTATTTCCCAATAACTAGGGTAAATTGACGATTTTCTTGCTTTTGTATCCATCTGCAAACCTCTGTATTGATATTCGCTGAAATTATATTCTAATTGAAATGCCAACGCAGATTCTTTTGTGTATATCAAATTAGATTCATCTTCAACTATTTTCGAATCACATTCTTCAGGAGTTTCTGTTGCTTTTATAGCAGCATTGGCTTTTAACGCCAATTCTAATAATTGTACATTATTATTACATTCTTTGGCCAATTAAGAAGCTTTTCTCTGTAACGTTTTATACGAAACTTGTTCATCAGGGTTAAATATATTTTTTCGTTATCTGCCTATATTAATATTATTATAAATTCTTCTTTTTTTGCGAGGCCATCCCGCGTTTTTTGACTTTCTTATCTTTTTTTGGCTCCACCCATAATAATTCTAAATAATAAAATATAAAAAAAATACGCATATTATCAAAATGCAGTAATAATTAACAAAATCTATTTATTTATAAATTTACTATTTTACTAAACATATTCTACATAAAAAGTGTAAAAAAAAATTACATTATTTGCAAAATATACGAGAAATAAAGAAATAATACTTATGAATAAAGCTATTACGATAAAGTAATTAATGTTTTATATTCAAATTATTACTATAAATAAACCGATAATTATTTTTAAATAATTAATTTAAAAATGCATGTTATTCGAATTTCGAGTACTCAAAGTTTCTAGTGAAGTTTAGTTAGTCTGAGTATAGAATAAGTAACATAACATATAAAGTACATATTGAAACCGAAAAAATAAGAAAACGGCTAGTACGATTTTTAATACAAATATAATAATATTAAAATACTTACTAATTTTAAAGTCCGATGATAAAAATAAGTTTTCAAAACTGAACTATTAATTAAATGCACACTCTGATATTTGAAAGACAATAACAAGATGGCAATTAAAATAAATTAAGGTACACTTGTTAACACTGAAGAAAAATTTTTTTCTACACTTGGCTCGCGAAAGAGTTTGCACCGTATATGTATATACACACACACACACTCACACAGATATATATATATATATATATATATATATATATATATATATAAAATAATAATAATAATAATAATCTTTATTGTATTTTATACAAGAGTATTTTTACAATGCTTTCTTTTCAATTATTTACATGTGTGTGCTTAATACGCCCTTTTTTTTCCTTTTCTTCTCTTTTTTATTATATCTCTCCTGCTACTCTTTCTTCTTCCTCCTTTCCTCTCTCACCTCTTCTTCACTCTTCTCTTCTTCTCTTACCCTTCTAATCCTTCCCTCCTCCTCCTTCCACCCGTACAGGATTCCGTCCACTCTCACCTTGAAGTCTCCGTTCTTTAGCAGCTCCCCATTCTTTTTCGCTTCTTCTCTTCTTCTCTCTCTTATCCCCATGGCTTCTTTTTTGCCCTTCTCTCCTCCCAACTCATCCACTGCTCCATTCTCACCTATCTCCTTCATTAATCTCCTCTCTCCTCTTCCATATCTCCTCCATTTCCTCTTCAGCCGCAAAGATTATTTTTTTTGTGTCCTGGTTTGCGGTCTCCTCCAGCTCCCAGCTCGTTCCCTCCAGTATCTCGTCCAGCCAGTCCTTCAGCACCTCCTTCTCATTCCAATTTGTCCCTTTGTGGATGATCACACCTCTCTCTCCTACTTTGCTCCTCCCTCCCTCCGTCCTCTTTCTTTTGTTGGTGTTCACAATCCTAACCTCACTTTTCACCTTGGCCCTTTCCCTTTCTATCCCTTTTCTCTCCTCTCTCCTTACTTTTTCTTCTAATTTTTCTACCAGTCCCTTTAGTTCTCTGACTGTTCTCTGCATCTTCTCCCTCTCTCTTCTTTCCTCTCTCAATTTTCCTTTCAAAATTTCTACATCACCTTCTATGTCCGTCATCTTTCTCTCCTCCGCTTCTCTTCTCCCTCTCTCCAATTGCAGCTTCACCCTCCACTCCTTCATCTCCTCTTTCATATCCCGCATCTCTCTCTCCACTCTTCTCTCATGCTTCGACATCTCTCCCTCCTACTTTTTTGTCGCCTTTGGTTCTTTATCTTCTTTACTCTCTGTTGACTTTGCACGCTCTCTCTCTCCCTGCTATAACCTCTCTGCTCTCCTCACCATGTGCTTTCCTTTCTATTCCTCTCGTTCCTCTTTCTTCTCCCTGTTCCCTCCGTCTGATTCCACCTACCTTCCTTACCGACCCTCCTAGTTTCTTTCCCTCTCTCTCCTCCTAGGGAATTTCCCTAGAATTCCCCGCATGCTTTGCGCGCGCTTTTCGAATCTCATTTCTGCTTTGTCCTTTCTTTTCCTTCCTTCATTTTTCCTCTTCCATATAGTGCTATAAAGTTTCCCCACTTGCGTTCTTCTCCCTCCGACTGCTTCCTGCCACTTTTTCCCCTCTATCTTCGTCTCCACACATTCTTCGAACATATGTTTAAGCGTCTCCTCCTGTCTCCCACATAGCCAGCATACCCTTTCTTCTTCCTTCTTCCAGTATTTGTTCCCTCTTGTCTCACACCCTAGTCTGAACCTTGCCGTAACGCTGAGCGCCCCTCTTCTGTGTTCTCCCACTTCCATCAGGTACTCTGGTATTTCTCCCTGCTCCATCATTACCTCCCTTATCTCACCCGCATATCTGGACTCCTTTATTTCCTCTCTCCACTTCTGCCATTGTGTGTCCTTGTTTATCCTTTCTATTTCTCCCTCCACTCCCTCTTCCTCCTCCATTCTTCTCGTATATTCCTCCACCGATATCCCGCACTTCTCCAGTTCCAATCTCCTCACGTCTTTCCCTCTTCCCCTCCATTCTCCCCTTTCTCCCTCTCTCTTCAGCAGTCTCCAGCACTCTCCTAGTAAAGTATTTTCTTTTGCCCTCCTCAATTTCCTTTCAAACCTAACCGCCCTTTTCCTTGTCCTTGTCTCTAATTTAAACCTTTTCGTTTCCCAGTGAATCACATGTGCCGGTGTGGTCCTATCTAGGTGCAGCAACCATTTGATGTACCTTCTCTGTATCTTCTCTAAATCCTCCTGCCCTTTCCAACCCCATATCTCCGCCCCATATTCTATTACACTCTGCACTAGAGCGTCGAACAGCTTCATCCTCATCTTCCAGCTGTCCTTGAACGTTGCCTCTCCTAGGCCCCACAGAGTACTTATCAGCGCATTTGCCCTTCCTTTCACCTTCTTCACCTGTTCTTCCTCTTTCCCGTTTTCTTTCATCGTGTATCCCAAGTATTCAAATGTTTTCACCACCTCTATCTCCTTTCCATCCCATTCAAATTTCTCTTCCCTTCTCCTTCTTCCTCCGTTTCTGAAAATCATGATCTTTGTTTTCTCTGTGTTCAGCTCCAATCCCTTTCTTTTGATGTATCCTTTGAATCTTCTTAACATTTGTTTCAACCCGCTCGCGTTTGTTGCTAGCATTACTACATCATCTGCATATGAGATTGACCATACTTTCCTCCTCCCTAATATTATTCCTCCTTCTTGCACCTTACCCATCTCTCCTTCCAAGTCTGCCATTGCCACGTTAAACAGCAGTGGACTTAGCGGTCATCCCTGTCTCACTCCCATCTGCGTCTCAAAACTGCCTACATTCCTTTCCCCTATCCTTACTTCACACTCCGTCTTCTCATAAATTTCCATTACCCTTTCCCTTATCCTTCTGGTCACTCCCAGCTTCCTCATCATACTCCAAACTTCTTCCCTGTTTACTTTGTCAAAGGCTGCTTTCATGTCCGCGAAGCAAGCGTATACCTTCCCTCATTTCTTCCTTAGCTGTTGCTCCACCGCCTTGTTCACCACATATATAGCGTCCGTTGTACCTCTCCCCTTTCTAAATTCCATCTGCGTGTCGCTTAACTTTTCCTCTTCTTCCCGTTTCTTCTCCAATCTTCCCTTTATCAGTTCCGCATATATTTTGTATCCTGTGTCCATTAGTGTGATTACTCTGTAGTTCTTACACTCCCCCTTATCTCCTTTCTTGTAGATTGGCGTGACCTTCCCTCTCCTCCACTCTTCTGGCAGTCCTCCTCCTTTCCAAATCTTTCCTAGTATCTCCGTTAGTTCCTCTACAATCTTTCCTCCGCCCTGCTTCCAAGCCTCATTTTGAATTTCATCTTCTCCTGGTGCTTTCTTCTCCTTTAGCTTCTTGATTATTTCCCTTACTTCCTCTACTTCTATCTCTCCCTCCTCTGCTTCCTCTTCTCTCCCCGACTCTTCCTCCTTGTCTCTCCCTCCTTCCTGCGTTTGTCTCTCTCCCAGTTGCCCTTCAAATAACTCTATCCATCTATTATCTTCTATCCCTTTATCTACCTGCTCCCTTTTGCCTTTCCTTCTCCTTTTCACCATTCTCCAGAATTTTTTTCCTGACCTATCCTCCTTTGCCTCCCTTAGCTCTTTCTTCATCCCTTCCTCCTTCTTTTTCCTATACATGCTCCTTAACTCTCTTTTCGCCTGCGTGAACCTGTCTTTTCCCCACCTCTTTATCCCTTTTTTTGCCCTTTTCATTTCTGCCCTCTTCTTCCTGCAATCCTCAACCCACCATCTGCTGTCATCTCTCCTTTTTCTTCTCCCCCTCTTTGTTTGGATCGCGTTTCTTATTTTTATCTTTAATTCCCTCCATGTTTTTGCTTCCCCCCCTTTAGCTAGCCAACCTCTATACTCCCTGATGGCCTCCTCTGTCCACATCGTTCTTTTCATTTCCTCTTCCAACCCTTCCGAACTTCTCCCTGTCTCTAATTCCAATTCTAATGCTCCATGGTCTGACTCCATTCTATCTTCTACCTTCATTGACTTTACCTTTCTCCTGCCTTCCTCATTTACTATCCCATAGTCTATTACCGAGCATCCCATTCCCCCCCACATACGTGAGTTCCCCTTTCTCATCCCATTCTGTACTTCCGTTTAGGATTGAAAGCCCCCACTCTTTTAGCCTATTTAGCAGCTCTTCCCCTTCTTTGTGCACTACTCTATCCTTTGACTCCCTCTTTTCCTCCACTCCCTTTTCATCTAAAAAACCCCCCTCTTGCCCTGTTCTTGCGTTTAGGTCTCCACACCAGAGTATCTTTTCCCCTCCCGCTCTTTCTCCTCTATTTCCTCATAGTTCCTGTCCTTCTCCTCCCTCATGTATGTCGAACCTATCCACCACTTTTCCTCCCATATACTATATTTTCCACCTATGACTTCTCCTGATCTTCCTCTCAACCATTCAACTTTGTCCTCTTTCCTTTCTTTCCAAACTGCCATTACCATTCCTCCCTTTAATCCGCTACACTATATATATATATATATATATATATATATATATATATATATATATATATATATATTATTGAAATATGTGCAAAAATAGCAATATCAATTTCTTGCTTTTATTAAGATCAACAGAGATTGCTTTACTTATGACACTTGATATAGCTGTGTATAAATTCTTTCTCTGGAACGTCATCGTATATTCGACCCTTTTCTTTCATTGCTATACATAAACATTGATAAGTAGTTTGGAGACTAAGACCTCCGGAGCATAAAGAATGTGCTTCAACACTCAGTCCAGTTCGATCACTCGAGAAGAGAGCACATATCATAAGATATATGTTCTTTTCTTTTATTTAAACTTTCCTGTACCTGCTTCCATAATCTATATATATATATATATATATATATATATATATTTATAAACATATTTTTTTGCGGACTTTCATCAATTTGAGTTCCAAATGACCTGGACCCTGACGTGATAGAGACAAACGGACCCCGGATTCGGATTCAGCGACCCAAAAAACATATAGATCCACCTACGGGGTCTATTAAAACAATTTTTTTTCAACCAAGAGAGCAGGAAATGTAAATTTTTATACGAATTTCTTATTTTTGGGGTGAATTTTGAGGGTGTAAATGGGGTGCTGGTGAAACGCGAATGATTTTCCCATAATCTACTATCCTTAAGCTTTGCAATACTATTTTTTATTTTTTTTTTTATCTTTTTCCTAAGAGGCGCTACTTAATTTTGTCCATACCCAAGTCAAAATCAAACATAGTGCGGCGCCGGGCTGACTTGCAGTTGTTGCCTGCTGCGCGGAGAGGTTCGAGCGCGGGATAGCGCGCATAGCCAGACACAGTTTCTCGCAGTTTCAGCCTATCGGCTTGCTGCAACGCGAGGCTCAACGGCTCGCGCGGACCGCGAGCCAATCAGCGCGGCTCTTACATTAGCGGGCCCGCGAGATTGTTTTGAGCATGTTGCGCGGCAGCTCGTGAGAGCGCGCGTTTTTAGTCAGTTCTCATGCTGACCTCGTCGACATTACATCGACGACACGAAGGCGCCCGTATACAGTAGGACTCTTGTCTTGATTCGTTGGCGACTCACTCGCCACCAGACTCTCAAGGCATCACCAGAGAGGCGAGAGCGAGACGATGACCAGAGCGAGCCAGAATCTACGGGAAGTGGGAGCTTCTGTCAACCTTCTGTATCCTCGCCAGCCCAGGCGCCAGAGAGAGAGAGAGAGAGAGAGAGAGAGAGAGAGAGAGAGAGAGAGAGAGAATCTGGGAAGCCAGCGAGTCCAACGGCAGCGAGGCTTCCTGAGCTTCGTGGGAAAGGAGAGAACCTGGGGCTCGCCCCCCCCCCCCCCCCCCCCTCGTGAGGTAAGGATCTTTTCCTTGTTTACGCGAATTCTTCGGCGCGAGCACGCGTGCCGCCGGAGACTCGAGTGTATGTGCGCGAGAGAGAGGGGACAGAGAGAGAGAGCGAGAGAAAGAGAGAAAAAGAGGATATTGTGAATTTTCGCGTGCAGTGCCGGGCACACGAGTACGTACGCAAGCACTGCGGAGCTTGCGAGTAAGGAGAGATAGATAGATTGATAGATAGATGGATCTTTATTTGCTCACAGCAAAAAATAATACAATAGTATAAATATCACAGATGTACAACTGTGCTGCATAAGAAAACAATAAATAAAATAAATATAGTAAGTAGAATGGTGATTGCTTGTCGTATGCTAGTAAAAATAAGAAGGTCACGAGAGATCACATAAAAATACGTAGAAGCAGTCATATAAAATCACAGTATTATATCACAAATCAACCATTCATTTTTGTACATAGTGTAGGGTTTGGTCATAGACCTATCTACATTGCACATGAAACTACTTAGATTACACATATAAATACACATTATAAATATATCGATGGCTAGTAAGTGCCGTCGCATGGCTGTTTTAAATGAGGCGAGTGATGGTAGATGACGCATAGTAGAAGGAAGAGAGTTTCAGAATCGAGCACCCTGGATCTGAAAAGCTCTAGCTCCAGTTTCAATACTCGCTGTAGTTATGCTCAGCTCCGGAGGAATTCCCCTACTGGACTGTGTTGGCTTGAATTTATTAAAAAATGAAGCCAGATACATAGGTTAACCGATCCGAGTCTCTTTGTATAAGAGAATGGCTTCAAAGTAGAGACTTCTTGTATCGGTGCGTAGCCACTCACGACGCCTCCGATAGGGGCCGTTATGCTCATCCCTTCTAACTCCAAATATGTATCTCACACCCGAATTGCTCAGTCTCTGTAGCCGTATTCGTTGTTCGTTTGACGCGTCCAGGATGGTCACAGTACAGTAGTCCAAGTGTGGTTGTATCAATGTCTCAACAAGCCTTCTACGGAGAGTCTTGGTGGTACAGCCCCTGATGAACCGCAAGCGGTACAGGGCTTTGTTGACTTTTTTAGTGATTGCATCTACTTGCGGTTTGCAAGTGAGTTTACTGTCAAGTACAACACCGAGACCTACGACCGTGTCACTGAAAGGGACGCTCACTCCATCCGGCAACGGAACTCCTGGCAGGTTCCATGATTTGATGTCATTAACATTCCTTTTGGAACCGAAAAATATTGCTTTAGTTTTGCCAGAGTTGAGCCGCAGACCTGAGCTCCCCGCCCAAACAGACACTAGTCGTGCCGCTTCTGCCAGCCGTGTCAGACCCTCCTGGAATGTATCTTTGGTGGTGTATAGATAAATCTGAAGGTCATCTGCGTAAAAAAGATGTTTCATTATTCCACTGTCTAGTAAGTCCTGCAGGTCATTGACATCAAAAGAAAAAAAGTTCTGTCCCAGGACAGAACCCTGTGGAACACCCAGATTGGTATTTAGCCATTCAGAATTTGCATTATTATTAGAGATTACCATCTGGGTTCGCCCCTGTAAATATGATTTTATCCACAGTGTAGCCGTCCTGGAGAATCCCAACTGTCGCAGCTTAGAAAGTAGTTTAGAAGGTGATATGGTGTCAAACGCCTTGCTAAAGTCAAACAGTAGCAGAAGGGTCACCTTCTTCTTGTCCATGGCCATGCGTATGTCGTCAGTCATCTTTAATAAGGCAGTCTGTGTACTGTGGTGTTTTCGAAAACCGGCCTGGAAGGGGTCCAGAATTTTTTGTTTAACGAAATACTCCGTGATCTGGGTGTGGGCAATCTTCTCAAATACCTTTGAAAGAAAGCAAAGCAAAGCAATCGGTCTAAAATCAGAAACACAAGATGAAGTACTGTTTTTCTTCAGAGCAATCAGCTAAGCCCGCTTCCAGACACTCGGAAAGATACCCTGAGCGAAGAAGCAGTTAAAGATATTTAAAATGTAATCGCCAATTATTGGAAGAGCCTTAGCGACCACTCCGCAGGAAACACCGTCAACACCTCTCGCTTGTGAGGAAAAGTACGATATAGCAAGGACAACGTCGCTCATAGTAATGGGGCTGAAAGAAAAGCCCTCATCGCTTGCTGACAGAATAGTGTCCATTGCATCGTCTATATTTTTGAGTGATGATGCAGATATTCCCACGAAATGCTCGTTCTGCTCGTCCGGCGTAAAGCCATAGAACTCCTACTCCTTTCGCCCAGGTAGGAGGCCGAGATGACGCATTACCTTCCAAATATTTTTGTTATCTCAAGAGCATCCGAAAGTTGTTGACGAAGGAAGGAATGACGCTCTTGAGCCGCAGCTTATATATTAAGTTCTATGAGTATAGGGTTGCAACTCCAATTTTTAATTGAAAAATATAACATTTTCATGTCTATTTTCATGAAAAACAAATTCAAAATGGGCTTAAAAATATTTTAAAAAATGTTTTCATAGATTCATTGTCATATAAAAATAAAGTTGACCTGTCTTAGATAATTTTTCAAACCACCCTTAAAATGGAAAAATCAAAGAAGATTTTTCAATATAATTCATTCTAATTGATAATTTACAACGCAAAATATTTATTTCAGTTATCATATAAATACATATATAAATACACGACTAATCAGCGCAGTTTGGACCATAAGGATTGCAATCCCTATTTTTTTCAATGAAAAATTTCACTTTTCCATGCCTATTTATGTGGAAAAAATTTCAAAATAATCTATAAAAAATTGGATAAAATATTTTCGTCCATGAAATACAAATAAAGTTGACCTGTTCGAAATTGCCATTCAAACCACCCTCAAAATGGACGTCCACCCTTTTAAAAATATTTTCCGATATAGTTACTAATTTATAATTTACTATAAAATGAATTACGCATTGGTTCTAATGTAATAATACAATTTACTTATGTATTTCTGACTATAAGGGTAGCAACCCTCACTGAAAAGTCTACATTCTTTACGACTTATGTTGTGAAAAAATATCAATCTGCTTATAATAGAAAAGATAACTTCGTTAATTGAATACGAAAATATAGTTCACGTATTCGAAATTATTTGTTACACCACCCTCCAAATGGTTTTCGATATAATCCAGGTTTTAATTGATAATTTACTATGAAACCAATTTAACGAACTTTCTACAGTGAGTTACAATGACAAAATATTGCATCATAATGATACGTAGTTCAATTATGTAGTAAAAACAATCGATAAAAGATCCAATATACGATTCTGGTAACTATACTCTATATGTATATAAATTTATGTAATGATTACATAAAGCGATCGCATTTTTAACGTCTTGCATAAATCATTAAATTTTATTAATTAGAATAAAAAATCATTATTTATAAAAAAATCACCTGATTGAACTAAAATTAAAACAAGTGAATAGATTGATCAATTAAGTTGGGTGAAATTATAAATTAAAAATTTATATTTTAATTGATAAAGTTCAGTGTTATTACGGGACTCGCTAAAAATACGACTGTTTTGTGTTTGATGAATTTTCCATGTGCACATTAATACAATGCAAGATATCAGTTGTTTACAATAAATGAAAGAGTTGGATATGGGCTTTGATATCCGGCATCAACTTTCGTCGATAGGGTCACGTATATATAAATTCGTAATAAATATTTTCATCTCATTCGATTACTTACTACCCATGTGAATAGTAAATTATCGTTCAATTTACTAACGACAAAAATTGTGTGCAATTTAAGCAAAGTTACTTATTTTAATTGTCAAACAAAAAAATTTTCTTCAAATTACTTCAAATATCTACTTGTTATATGGTAAGTTACCCTTAAAATACCCACACGTTTTAAATAATAAAATAATTTACTGTGGACGCTTTTCCTTTAGAATAACGTTTTAGGAAAATCAAACCTAGAGCTTCGGTGTTAGTCATACGTGCTAATGAGTGTACAGTACAGTTTGTTTCCACTTACAATTACTGCTATTCGATCATATAATGCAGTTGTGTCTAGTCCATAAAGTTATAGTTAATATATTTTTATTTTTACTGTTAATAATATAATAGCAGAAGTCATTTTTGAGATTATAACTATACACTATACTCATGAAATAAAAATTATATAATTTTAATATGAATAAAATTTATTATTTTATCTTACAACCCTAAAACAAGAAGTGCGTGTATTGTATATGCATAAAATACATATATTTAATTAAATATTAGTATGAGAAAGTCTACTGGTTAGTACGTGCGAGCAATCAAAATAAAATTTGAAGATTCTTATGTTTTACTAACAATAAAAATAATATTTATAATATTATTTAAAATAGTTCTTCTTTTTAGCAATCATGGTAAAAGTAAATCCAATTTAACGTTATTAATTTAGTACTGGCTACATTTCAAACGTTAAACCTGCCAGAAAGTCCTGTTAACTATAAAGAAATTGAGTTAGCAGAAGATTGGAGTCTATTTTAAGTGATTCAATGAAAGAATTTTATGACGTAGAAATTATGGTATTGGATTCATTGGAATTTCAAGAACCATATAAGGATATTGAAGCACAAATTATAGAAGACGAAATGCTGCACACTATTTCTGATTCTCCAAAACCTCCGACAGATCAGTATGTACAGATGATGACGATGACGAGTTAACATACGATTATAAAGTAAGAGCAGTGGAGTACAGGAAAAGTGGAAAGAAAGGAAAATTGAGTGTTGATTCTGTGAGGCAAAAATTTAAACATGTAAAAAGTACCAGTCAACTGTATCGCTCGTCCAACTCAATAAATAAAGGTGGTACATATAGAGAAAAAATTGCTAAAATTTGCGAATATACTCTGCAAAATTTTAAAGCAGCAGTTGATGCTAGTCACTTTGTTCATGACGAGGACTTACGTTGATGGGCTTTAGAAGCCCAAAAAGAGATAGGCAAGGAAGATATCTAGGCACAGGATAGTATCTAGAAAAATTAATACATTTGTGACAAGGAAATCAATAGAGAGTAGTAAAGAATTCAAGGAGAAAGCCGAAAAGTTGCCATTCAAACCACCCTCAAAATGGACGACCACCCTTTTAAAAATATTTTCCGATATAGTTACTAATTTATAATTTACTATAAAATGAATTACACATTGGTATAAATATTTATTTGTATTTCATGGACGAAAATATTTTATCCAATTTTTATAGATTATTTTGAATTTTTTTCCACATAAATAGGCATGGAAAAGTGAAATTTTTCATTGAAAAAAATAGGGGTTGCAATCCTTATGGTCCAAACTGCGTTGATTAGTCGTGTATTTATATATGTATTTATATGATAACTGAAATGAATATTTTGCGTTGTAAATTATCAATTAGAATGAATTATATTGGAAAATCTTCTTTGATTTTTCCATTTTAAGGGTGGTTTGAAAAATTATCTAAGACAGGTCGACTTTATTTTTGTATGACAATAAATCTATGAAAACATTTTTTAAAATATTTTTAAGCCCATTTTGAATTTGTTTTTCATGAAAATAGACATGAAAAAGTTATATTTTTCAATTAAAAATAGGCGTTGCAACCCTAATGGTTGGTACTACGTGTGTTAGTTGCGTCTTTTTATGAGAAGTGAAATAAAATTTGTTTCATTGAGAAATATCAATTAGAACCTGAGATATATTAAAAAATCAATTTTAGGGGGTGACATTTGAGGGTGGTTTTCACCCTCTTAAAGTGCTTTTCCGCCGATAAAAAAATTTTATCGACGGTTTCCTTGTAAGCTGCACAGACTGGTGAATACGGGAATTCGTTACATCTATGGTATAAGGATGAGGGACGAGCATATCTTTTCTTACAGGCTTGAGTTGCAATGGCTCACCTCCGCTGGACGTAGGAATTACTTTAAGGCCTGTTTTTAAGAAAACTTTTATATTTAGATGACAACCAAAAATATAACCTCGTTGTTGGTACTCTCGATCAGACTGCAAATAAAAAAATAATAGACATTATTCAAGTACCAATAACCAACGACAGGTACAAAACGCTAAAAGATGTTATCATCGCACGAACAACCGACAGAATCCATACAAATGCAAAAGGTACTCTGGGAGATAACCCTTAATACTTCCAAACCATTTCACCTTTATAGGAGGATGAAAGCAATGGCTGGTACCGCGTTCTCAGATGAAGTGCTCAAAGCTACATAGATTAATCTACTACAAATATGGTGCTTCGGGTACTTTCCACGACGATGATGGATGGTATGCTCGATGCGGCTAATCTACTTGTAGGTCTAACTGCCAGTTCTGCGGTTGCAGGAGTTGCTACTCTATATAACGCCAGTCACAATTACTGCTACCCAAGCAGCCTTGTCATCAACCCCTGTTACATCCGAGGACATAGCAAGTCTCTGCCAGGCCACCAGTTAACTAATCAGCATCGTTCATCAGTCAATGAATGGAGGGAATCAAGGAGCCAAGCAAAGTAAACCACAAGCCAAATAAGAAGAATTAGTATCATCGCCATTACGGAGAATGCGCCAATCGTTGTACCCAACCTTGCTCCTTTACGGCTACTACAGCGTAAAACGAGTAGGCCTTCCTTCGGTCTAGGGGGAGGGAGGGGTAGGGCGCTTTACTGACGATTTCCGTCTGCAATCCTGCGTCCTGCCTTTTTTCGTTGGGTACGTGCAGGCACGTCGACGCAAACTAAGATCATAAGGAAGCCTTCGCCGCGGGACTTAGGGTTTTGCGTGAAGGCGGCCTTTCAAAAATCCAAGGGCGACCTTGTCAACCTTTCCTTTACCGCTTTCCCAAGCGAGAATACAGAGTTACGTCTGATAACACACGCTTCAGACACAGGTATGGGAACAGCTCTTACAGCTCAGCGAAGAACAGAAATCCTCGAAACACCGGATCATCCTCTGAAGCTACGTAAACTCGTATGGGGCTCCGCGCATGTAGCCTTTTACTGCGACATTTACGAAGGTTCGTCCTTTTACGTTCCTAATAAACTAAAGAAGGAAGTCTTTAACAACTTTCACTCACCCTCGCATCCTGGAGCAAAAGTCAACTCGACTCATCCACCAACAGTACGTGTGGCCTAAAATGAGTCGCGACATCGACACTTGGTGCAAAACATGTTCTGCTTGTCAACAATACAAAGCACAAGAAATTTTTGCCCAAGCACTTTATTACTCTCCACATGTACGCTTCCATTATGTCCACCTGAACCTCGTAGAACAATTTGCCTACAGTCACGGCTACTCTCATCTTCTCACCATCATCGATCGTTACACGAGATGGCCTGAAGCTACTCCAATTGCCGATATCACAGTTTGAATCCAGTTTGTTCACTGAATTTCTGTGAATCCTCGTAGTACAGAGGATTCACACCACTTCTTACCATCCTGCCTCATATGGCATAGTAGAACGTCTCCACCGAGACATTAAAACGGCCCTCATGTGCCACGAAAACACCAAGATTGGGTACATTTGTTGCCTACAGTCGTGCTAGGACTACGCACGCGTGTCCGTTTACATACCAATACTAGTCTAGTTGATTTAGTTTTCAGCAAATCAATGAGATTTCTTGGCTATTTCTCACCATTCACTAACAAAGAACCCAACATTCGCTTATTCTACAACGCATTTCACGACTACATGCACCAACTGAGATCAGTTCCAGTTCACCAAAAGACTGCGATCAAGCTATTCTTGCATTAGAATATGAAGACTCGCACTCATGTCTGGCTACAAGAAAAATCAATTAAACCAGCATTGACACGGTCATACACAGGCCCACACAAGGTCATCTCACGCAACTTCGAGAATTAGACTTTAGTCATTGAAGTAAACGGCACACAGAAGACAGTGCCCATATCCGATTCTTTTACCCATTCCTACTCCGGCTCCGTCCAACGAGAATCACGCTCGTTCAGTAGCTGAGGCGTCCGCGTCCAAGCGTGCGAAATTTGTCCCGAATATTTTACGATGGAACGATCACACTGATTCAATTCAGTCGAACAATAAGGTACCAAAAAACGAGTCTCGTTTGCGGCGGGGTGCAGTGTCAGGATTTTTACACCTGACAACCAGACTTTCAACACTGAATCGCCTTGCGAGTCGGAACTAATAGACTTTGTTAACGCGCTGTGTAAAGATATCTCATGCAGATCGAGTCATTAGTCCTTTTTATCTAACATAACTCACCTTATTTTCATCAATCTAGTCATGAACAAATTCTTAGAAATGAGAGCGCAACTTAGAGCGTACACAGACGCTACTAGGGATCAAAATATGTACGGGCGGACTGTTTCCAGACTAACCTGCTGCTTGACGAGTTTGAGCCTCGCCTATGGCAATTTATCGATCGTAGGGAAGCACGAATGCTCACCGCCAGCTACAGCACATCTAGGACAACCCGTCATTCAGGACCCTCGGATAACGCAACTTTTTGTGAACGGAAGTCCCGTCTTAAAGCTTTTCTTACATGATATTCGATATCGAATCACTAAGAAAACACTCTACAAATGTTTAGCAACACACGTCTTTACTAACATCGTTGTAAATAGCAACAGGGGTATTCTATCCGGATTCGTAGCAATCGACCTCAGTGGTCTAGCTGGCTTAATTCACGCGTGTGATAAAATCAAAGTAGAATTTATCAACTGTCGAGTAGTCGTCTCTCCCCAAGTTCGCAGCCCTCTAATAGCGTCCGGGGTAGAAATCCTACTGCTGTAATTTTATTTTTAGTAAGCGTTAATTTTCTCTCTTGTAAATTTTATAATTAGCCAAATAGCTCGTCTATTGTAAATAACTCCAGTCACTGACCAATTATGTAACAATTTCAAAATTTTGGGAGAGGAGAGACCGGCGGTTGCCGCGAGCGAGCGCCCGGCTCAAACGAGTCCCGAGTTCCATACAAACAGACATTTGGTTTCCGCACAGTTAATATACGGAGTACACTTCTAGATATTCTAAATGCGAGTCTATATTCGTCGACTAAAGGAATATAACAGCAAATAATTCCAAGAAGACGGGATCAAGCTGATGAGTTTCTGTTTTGTGAGACCAACGATTAGAACCTTTCGGCCGTTCTCTGGGACACTAGTCTTATATTACTGCTCTATTTTATTTACTGTTAAGCTATTATTTTATTCTTGTTAATAATAAATCGGACAACCTTATTTTTCTGAGAAACGGAGCCAATTACTAAACTAAGTAGATTTCAGTGGCCTCAACAAAACATCTATACATATGTAACAAAGAGCTATAAATGGCGGATGGTGGGAAGATGCCTAAAGAAAACATCTTGTATGTACGTACACCTGATATGTATCTTTCCACCATGTTTTGACCTACGGAGCTATTCTGAGAGTTCCGAGCCCATAACATAGCATAGCTGGTTGGAATCTTCTTTACTCACCTGATGATGGAGCCATGGAGGACATGGAGGTGCTCATGAGTTGCTTACTTGCTTTCGCCTCTTGTTCTCTCATCCTAGAAGTATTTTTATGTGTAACTATAATCGATGTAGAAGAAAAACCTATGCTGATTACTGGTTATTTTAGCGCCTTAACGCGGTTGTACTGTTAGTTCCAAATTTTAAATGCTATGTATTAACACGGTTGTACTAGTAGTTCTAAATTTTAAATGCTATATAATCCTCAACATTAAAGTTAAATAAAAATGAATAATAATTAGTGAAAATAGTGAATACTTTGATAATCACAGACAGTTAAGCAATTAATTTTTAAAAAAACATTTTTTTAGTCAGATACTTAACCAATTAAATCTTGTATGGATTTTCAATTTTCCATAAACTACTAGCATTTAAAAAATTTTCATATATTTGATTAAATTTCCATACCCATAAATCACACAGTGTAGATTTAGCATTGAAAGAAGTGTTTACATACATACATAGATTAAACTATAAATAGAATTTCAGCAGAGCTTATTCAAATGCTATAGGTTAATGTTCTATTTGTTTATGTTATAGTATAATTGAAAATTTAGTTACAAATCTTAAATGATAACAATTATAATTAATTAAATGTTTAAAATACATATCAAAATTTGATGGTAATACATTTTTGAATTACAAATAATTTTTAAAGTTCGGATTAAATTTTCTGTATTAGACATTAAAGTGTAAGTTTTTATAAAATTAAGAGTTTCATTAATAAATTTATTTGTTGAATTTTATTATTGTATAGCATATTACACTATATCATTTTTTTGTAATATTTATACTAAATTTTAAATACAAAACGTTATTTGACATTTTTGTTCTTTTGATGCGTTTCTTTTTTGCACTCACCCAGGACCTGTAAGTTTATTGAAACCCTTTGTATATGATCCATTTTATCTCTGAATAGAAACATTTATGTATATAATATAAAGTCTATAGTCTATTATAATTAATAACTACTTGTTTATTTTTCGCTTTACATTGCTTGCATTGTAAGTTGATTGGATGTATCCCTGAAATTATTTGTAATTTGTTTGATGATTTAAGATATATTAATATTAACTTTTTTTCAAAAAAAAATTAGCTCTTTTTCTTTCTACCTTAGCTTTAAACTTTTATTATTTATGTTTCTTAATAAATGATGTTAAATATACTTTTATGCAAGTAACCCCAGAAAATATTTAAAATAGTAATAATATAGTAGCCAAGGACTGCTATTTAGTTAAGTAAGTCCTTCCCTATGAGGCAGATGACACATCAAATGCAGTTTAAACAAGTTGGGCGCACTCGGCTGAAAATGAGATCTCATAATTTTAACCACATTCTTAGGAAAGAAATTATACAAGAGCTCATATAATACTGTGAGTTTTCAAAAGCATAAATAATTATACTTCTTACTTTATTGCCTTCTGATCTTTATTAGATTCATTTTTTTGCTATCCTATAATTGCTTTGTGAAATGGATCTAAAACTTGATTTTAAATAATTACAATAATGAAAATAATTGAATGTAGGAGCTTGTGGTTATGAAGCGAGTGTCTTACCGCTGAGCCACCGTGGTCCTCAGTATTTTGAGATTAATAAACTTTGAGGTACTTGTATGTTTTATTCAATGTTAAATGATTACAATTAGTTTTTTTGTTACGTATTCAATACATATATACATCACTCCTACTGAATGATCTCATGTGAGATGTTCAGCTAGCATCTTACCTAAAATTCTATCCCTCTTGTAGCTAGAATTTTATAAATAGCTATAATTCAGTGTGTTATAATTGAAGTTATCCTTTTAAGTAATGAAAGGGCCTCAATACCTTCAAAAATCAATGTTTTGAATCATTTTATTGCAAATATATCAGTTTTTTGATCTTTACTATTTCAACTTGTTAGATTATTTAACCTGATGTTTTCACCTAAGTTTCTTGAAACTCTCATGTGATTTTTTTACAATTGCAATATTCATAAAATGCTTTAAATCATATATATTTTTACTTATTTGGCTGGTTTTCTCTACCTAAAACATAACTTTTAATTATAACAAACTGCATTATAGCTGTTTAAGAAATTTTAACAACCTATCTGAGCAGGATCTCAGATGAAATTTTCGCCAAAGATCTTAAGTTAAATCTCAGGTAAGATTACACCTAAGATTTTGATTATTACATTCTCTGCATTGAAGTTTTTGCATCTGCATGGTTTTAATTATTAATTATTATCTAATTTTTTAATGAATATTGCTTATTTATCCTGTAAAATTTAATAAACACGCAATATCGTATGTATAATTCATATACCAACGATTTAAATTGAACTAGAACGCTTGTTTCATGACCTGAAAATCTTGAATCAAAGTCTCAGCGATTCTGAATTTCTTTAGTATAATTATTTAAATTTAAGTTCTAGGTCTATTGAATAGAAGTTATAATTGTTTATGCTTTCGAAAACTCCCAATATCATACGAGAGCTTGTATAACCCTGTCAAAAATGTGTAGCTGTAACAAATGGCTTTAGTATAGCTAGTAAGTACAGCTTTTAAACAGCTGTATTTCCACTGGATTCCATCTGTAGTCAGCTGGATTTTTAAACTACAAATTCAGTACATATACCAGTTAGAAATACGAAAAAGGTCGATTTCCAGCTATGTTAAATGACACAAGAATCCAGTTCTGTCAATGGATGTCTAGTTAAAATCCACTCACAGAGTAAAAGAATATCGATGCTACCGTGGCCTACATTTACATTACCTTGGCCGAAATTTTTCTAGGTTTTATAACTGGATTTTTAATTTTTTGATTCTGCTAGATTTTTAGCTTAAAAATACAGGTGGAAAATCCACATGGATGGTTAAGTCACAAAAAGTCTGTAAAATTAATGATCAAGAGTTCGAGCCAAGGTCATATCGACTTTTTGTGAGTGGATTTCCATTGACAATATTTATATAAAATTTGGTGTGAAATTTCATGTAAATATTTTTAACAGGAATAAAAATTAAGTGTAAAAATTATATAAATTAATTAGTTTTATGAGTTACAAATTATAAAAATTCATTGATATCAGTGATAAAAATAATTAACAAAGCGTGCTTATAAATAATGCCAATACCTTTGTTTCTAAATCTTATATTCATGGGGTTTAAAAGTCAATTAAAAGGTCAAGCCTGGTTTAAAACTTTCGAAAAAACAATTTTCTTTTTCATTTGCCTTTTTAATAGAAAATTTTCTGTAGAATGTCCTGAAATCATTTTGCACCAATTAATTATGTTGCCAAATTATAGTACATAAATTAATAGAATTTCAAAAAACTCAAGATGGCGGCACCAATGTGGCGGTCAGATACCCCAAAAACATCAAGAGTAAAGATTCAAATGCTTGTAAAAATTAAAAAAAGCAATCCCGTTGGACTCTTTTGACTTAAATTGTTGCTGATACACACAATTTAAAGGATAACATGGCGGATTAAAATCGAACATGGCGGATCCAATATGGCGGCTAATATGCTTATAAGGTAGATGAATTTTGAAAAATCAACCGATTTGGACTAAATATGGCAGCATGGTGTATGGAAAATTAGCTTTTGCTCGAACAATGCATGTGAGTACTTACTTTATAGGTTATCGAGGTCACTAGAGTCAAATCTAGTGTCGGATTTTAATTTTTATAAAGCTCTCTGCATTTAACAGGTTTGAGACTGTCATATTAAATTTACCATGCCCACATTACTTTATTTTTTTACTTTAAATTAAATTTTAAAAAATCACCTCAAAAGTCTAACTTTTATGGCTTACAAATATTGTATATTACCTGTTTTTGATAAAATGGTATAATAAGATGAATATATTTGACTTCATATTTTAATTTCTATTCTACTAATATTGTAGTAAATGATGCAGTTCGCTATTAAATTTAATGTTTCTAGAGAATGTAACCAATTTAAAAGAATATTAGCAGTTATAATAAAACATATACAAGGAAGTATCTATAAGTTATATGAAAATGGCCACAGAGATGACTAAATTGATTATTGTTGGCGAGTCTTCGTGCCGCCCGATTCTGTCTTCTCGACAAGATCCTACTGCGCACATCTGACGCCCGCTCACTCTCCCGCAGACCACAGCAGCGACGGTTCCGTCGCCCGAGACTCCCCGATTCTACATTCTATACCTAATAAACTAAGTTCATAACAAACTCCAGTGTCTCTATATTCACGCGTCCATCTCTTCGACCATCTTAAGGAGCATCACTTCAACAGATTGTGGGCCAGCTTGCAGACTAGAGGAAGGACCGAGAAGGAGACGCTTAAGAAGTTTTAAATACAAATTCAGAGAAAACTGTAAATACGACTTTGTGTATGGTGTAGTCAGAGTTAACAAATTTTTATTCTGCTGCACTTTGGAAGTGTATTGTGTTACCGCATCGTAAATAAAATTTAGAGTCGCGATAATAAGAATAGGTGAAGACAGTGCGGTGTCTACATAATTAGAGTACTTAGAGTAGAGAGGAATATCGGCCAAAACCCCAAGAAACAAAAGCGCGCGACAAGAAAGCGTGCGAGCGGTTGCCAGCGTGAGCCTGCACGGGCCGATTCCGAGAATCGGAGAGGGGCGTGCGACGTCCATCGACACAGGTCAAAGTCAAGCGCGCGGGCTTACGATCTTTTCTCTCTCTCTCTCTCTCTCACTCTCGCGCACAAAATCATAACAAATCCGACTCGGATTTAACTACTCAGAAGTCACGTACACTATATATATATAGTGAAAAAGAAAAGTAATTGGTAAGTCCTGGTTAACGAATATTAAGATACGTCTATTTCAGACGCGACATAATGAAATGGTTATTCTTCTCATCTAATCAAACAAGTTAAATAATACGCATCTCACTCCTAATCAGAAGAAAATAACCTCAGAGTTATCTGAATATAAAATCAAACCAATAGAAATTCAGAAGTTTTATATTTTTTTCTACGCTCAGATACATTTAGAAACAGGGATAAATAAAGAAAACACACCTCGATAGAAATTTCAATGAAACGGCGGTGCAGTGAATTTGAATTTCTATATAGCATATGTCAAAATTAAATAACGCCAGATCTAGTGTTTTTCTTGGGCGAGTTGCTTGTGCGATCGCCCTTCGCAGACTATTGAGTAGATGGCGTTCGTCTACTCAGATTGGGAGGGAGCACGTGTGTGGAGTCCGAGAGATGCGAAGCTGGTGTTTGATATTCAAGCTTTGTTTCGACTTGCAGGGCGGTCTAACTCAATAAGAAATCATTTTAAAATTACCAGAGAAAGCATTCAAATTTTCTTGTCTATCATTTCAGAAGAAACAAAAATCAGAGGAAAATGTCAGAGGAAGTCCAAAGAGATATACTTGACATTCACAACAATCCCGAGGTAAAGTGTTGTATTAAAATCAGAATATAAACAATTAAACTAGAGTGAAAAGCATAGGCCTATAATTTTTTTTTATTGAAAGTTAAAAATGAAATAATATCAGAGAGTTAATGCTAATTAGAGAAAATTGTTTATACTTAGAATTGGAATCAGATGGTCACACTCCTGCAGGAACACCTCCTGATGCAAAAATCAGAGAAATGGATAATCCTCGATCCGTCATTGAAGTAAAAATGAGTATTTTGAATAATGCGTTTGAAAAACAATCAGACATAATCGATCAACACGCAGAGATCATCCAAAATCAGACGGAAGCAATTCTCGATCTGAAAGTTTCAACTGACGATACTAACAAAAACATCAAAGCAGACAATAAATTAGACGATAGAACTGTATTAGGTGAAATTAGCCAAACATTCGAAGAACTCAGACGTCTCTTAACACTAGTGGGACTAACCCAAAATTAAAAATAAAAAGAGACTATAATCTACGATACAAAAACACTAAACACCTGGTTAGACAATCTATATACTAAATTAAAAGCAAACAATGCTTTAAATGCAATAGATGACTCAATTGATACAGACATAATTGACACAGAATAAGAGCTAGCAGGTAAGAAAGATCTAGCTAGAGACATAATAATAAGTCACCTAGACACTTATTATCACAATAAAATCATACAAAGAAAAGACCCAAATCCATCAGAGACTTCAGAAGAGCTGAATCGAACATTACTGATTCTTATGTCAGAGAGAAATTGTATATGTATAGCAAAGAATCTGTTAATGCTTTTTGTGATTGCTTTGAATCGATATCAGGGAATTTGAAACATGCGAAACAACACCTCTGACAGAGAAGGAAAAGAGATCAGCATTTTTAAAACCCGTCCTTGCAAATTATAGAGAAGTCAGATCAGTTAATGTGATCAAACTCCAGGCAACAAAATCAGAGATGAGCCTGAATGACATAAAAACTTTCTTACTACAGCTGGAATCAAATAGACGCACTTCAGAGTTCCAATCTTCAGAAGTCATACAAACGGGAGTAGCAAGACAAGCTACCACAATAACGGATAAATGCTTCCGGTACAACAGAGTTAGTCACAGGATGATAAAAATAATTAAATGTTTAAAAAAATAAATATAAATATACCAACTACAGGCAGGAATCAGAATGGAGGAGAAAAATTCAAGGTGATGCTAACAAGTAACAATACAGAAATTAATTACGCTACACCTAAAAAGCTTGTATTAATAGCAGACTCTGGTGCAGCAGAGCATATAATTAATAAGAGTATAATTTTAAGAAACTTCAGAAAAAGTTCAGGAGAATATATCAGAAGCGCGAACATTGTAGTAGATGGCAAAGGCGACTTAATTCTAAAATCAAATTCAGATGAAAATAAGATAATAATTTTAACTAATGTAATAGCTGCAAAGAATATTTCAGACGACCTTATATCTCTCAGACATTTTGCAGATGTATGCTTGAGTATTTACTTAGACAACAATATACTTAAAATCTACGACAAAAACACTAGTGAAGAATACCTCACTGGTGTATTTGAAAAATCAAATTGGTTAATTATATTGAATGTGGCAAGAAACAGACAATCAGATGAACAACAAGAAGTCTATGATAAATAATCATGCACTGTCAACATAGTATCAGTAGACGAGTTCTTGCAATAATCTCAGGTAGACATCATGGATCTCAAAGATCAAAGTGAATCAGAAGAAATAAATAATTCAGAGAATGATCAAATGAGTCCTGCTGAGATTGGAAGGGAGAAAGAGCAAGACACATCAGAGAAGAAACAAGCCCAGACAGACAAAATGATAACTGGGATACAAATCTAGAATAACAAATTCTGAAAAGAAAAATCCTAAACCTAGACGATTACTCAGATTAGAAGCTAAAATACTTACAGAAAGATGTGGACAATAAATCTAATAAGGAAAAAGAGAAGCTGAGTGAAGGAATGCTCTGGCATACAAACTAGGACATGCTTCTCTACAATACTTAAGTTTGTTACAAAAATCAGAAGAAAAACTCAGCCGAATTAAATTTGACAAGTCCATTTCTGACTGTGAAATATGTATCTTAGCAAAAATGAAAAACTTACCTTTCTCAGAAGTCAGATTCAGAGCAACAAGACCATTAGAAAGGATACATACTAACACAATGGGGCCAATCAAGCCAGTCTCGTATCCAGGAGAAAATAAATCCATTATAGTATTTATAGACGACCACACAAGATTGGCCAAAGCATATTCCACTAAACACAAGAGTGAAGCTGGAGATTGCTGAGAAAAGTTCTTGATAACTTCAAGAAACTTAGTGGGTAAAAAAGAAAAAATATGTTTTATCAGAACCGATAATGGCACTGAATTTACTGGAGGTAAATTCTCAGAGGTTATGAAAAAGAAAAAGATTGAAGGAGAGTTTGCACTTCCTTACACACCACAACATAATGGAACTGCTGAAAGGATTAACAAAACCATACAGAAAATCAGAGCACTTATGATAGACTCGGGTCTACCAAAAAGCATGTGGATACTCGCTTTAGAAGTGGCTATCCATATGTTAGGTGATTGTTAGTCACCTAGCAATATAAATCAAGTTTTTGCGTGAGTTAATCTCGCGCACGCAACTATACAGTTACGGGAGAGACTCCACTCTTCGAATCTCTCCTGGCTGTCAGCTAGATTTTCCCTTTGTTTGAAACGCGGATTTATTTTATAATGGATTTCCTTACCTTACACGCTCTCTAGTTCCTTGGGGATCAACTTCAAAAATCTGGTCCTCTAAATCCTCCTGGTCGAAGGAAAAGTCCAAATGTATATATGGTTGGGTGAATCAAATAAAGTATATTCTTGCGAGTCTTTTTAGATAAAGAGCTTCTGGCTTCACTTGGCCTGTCTTTATTTTCAATTGAACTTTGTGTTATAAAATATATGTATGTATATGCGTAAACTTAAGAAACTTGAAGAAAATATAATACAATGAACTGAACTTTAAACAAAACTAAAACAAAATATAAAATAAACCCAAAAACCTTCTAAGAAATGGTCGTCCGCTCGGCAGCTCGGCTCGAGTCGGAGTGCCTGAGGTAGCGTGGCTTGGGGACGCTTCGGAAGTATATCCGGACCTCCCACGCGTCTCCAAGCTCCACTTCCCCATGTTGACGTCAGTGCGTCTGCACTCGTCGCACTCATTAGACCTGTCGATGGTGCAAAGTTCAAGACTGCAGCGTGGCTTCGCACGTGCGGTCTCGCGCAGTGGAGGGAAAACTGTTTAGGTCAGCGAGATTCTTGGCTACCTGATACTTTTGTGGCCTTGAGTCTCGCTGTACCTTTTATGTGCAGAACTTTCTCGATTTCATATTCGAAATAATTGTTCGAATATGAATATCGCAAAGTTGTCACATAACACCATATTTACAATAGAGCTCCACACAAAGGAATCAATTCAAAGATACCAATCAAGAAAATGGTTCCTGACGGAAATATTCACCTTGACAAAATCAGACGTTTCGGATGTCTGGCATATGCTAAGATACTCAAAACAGAAAGCAAGTTCTCAGATAGAGTTATCCATACAATAATGGTAGGATCTCTCAAACTAGCTATGCTCTATGGCACCCAGATTCTCAGAGGTTCGTTACATCAAGACATGTAAGGTTTAATGAAAAATTGGTATATAAGGATGCATATAAATTAAACCTAAAAGAAAAATCAGAGACGTTAGAAATAACTTCAGAAGTTGAAACACAATCAGATATATCAGAAAAACTAAACTCAGAGACAAATAGACGAACTTTGACACACCTCAGAGAAACAGTAGTCGAAGTAGAAAATACAAACGAACAGGTACTAGTGCTTACTCCAACTGGAGAAGACAGAGATGTACACTCAGAAGAAGATGAACTTGGACATATTTTTATAGCACAAACAAACAGAGATCCGATTAGCTACAAAGAACCAATTGAATCAGAAGATAAACATAAGTGGTCAGAAGCTATAAAACAAGAGTTGAAATCTATGGAAGGTAACAATGTTTGAACATTAGCTGACAGACCCTCTTTAGATAAAGATGGCAATAAGATCCATACTATTTATTCCAACTGGGTATTCAAAAGGAAAACCTCAGAAGATGGTCAAACGACCTACAAAGGAAGATTAGTCATCAGAGGATTCAAGGACCAAAAAGAATATGAACTTCGAGAGACTAACGCACCAGTTTCAAGATTGCCAATAGTCAGAGCGACGTTTGCAATCATTAATAAGTTCAATTTAACGGCTTATCATGTCAAAACAGCCTTCCTAAATGGATGTCAAAACAGCCTTCATAAATGGAACTCTCGACGATGACATATTAGAGTAGAATATTAGAATAGAGTATCAAAATTGGTCCAAAAACTAGAAGGAAAGTATGCAAACTTCAAAAATCTTTATACGGTTTAAGAATAAGTCCAAAGCGATGGAACAAACGATTCTCAGAAGTAGCCTTGGAACTTGGACTAGAAAAAGATATAAATGAACCATGCTTATTTACATGGCGACTACAAAACCAGATCGTCGTCTTACTGTTATATGTAGACGACATCATACTAGCAGGCAACAATCAGAAGAAACTAAAAGAAATAAAAGAAAATTATTCTCCACATTTCAGATGAAAGACTTAGGAGAACCTAAAACATTTTTGCGCATGAAAATTACTAGAGACAGGGATCAGAAGACATTAAGTCTATTTCAATCAGAGTACATACAGAAATGTTTAAAACGTTTCAACATGAAAACGAGTAAAGCACAGAAAACGCCTATGGCCACAAGACAAGTTCGAAATAGAGAACTATGACAAAACCTCTGCCTAGTGAAACACATAAATATCTTAGAGACAAAATACTCAACACATAAATTTACACTTCTAGTAAAATTCAGAGTACCACATAAATCAGACGAACACGAATTTTTAATTATGTTTCAGATAGAGGAACAGAGGAAATAGTGAACACGATTCAGAGAATTCAGTGGGCCAAATCTAAAATCAGAGAATCAAGCGACCCGAAGGGAGGGAGTGTTGGCCAGTCTTCGTGCCGCCCGATTCTGTCTTCTCGACAAGACCATACTGCGCACATCTGGCGCCATCTGACGTCGCCACTATGCGGCGTGCTTTCCGCTCGTCGAAACTCGCACTTTCCAGCTCACTCTCCTGCAGACCACAACAGCAACAGCTCCGTCGCCCGAGACTCCCCGATTCTACGTTATATACCTAATAAACTAAGTTTATAACAAACTCCAGTGTCTCTTTATTCACGCGTCCACCTCTTCGACCATCTTAAGGAGCATCACTCCAACAATTATTTATCCATTTAAAAATATTAAGTGTAATATAATGCTATGCATTTTGAAGTAGGTTCATATAATAAAAAATGCTTTTCTTTTGTCTCTCGCAGAATTCAGAAATACTCATTAGTTTTAAATATAATAAGGCCACGGAGATGTTAAGAAACAAAATATAGCGTAGTGGAACGGGTAGATGGAGTTAGCGTATAAGAAGGTAGCGCGAGGAAAGCGAGCCTGAAACGGCAGAGTGCTCCGAGCGCACAGAGAGAGAGGACGTATGGCGTCGATAGGCAGTAAGCTGTGTTTATTTGTTCTTTTAAAAAGTTATAATCTATACTTTTAGAATTTAGATCCGAATAACCCTGGGTCATATTCTAAAAGTTTTCTTTCATTTAATTCCTATTATTTTTCAAATATTCAGAGCACTCAGCTATTGTATGAAAGTGCAGGCTAAAGGTGTATTAAATAAATAAGTGCGGTAGCATCGATGGATGCTACACACGGTTGTGACAGATTGTCAAAGTCAAAGTTATACATTTAAACGCATGGAAAACCAAGAATGCACAAATAGCGAGGTGGATTAGTGAGGTTTCTGAATTCTATCTGGAGGTGAAACACAAGCGTGGAGAGCAAATGCAGCATGTAGATGCGTAATTGAGCGCCTATAGAAAGTAATGCAAAACAGGAGTTTCATGACTATGTATTAAGGATAAATTTTGTAGAAAATGAATTATTAATTTTTCAAAGAAACGATGAGTATGTGTTAGAGTTGATAAACATTTTGGAGCACAAAGAAACAACCTTAGATAAGGAACGCCAAAAGCTAAATGAAAATTTTTTTTCTGAGAGATGGTCTATTATATAAAAAGATTAACCCATTAGCGCCCAAACGGACGCTCGACGGACGCTTTTTTGAGCAACAGATTTCATCTGTTTATAGGTGTTAAAAATTTTGGAAAAAAGTGTTTCTTGTGCCAAATTTCATCAGCTTTCCGATCCCGTTATTTGTTTTTCGATTAAATGAACGCCCTAATTGTTATAAACAATTAATTGAAAAAAATCATTAAATTTTGAGTCAAATTTTTTTATGTGTCGACTGTAAAATATGGAAACCGTTCGCAACGAACCCCGGGAAGTGAATTTCTAGCGTCCATGATGTTTGAACTAAAAGTTGACATGGTTGTATTTGTTTGAATTATTTTTGGAACATTGAAAACAACGGCTAAAAGGAAAAATTCTAGCTTCAATTTTGAAAATTTTTTTTCTGAAAACTATAGAGTAAATAAAAACATTCCTAAGAACAAAAGTTTTAAAATCACTCAAAGAACACTCAAATTTTTTCAGAATTTTTTGATGAAATTTTTCAAAAGTTTGTTTTTCTAAATTTTCAAAAAAACAACAATTATTTTCAAAATTCTGAAAAAATTTGAGAGTCTTCTTTGAGTGATTTTAGGACTTTTTTGTTCTTATAAATTTTTTTATTTAACCCATTAAGTCCCAAACGCACAAAATGTTAACGTTGACTTTGACCGCGCATCATTTTAAAATAAACGAGGGACTTTGAACTCAAGGCACATATACTTATGTTTTTGAGGTCGCTCTTTCGATTGGCGATGTCGAAAATTCCAAAAAATAACGTTTAACCTATTATTTTTCAACAAATATAAAAAAAATGCACTTTTTTAACTCGGATTTTTTTTTCAAACCTAATTTCAGCAATGTTCCGAATGTCTAGGCAACTTCTAATACAGATAAAAGGTGTTCCCGATACTTGCACTTCAAAAATATGCAGCGAAACATTTCGATATATAGCGTTATCCAATTCAAAATGGCGTCCGAACGCCAAATTTTTGTTTTAAATTTCACAGATTTTTTTCTCGAAAACTATAGACTTTCATAAAAATTTCCTAAGAATATAAATGTTTTAGATTTAGTCAAAGAATATACTCAATTTTTTTCAGATTGATCCGGTACGATTTTGGATTTTTCAAAAAGTCAAAAAATCGAAATTTCGAAAAACGTCCTTAAAAAATCTGAAAAAAATTGAGATCATTCTTTGATGAATTCTAAAACATTTTTGTTCTTTCCAAAATTTTATAAAAGTTTATAGTTTTTGAGATAAAATTCTGTAAATTCGTGTACTTTTCGAATTTTTATTCAAATTTTATCTCAAAAACTATAAACTTTTATAAAATGTTGGAAAGAACAAAAATGTTTTAGAATTCATCAAAGAATGATCTCAATTTTTTTCAGATTTTTTAAGGACGTTTTTCGAAATTTCGATTTTTTGACTTTTTGAAAAATCCAAAATCGTACCGGATCAATCTGAAAAAAATTGAGTATATTCTTTGACTAAATCTAAAACATTTATATTCTTAGGAAATTTTTATGAAAGTCTATAGTTTTCGAGAAAAAAATCTGTGAAATTTAAAACAAAAATTTGGCGTTCGGACGCCATTTTGAATTGGATAACGCTATATATCGAAATGTTTCGCTGCATATTTTTGAAGTGCAAGTATCGGGAACACCTTTTATCTGTATTAGAAGTTGCCTAGACATTCGGAACATTGCTGAAATTAGGTTTGAAAAAAAAATCCGAGTTAAAAAAGTGCATTTTTTTTTATATTTGTTGAAAACTAATAGGTTAACGTTATTTTTTGGAATTTTCGACATCGCTAATCGAAAGAGCGACCTTAAAAACATAAGTATATGTGCCTTGAATTCAAAGTCCCTCGTTTATTTTAAAATGATGCGCGGTCAAAGTCAACGTTAAAATTTTGTGCGTTTGGGACTTAATGGGTTAATCTCCAGTTTTTGAGAGAAAAAAATAATGAATTTTTTTTCAAGAAATTTTCCTGTACGTCTCTTAGCCGGCAAAAGTATGGCCGTTGCCCGACTCTACCACGAGGAAATAAACGTAAATTCAGAGTCATTTGGTTTTTCATTTTTTTTTGTTTTTTTTTTTTTAATTAAAAAAACAATTTTTATATTCTGTTAATTTCTGTTGTATTTGATATTTTTTTTGTATTTTATCTTATTTTTAAATAACATTATTTAGTCATACAATGTAAATTACAGATTTAGTTATGAAAAATAGGAAAACAGCTGGAACAGGAGTATACTTTGCACGTTACGCACATTTTTTGGGATCTTGAACCGCAATTTTTTATATTCTTACAGTTTCTCTTACTATCAGCAACAATACTTTTATGAATTTTCGCCTTGGAAAGATAGTTTGCTGCAAGTTCCAAGGAAATGTCTTTAGTTTCTTTCTTAGTGGTATATAATAAATTATAGAATACGGTTGCGTTTGTTATAGATGATTGTATAAATCTGCATAGCATCGCCCATGTCCACTTTTTAGCTCTAATACCTGGAAGCAAATTGCTGCAGTGTGCATCGTGAAGATCAACTCCACCCATATTGCGATTGTACAAAGAAAATGCCATGGGAAACCATATGTTATTTTTATTCTGATTTTCTTTTGAATAACGACTGATAGGTTGCAAGGGAGTAACACTTGCAGCTGTGGAAATAATGGAAACGGGTTTCGAGTTCATGATTGTAATGAAATTCATACCTGAATTTTTTTCGTGTTTGACAATGTAAGTCCCTCGTTCAGCTTTTTTTTCGAGAATATTATTTTCCTTTACTCTGTCCGTTCTTACGGTGCCCGTTGCCATCAAGCCCAATTTCTCCAGATGAATCAAGAGATCTGGATTACTAAAATAATTATCAAAGTAAATATGATAATCAAGGATTTTTTTTAGGCAGACCGAAGTAAGAAGTTTTTGTATCATAAGCATTACGCGACTACCCACCAAACACTTACCCAACTTCATTTTGCCATCCGCAGAAAAAATGTTGGAGCCCTGTCCACAATATATGGCACAATCAAACAAGAAACCTTCAATACTGCAGATACCCCACATTTTTACCCCACACCTCTCGGGTTTGTTGGGCATGAATTGTAGAGCAGGTGCCCTCCCATGGAATTTTACCATCATCTCGTCAATAGCTAAAGCTGTGCAAAAAAACCAAACTGAGCTATGTTTTTCCGGAAAATCTTCAAAACTTTTCTTACTCTGCAAACTTTATCTTGATTATTATCATCCTCAGGTTTGTTCATTTTTATATAACGTTTTATTTTTAGATAATCATTTCTACTCATCGCTGATGCGATTGGTTCACAACGAAGAAGTTTATTAGTCCTCCAGTAATCTCTCTCTGATTTTCAACCATTGACAACAGAAGTGATAACTATTCCCAAAAATATTTGTAACTCATTCAAAGTTATATCAACTCCGTTACTGCGTGTACTATCAAGAATATATGTTTGCAATTCGAGAGAGAAAAATAATTTAAATAATTCAACAGCTGACAGGTTTCGCAATTTTTTTTTCGAAGCATCTGAAAGAAGTAACTTATTACAAGGCGCTTCATACCGTTTTTCACTTATCACCCATTCATACACATGATTTGGTTCGAGTTTACTTTAGTTATCATCATATTCGTTGAGAATCTGACTGTAACTCTGTTTCGGGATTTGTCCAGCACTATCTACGAAAAAATCAAGTTCTGCAGCCAATTCGCTATCTGAAGTTCCCGAATCATCAGAAGGTAGGAAAATAGCTTGAGAAGTTCCATCTTCCACTTCTTCTACTTCGAACATGTCATCACAATTTCATTTTGGTCTTTTTGATCTTGACATACTTTTGCACTTGATGATAAGGATGAAAAAGGAATATACTTACCGTTTCAGAGAAAAAAATTACTGAAAAGAAAATAAACTGTAGCGTTTGAAAACAATTACGTATCACAATAATTATGATTACAGGTTTATAGCCTGCACAATGTTTTCCTCTTGCAACTTATCCTAGTAATAAATTAAAAAATTGTATTATAATATGTAGGGATATGACATAATGCGTATGTCACACATTCACTGTCAGAAATAAAACTTTTTTCACTTTTACGAAAATCGTTTGAATTGTTTTTGTTGATAGCGCCATCTGCAATTCGGTCAAAAAAATCATTAATTGCTATCGCTTAGTATTCTTGGAATCTAGAAATTCACTTGCCGGGTTTTATTTGATCGATTTCCGTATTTTACAGTCGACACTAAATAAAGTGATTCAAAATTTCTAAAAAAAATTTAAAAGAACAAAAAAGTCCTAAAATTATTCAAATAACTACCTCAAATTTTTTCAGAATTTTTAAAGCAATTTTTGTTTTTTTATAAATTGGAAAAATCAAAATTTTGAAAAATTTTATCAAAAAATTCTGAAAAAATTTGAGTGTTCTTTGAGTGATTTTAAAACTTTTGTTCTTAGGAATTTTTTTATTTACTCTATAGTTTTCAGAAAAAAAATTTTCAAAATTGAAGCTAGAATTTTTCCTTTTAGCCGTTGTTTTCGATGTTCCAAAAATAATTCAAACAAATACAACCATGTCAACTTTTAGTTCAAACATCATGGACGCTAGAAATTCACTTCCCGGGGTTCGTTGCGAACGGTTTCCATATTTTACAGTCGACACATAAAAAAATTTGACTCGAAATTTAATGATTTTTTTCAATTAATTGTTTATAACAATTAGGGCGTTCATTTAATCGAAAAACAAATAACGGGATCGGAAAGCTGATAAAATTTGGCACAAGAAACACTTTTTTCCAAAATTTTTAACACTTATTAGGCTTTATTAGGCTACTTACCTACATGGGAAGAAGGAAATTTGCTAAAAATTACAAAATATTGCGAAACTTATGAAAATCCTATTGATATTCAGAAGAAAATTAGACAACGAATAGAAAAAAGCAAAAGATTTATAAAGTAGAAGATACGATAGAAATATATTAATGTAAAATTTAAACTTAACGGTATTGTTTTCATGAGAAGAAACCCCCGGTAGCTAGAGGATAGTCGACAAAGCTTCAACTGAAATCGAAGAACCGTTGGTTATTATGTCAGATTTGATTATTTAATTTTCTTGATTATTTTAAAAAATCAGTATGGATTTGTTAAAAACAAAGGAATAAAAGACGCTTTACAAAATATAACAAATATCATCTATAATATCTTGGATAGAAGCAAGCCCATTTATATAACTTTCCTAGACCTCGCTAAAGCTTTGGACACAGTCAATCATAATATACTACTACAAAATTTATATCGAAATCGAATAAGAGGTTGTGCCTATAAACTAATATCCTCGGCTCTACCCCTGTTCATGATTTGCGTCAATAACATGTTAAAAGAAAACATAATTTCATATGCTGATGCTACTGCCGTAAATAATTAAAGATGATATTTAGAAAGGCGTTGAAAAAAGACTGAACGAAGAAATAAAAAAAATATCAAACAATTCTAAACCCTATTTCAAACCTGCAGAAAAGAGTATTAAAAATTATAAACAAAAAGCTGTTTATAACTAACAAAAATCCACTGAATATTATACAATTATTCGCAAAGGAAGGGTTATGCTACGAGTATGATAATCTTAAGACAATGTTCATGAACTCAAACAGTGTAACAAGAAATAAAAATATCCAGCTACCTAAAGTTTACAAGATTTTTAGTAATGTTAATAATTATATCAAATCAATAATAAAGGGAGCGAACATCCTACATTGAAAGTCCATTAGGATGTAGTTACTGAAAAATTGATATTAGATTATAAACTGCATTGCAAACTCTTAAGCTGAATGTCTACCGACATTATTAGGTCTAAATTTCAAAATCACAATATGCAAAAGGAAACAATAGACATGATTATCAACACAGCAATCCAAATTGTAAATAAGGGAAAATTATTTAATGAAATAAGAAATTGTAGTAGAAATTCTGCAAATGAGAAAACGAAGTCATATCAAAGCAAATATGTGGGCCATAACACAAATCAGGAATAAGACACCTTATGCTGCGACTATAATATCAAAAATGAATACATTACAATTAAACATATGCACTTCAACAAAGAATCTGATATAGACGAAGACAAAAATAAAAACAGGATTATAAAATATGAACCGATAGAAACTATTTTTGATACTTTGGATAAAATGGCTGAATACAACTCCAAGACTTGTAATGTTGTATTTACGACAGGCGAACTCCCGTTAAGACAACGTTATTTCTCGATTTATTATTTCTTTAAAGCCGCGACCGAATTTATCGTTAGGCGCCAGTTCGCTCTTTCTCACTATACACGGCTAACACGACTCTCGTTCTGAGAGGGAATTCCGTGACCAGAAATAAACGAATAAAACCATCACTTCGTAGCAAACACTATTTATTTATCAGGCGGCACTTCGACAATCATCCGAACTCGTCCCGAGAAACGATTCCCTCTTGCGAATTTCTCTCGCCGATCGTAGTACCTTTCCACCTGAATAATTCTATGCTCAAATAAATCTCCCTCGTCCTCTCGTCCTGATGCTGCCTGTTTCTTTGTAACGCGCGAAACAAATTCCAAAAATAACGGTACACGGCAAGGCTCGATGTTGCTGGAAAGTTGGTCGGTACAGACGTGGTCGAGGCTTTGCAATTTCGTTGACATGTAGTTTCATACTCTCTCTCTCTCTCTCTCTCTCTCTCTCTCTCTCGTAAGTACAAAAGCTGTCTTTTCCTGCACTCGTGTCCACTCGTCCCCTTTATCACGTAATAGCCGGAACTGAGACCTGGCTGGACGACAAGGTACAAACAATACCTCTACTCGATAACTACATACTTCTCAGATGGGACCGGAACAGAAACGGTGGAGGTGTGGCCCTCTACATACATCTTTCACTAACGGCTACAGTTCTAACATCATCTGACGGTGACTGGTTGGGTAAGCCAAGGAAGCCAGAGTATCTCTTCTGTGAGATCTCCGCAAAAGAGGTCTCCCCCATCTTTGTGGGACTTGTGTATTGTCCACCCCATGCACCTTTCATTCAAGGTAATGACTTCATTGAAAAGCTTACGACTCACATGCACAATTACTCCACAAAGATAATTATGGGGGACTTCAATGCGGACCAACTTTCTAGATCTGAAGATGCCAAATTCACCAAGGCCTTCGTCGAGGGAACTCCCTTCAGTCGGTTCCTTATGGTGCAACACACCATAAACCGGAATCAGACACCTGGCTTGACCCCTGCTTAATAGACGAGCAGGATCGCCTGCTGTCATACTGGGAAACTGACACACCATTCATAAACGGACATGACCTAATCACGGCCACTCTAGACGTACAGATACCACGCTACGACCCTAAAACTTTTACATGCAGAAATTACAGAGGAATCTGTGCCGAGAGACTAAAGGCCTACCTCGGTGCATGTGACTGGTCATCGCTCGCTACTTCATCACTTAACGATTGCATTACCACCCTTAACACCAACCTGACTAACGCCATAACTCATCTCGCCCCATTACGGACAGTGACACATGGACCGAAGCGTCACCCGTGGTTTACCAGGGCTCTTCGTGACCTCTTGAAAGAACGAAACAGACTCTACAGGCGGTTTCGTAGGTCACGTCTCCCGCTGTACCTGTATTTGTACAGAATAGCGAGGGACGATGCTCATAGGCAGGTCGAGGATGCCAGGCTGAACTACTATCACAAACGCCTGTCCTCCTTGACCGATGCTGGTGAGATCTGGAGAGAGCTTGAGAGACTTGGAATCACCACCTCCAAAGTAAAACCACCCTCTCGTTTCTCCAACGAAGACCTCAACGCATATTTCAGCGGCATCTCCAACGACCGACTGACCCCCTCTGTGGAGGAGTACATGCAGACCCTGGAGAGTCTGAATATCCCCGAACATTTCTACTTTAGAGAGATAACGGAATCGGACGTTTGAGCGAGTCATGTTTCCCCTTGGACTGAAAAAAGTCACTAGTGCATGCACCGAACAAAGTCAGTTCACCAACAGCCTTAACTGACTATCGTCCGATCTCTCTTCTTTGTTTCCTGTCCAAGGCGCTGGAGTGGCTAGTGCACAGACAAACCTCAGAGTATCTTGAGTCAAGACTTTTCCTTGACAACTTACAAACTGGTTTTCGCACAGGCCACAGCACACAGTCCGGCTTAATTAAGTTGACTGATGATGTCAGGCTTGGAATAAACAGAAAGAAGATAACTCTCCTACTTCTTTTTGACTTTAGTAAGGCGTTTGACACAGTGTGTCACGCCAGACTATTCAAGAAGCTAATCTTTTTCGGCTTTTCTAAGCAGGTTATCCGCTGGTTTGCCTCCTACCTCACAGGCAGAAAGCAGGCCGTCATTGGAAACAATGACGAACTCTCCACTTTTCTACCGCTAAACACGGGAGTACCACAGGGATCCGTACTGGGACCACTATTATTCGCATTGTACGTCAATGACATCGGCCTCTGTTTGGACTCAGACGTATCTCATCTCATCTATGCGGATGACCTGCAAATTTACAGCCAATGCCACCTAGAGGAGCTCGATTCCTGTTCCGAGAGGATGAGCGCTAATGCCGAAAGGATAATGGGTTGGGCTGCGCAAAATCATCTTAAACTAAACGTACTTAAAACTTAGGCGATCGTCCTGGGCTCCTCCTATTATATAAACACTCTACCTTCCAGTGCTAATACCTACATTAAAATAGGAGAGGCCCGGGTTGAATATCGGTCGACAGTGCGTAGCCTGGAGCTGGTGCTTGATTCTAAACTCACCTGGAAAGAGCACGTTACACAACTGTGTAAACGTGCACACTCGCTCATGTACAGATTGCATTTTTTTAGAAAAAGCACTGGTTTCAAGCTGCGCAAGCATCTTGTGCAAGCTTTACTTTTTCCCATCATTGACTACTGTTCATTGGTATACTGTGATCTTTCACAAGAACTAGACATCAAACTACAGAGACTGGTGAACACAGGAATACGTTACATCTATGGTATAAGGAGGGACGAGCATATCGCCCCCTACAGGCGTGAGTTGCAGTGGCTCACCACCGCCGGACGTAGGAAGTACTTTACGGCCTGTTTTTTAAGAAAACTTTTCAATACCGCTGTTCCATCCTATATCTTGGCCTTCTTTGACTTCCACGTCGCACTCCGCCCAGTGAGGGGCGAGGTGACTCCTCTGGACATCCCTGTTTTCGCCACAGAGACGCTGAGGAATTCATTCCACGTAAGCACCTCATATCTCTGGAATTCATTACCAGCTTATCTCCGCAACGTTAGATCATTACCTCCTTCTAAACGTCAGGTCAGGCAACATTACCTCAATCTCGAAAAATCTTAAAGAGCCGTCTCGAACCCATTCTTAATAATATTCTCACCCCATCTACAACATGCATACCACACACATCCAAGCATTCATCTCACACCATTATTCATATATGCATCCTCATTCTTCTTTTTAATTCAAAATTTTTAAGCTGTGTATTTTTCTTTAAATTGTTTTTATAACACCCTTGTAAATATTTTCTGTATTTATAACTATTTTGTACAACAAAATGTACAGCAAAATAAATCTAATCTAATCTAATCTAATCTAATCTAATCCCTCTCACTCAACACTATCACGCACTTGCGCAGTACATAGGTTTGGATACAAATTCAGCGGCATTATTCAACATTCCCCTCATACATTATTTACCATAATTCATGTAGTCGTTTTCGTTAACTCATTCTCGGTACACTCATTAGTAATGTATTAATCGTATAGTTTCTTTTTGTAACTCGCTACATTTCATTCGGAATTATATTATTACTATACAGGGTGTCTGAAAAGTTCCGGAACGGCATGATAACATCTGAACTAACAATGGTAAAAAAAAAATCAAAACACATGGTTGTTAGGATTTTTTCCCAACTTTCCGATGGGGACCTTGAATTTGACCATGACCATGTTCCTCAAGGTCATTTGAAGGTCAAATAGATTTTTTTAAATAGAACCCCCCATTTTCGACCACGGAAATGAAAAAAACGGAAAATTTTACGTTCAAATATGGTTTAAAATATTTTAAAATTTGACCACGGAAGATATGGACAAGGACAATGCAGGTTTGGTACGATAATATGAAAACCAGAATTTTTATCGAATTCGTAGAGAACAACATTTAAAACGTAATATTCATAATATTTCTCCAACTATCTGATTAGCACCTCGAATTCGACCTTGACCATGATCTTCCTGATGATTTGAAGGTTAATTTTTTTAAATAGGACCACCCATTTTTTATCAATTAAGGCAGACCTGGTGTTATCCAAGCAGTTAAGATAAGACTCGGCCCAACGAGTTAAGGGTAGTCGCGGTTTAATCAGTCAAGGCAGGTCTTGGTTATTCCAACCAATTGAGGCAAGAATCTGTCCAACCAATTAACGCAAGACTTAGTGTTGTCCAACTAGTTAAGGCAAGACTTGGTGTTATCCAACAAATTAAGGGAAGACTCGGCCCAACCAGTTAAGGCAAGACTCGATCCGACCAATTAAAGCAGAACTTGGTGTTGTCCAACCAGTTAAGGTAAGACTTGGTTTTGTCCAACCATTTAAGGCAAGACTTAGTCTTGTCCAACCAGTTAAGGCAAGACTCAATTCGACCATTTAAGGAAAGACTTGGTGTTCTCCAACCAGTTAAGGCAAGACTTGGTATTGTCCAACCAGTTGAGGCAAGACTTAGTGTTCTCCAACCAGTTAAGGCAAGACTCAGTCCGACCAATTAGGGCTAGAATTAGTTTAGCAAATGTTCAAACTGATGACCTTCGGTTTCTTGACAGTAACCCAATCGATAATAAAAACTATGAATAGAATTTTGAATGTGTTCTGCCGAAATTAAAGCGCTTTCATCAATTATGCTTTGCCGTAATTCATCTAAATTTCGTGGCTTAGTTTTATAAACACGACCTTTTAAGTATCCCTAGAAAAAGAAATCTAGAGGAGTCAGATCAGGCGATCTGGCGGGCCATTCGATAATACCTCTGCGGCCAACCCAGCGATCAATGAACACAGTATTCAAATACTGTCGAACGTTGCGTCCATAATGAGCTACTGCACCATCCTGCTGGAACCACGTGTATTCAAAATTGGCTCCCGTAACCTCTATAATTCTAGGAACGATTTGCGTCCGTAACATGTCATCATATTTTGCTGCATTTAAATTACCCTCTATGAAAAAGAGACCAATCAATTGATTATTCAATATTCCAGCCCAAACATTTAATTTTTCGGGATATTGGGTTTTGTCTTCGCGCATCCAGTGAGGATTTTGCTGAGCCCAATATCTGCAGTTATGCCTATTCATAGTACCAGTTAATTGGGAAGTAGTTTCATCTGAAAAGACTATATTGGAGGCAAAATTGGGATCTTTAACAATCCTAGACATCATTTCTTCGGAAAACTCAACTCTCCTATCAAAATCATCTTCATTCAGCGCTTGCACAAGATTAACCTTAAATGGATGGAATTTGTTAGTTCTTAATATTTTCTGAATAGAAAACTCGCTTATTTTATATTGTTGAGACATTTTGCGTATTGAAGTATGGGGATCCTCTGTGAATGACAATAAGACATCTAGTGATTTTTCTTCGTTTGTTGCAGTAGACGGTCTTCCAGAACGAGGACGATCTTTTATACTTCCTGCATCATGAAACCGTCTGACAGCCCACGAAACTGTAGATTTAGAAATTGGAATTTTTGGCATCCTCGTAAGATCGTCTAAGTTCACCCCAGCCTATCATCATCAAATGTGAAATTCTTTCTCTTTCATTAAGTCGTTGCATGTTTATGTGCAGATAATAAATATGCACGACTGCGAAAAATGACAAATTAACTACTGAAAAACATTCGACGAAAAAATGACCAATAAACAAGAAAACACTATTTTCAAGAAAAAATTACAGCAATACTTCTTTTCCAAAAAAAATGTTGTCAATCTCTACTACATATCACGAGATACTAAGAAATAAAAAATGAGCTTTGGTAAATTGAAATTAAATGAAAGATGACTGAGAGATTGACAAGATTAAACGAAGAAATTTTTTAGAAATTCTTGATTAACAATATCTTTGATGGTCAAATTAAAATTTAATTTTAAAAACAGTTTTATGGTTTATTATGAACCCTTCTTTAAATTGTTAATGTTCATTATTCATTTAAACCAGTCTTGTCCATTTAATAGAAGGTTAACAATTGAGACATTACTATTATTATTATCATTTGTGTCGAGAAAATTTAAGCAATTAATAAGTGAAAGTAGAAGTGGAGTAATTTGAGTCTACGGGGTGAAAATTATGCTGCAGCAGTTTAGAAGTAAGATAATAATAACTAAGAAATTTATAATGTCAGGGACGTTCAACTATGGGGTTGTTTGAATACCGGAATAATTTGAGTTGATGATGTAGAATTTACGATGATGCAATCAAGTTAAGTTAGGATTGAAATTGGATACGTTTTTAAGACGCAAAATTATCCACGATTTAATCTACAAATGGCCTTGCAGGTCATAATTATGAATATTGTGTCTTACATAATTTTCTCTACGAATTCTGGTTTTCGAGTTATTGAACTGAACCTGGGATGAACCTTGTTCATTACCTGCAAAAGTGAAAATTTAAAAATGGTCAAGGCCCTATGTGATTTAGGGTGATAGAGGGTTCTATTTGAAAAAATCGATTTGACCTTCAAATGACCTTGAAGGTTATGGTGAGGTCAAAACCAAGGTCTCCATCAAATAGCTGGATAATTATTATGAATATTACATTTTAAATGTCGTTCTCAACGAGTTCTGATTTTCAAGTTATCGTACCAAACCTGCATTTGTCCTTGTCCATACCTTCCAAGGTCAAATTTTAAAATATTTTAGACCATATTTAAACGTAAAATTTTCCGCTCTTTTCATTTCCGTAGTCGAAAATGGGGGGTCCTATTTAAAAAAATCTATTTGACCTTCAAATGAACTTGAGGAACATGGTCAAGGTCAAATTCAAGATCCCCATTAGAAAGCTGGGAAAAAATCCTAACAACCATGTGTTTTTATTTTTTTTTACCATTGTTAGTTCAGATGTTATCATGCCGTTCCGGAACTTTTCAGACACCCTGTAGAATGTGCGCGTAGGTATAGGCTGGCGACGCGGATGTAGCTTCTCTTCTCTCACGGCATGTGTTTGTCGGTATAGGTGCGATAGTGTGTATACCGGGGAGCCGCGCGGCAATTAGCTGACGGAAAGATTCTCTCTCTTCTCTCATTTACAACAACACCATCGAAATAAATGTTTATGACTATTTAAATGATACTGGTGTAGGTGGAGTGAGAGAGAGAGTTTATTTATTGCTCGACGATTTACCCCGTCGCAGACTGCTTCAAACAAAGTAAGCAAAGCACCTGGCAAACCGATTCTACAGCCACTGTATGTCATATGGTGATGTCAATTACTTAAGCTCCAACAAAGCATATTTGTACTTTGATAGAAATATAAGTCGTAAACAGACGTTTATCAACTCAATGTACCCTCTAAAACGGCAACCATAGTATAAAGACCTTATAGTTCTAGATGATATAGTTTTCACTTCACCCTGCAAATGTGACTCGGCTCTACAACATAGTCGTATGTTTCCCCATTACAGAGTAACGTGTGCAGTTGGACTTACATCCAAACACGATTAAACAATACTGTTTTTCTTTTTAGTATTATCTACATTTAGCTAGCGATTAACTATGTCGTTTACTTCTTAAGAGACAGTATTTATACAGTATTCATACAGTATATCATTATACAGTATTCATTGTGAAAATGTCAATCTGATTTTATAATAACCTATCATTAGTGCTGATATAAACATGTAAGAGGAGTATCATAGACTAGTTTGATTATTTCTTAACTTATAAGAGTTTCCTTTTTGCGTTTATCTTTTGATTTCAGGCTTACGTGTAGACAAGAATAAGTATATATATGGGGATAAATATGCCTACTCTCCTAGCGCGCCGCGCGAGCGCTAAATCCTATTATTTTTCCTATTATTCTGAGTAAAATGTTTATATGGGGCGGCAAAAGTGCTTGTAACGGTATCGGGACAAACTTAAAAGGAGGCGCAAGGTGCGCTAGTTTACAACTTCCATCGATGAATCGAATTTTGCAAGCAAAAGATCTTTATAAATTGTTGCGAAAAACTAAGTTTTTTATAGCAGTAAAGATTTTTATGAAGAAACGGTCTTATTGTTAGAACTGAAACCAAGGTTGGATAAAACTAAAGCTATACCAGGATCTTTACAGTATCATGCATTTTTCCAAATAACTCAAAATTATTAAAGTTAACAAAAATGTCTTCGCGTAATCAATATCAAATCTTTCCAAAGAAAGTTGTTACTAAACGTGAAAAAAATGCATCTAACAAATATGTAACTAAGACAAAAAAAATAACGATAACAAAGACTCCTACCCGAGACAGTGGTTTCCTTTTTAAAAACAAAGAAATCTAACAAGAATTCAAAGAAAATCATAACTAGCTGAATCTAAAGAATAGGCTTGGTAAAAGTTATTCATGAATAAATAATAGGCAGACCAAATTCCGTAGTCAGTGCCAGAAAAGTCGCGTGCCAGGCCGAGCCGCTTGCCGTGCTTCTACTCTTTGGTGTTCTATTACTCATATTAAAATAATAGAGCACTCGGGGAAATAATCATGCTTTTATGTAAAAACAATAGGATTTAGTGCTCGCACAGCGCGCTAGGAGAGTTGACGTGTTTCTCCCCATATTAGCTTTCCAAGAGGTTAATTTGCTGCCTAGTTGTATGTTTGGGTACTACCTTGATTAAATTTAATGATGGTATGTAACAACAAAATGATTTACCATTGATGTACCCGCCCATGCCACACTTAAAGTAGCTGTTGCACCTATCGGGGCCTTGCATTGCACCTTTATGTGCCGAAGCAACGTTATCAACGCATAGCATTGACCCGAACTCGTACATGGCAGTTTACCTACCCGATGCGAATCTTTTCTTTTTAAGCAGGGTTACCGCCTTGATTTGATCCATTTTGATTACTGCCAGCCCCTTCTCCCTTTTTTTAGCTCGAATAGATGTACTTTGGCATCCTGTTTGCTGGATCTTCTCCTCTGTTCTAACGTCGTCAATGTCCCTAATCTTGAATGTGGTTCTACAGATCCTGTCCTTGACTTTCCCTGTATCTCCGATGGTTGGTTGGATCTCCGTTTGGATGGTTTCTTGGAGTGACTTCATTTCATCGCCAGTCTTGTTCATGACTACCAGAACGCCGCCGTCTCTTGTTTTACGTTCTAGCTTGACCTCCGTATTCAGGTCGTCCGGCTTTACCTTTGCCTTCATCTGTCTCAATATCTCGGTATAGGTATTTCCTGTTTTCGGCTTTATGAGAATTGCATCTCTCATACGTCGCGGTATTACCTATTTACCTTCCTTGGTCGTTGGGGTTCGCTTTGTCCATCATTTTTCTTTGTCTTCTTCTTTGCCTTTCTGCTTGACGAAGGTTGCCACGGCTGTTGTCCATCGACGCTCCCCTCTTCCATACCGCTCGTAGAGGTTGTGCTTGTGTACTCCTTCTTGCCTTTCTTCGCAGGGGGATTGCTGCCTCCATTAATCGTCCCCGTGACCTTTTCCTTGACCTCGGCGCACTTTTGTTCTGTTGGTGAGCTTCTATGAGTTGAGAGGGCTCTCTCTTTACAGCGACCTTCATCTTATTGAAAAGCATGAGAGCCTCTTTTAAGATGACTGCTATAAACAGCAGTCCATCCTTGATCGAGATATTATTACAAAGTTTTATTTCAGCTTTCATGGCCCAGAAACAGACTTAGTTCACAATTTTCTTATCAAATACCATA